>JAUMJK010000081.1:1800000-2160386 GCA_033558105.1 Coccyzus lansbergi | reverse complement strand
GGCGGGAAGAGAGGGAGGTTGATTCTTCTTCTTCTTTTCCCCCCTTTCTTTCCCTCTTCCACCGCACGAGGGAAGGAAAAACACGCGAGAACACACATTTAAAATAAGAACACAAACCGCTCGCCGATTTCCCTCCTCCCCCTCCCCCCGCCCAGGGCCGTAAGGGTCCCGGTTGGGACACGCGAGGGACTCGGTCTCCGCGCGCGCACTGAGAGGCGGCGGAGGCAGCAAGGGCGGTGCGCGGCGTGGATCGGTTCGGCAGCGGCGGCGCGCGCGCGCGCGGAGGGATCGGCGAAGGAGGAGCGGGCGGGGGGGAGGGAGGGAGGGAGGGAGGCGGGAGGAAAGGAGGGAGCGAGGAGTTCCCGGGGGCTCGGTACGGCGCTGCGCTACACCCCCCCCCCCCCCCCCCGCTTCTCCACACACACACACCCCTCCTCCTCCTCCTTCTTCTCCTCCGCCTCCTCCTCCTCCTCCTCCCGCCGCCGCCGCCGCTGCTGTCCCCGCGCTGCCGGGCCGGGCTCGGGGCCGCCGAGGGGAGGCCGCTGGGCGCTGCGCAGGTTTGGAACGCGCGCCATTTTGTGAGCGATAGGGAAGGGGGGAGAGAGAAAAAAAAATAAAAAGAAGAAGAAGAGAAAAAAAAAAAAAAGCCAAACAAAAAAAAAAAAAGAGAGAGAGAGAGAGACCCAACCCTTCAGCCCGGCCGGGGAAACGACGCGCGGATCCGCCCGCCGGGCCGGGCCCACTCCTCCTCCTCCTCCTCCTCTGAAGGAGAGCGGGAGGCCGGGACCCTCCCGAGCGGCCCCGGAGCGGCGATCGCTGCGTTCGGCTCTGCGACACAGACGGACGGAGAGAGAGAGGAGGCCTCGACCGGGAGGAGCCGGGCCGGAGCGCGGGGTGAGTGTGGAGAGCGCGGCCGAGGGGGGCGCAGCGCCGCTGCCATCTTAGAGCGAGGGAGAGGAGAGCGGAGCGCGGGGAGGGACGCCGGGCAAGGGCAGGGAGCCCCGCGGCCGCCGCTCGGCCGGGAGCGGGGGAGGGTCGGATCGGGCGCGGGGAAGGGAAATCGCCGCCGAGGCGGGCGGCCGGGCGCCGGCACGGGTCGCCCGGGGAAGTTGTGGATGCGCCTTCGGCTGGGGGCGTCGGGAGGCCGGGGTGGATGGGGCCTCGGGCGGCCTGGGCTCTGGGGGAGGCGTCCCTGCCCGCGGCGGGGGAACGAAGGGACCTTCGACATCATCCCGTTCCGACCCGAACCGTTCCGCGGTTCTTCTCCGCCCGCCATCCCTCCCTCTCTCCCTCCCGCCGCCCCCTTCTGGGGCAGGGCGGGCATGGCCGGGGGGCAGCGGCCTCTGCGGCCCCCATCCTCCCCCCCCCCCCCCCCGCCCGCTTTTCCCTGCCGGCGTCCGGGAGAGGCCGCGGCCGCCGGATTGGGAAGCGGGAAGGCCCGGGGAGCCGGCCGCGGAGGAAGGGAGCTTCTCTGGATCCTCTCGCTCTTATGCGCAACGCCCTGCGGTGGGCGGGTGCGAGGTCCTCGCCCCGGGCTGGGAGCGGGGAGAGAGGGGAGCGAGGAGGGAGCCGAGCCGTCAGCTGAGCAGGCACCTGTTGTGGGGGATGGAGGCTTGAGGTGGCCCTGCCCGCACCCCTGCGAGAGGGACTGCTGCGGTGGGGAGGTGGGAAGTTGGAGGCCTGCGTAGCGGGGGTACCTGTGCGAGGGGACTGGCGTCGGGGTGGGGGCCGGGGAAGAGGAGGGACGAGCAGCTGGGAGTAGGTACAGGGGATGCACGGACGCTTATGGGTTTTAGCGTTTTATTATTTCGTGTTTTAGCTGGCCGAGGTCTTTTAGGAATTTAGTTCAGTGTTGCTGAAGAAATCGGAGATCTCATCTGGTACATGGGGTGCTCTTTCTCTGGAGTGGCATTCCCTCCCGTCGCCACAAAATCAGAAAATGCAATTAAAAGTACTGTAATTTGAAATTTCGAAATCGGTGTATTTTTGAATCTCAGTCGGCTTTGAAGTTTTCGGTTTAGTCTGTCCAAAGACTATGTAGGGGTTCTTTGATCATGTGTCTAGATTGCTGCTGTTACTTAGTTCTCCTATTACTCCACAGTCATCGGGGGAAATAAACATTCATTGTTCTTTTAAATTAACAAAGACAGAATATCTGGCTACAAAATAAACCGATGAGCATGCTTTTGACAACCTACTGTTTTAATCCAAGGGAGAGCGTGCTGTTAGCTTTTTTGCAGTAGGTGTGTATAGTCACGCTTACATGGGTGTTATGTCATGGGAGGGTATAGATAGGTAGAAGTTAACAACTTCTTTTATTATCATGTTGGTATTTGATGCTCCTTTCCTTAAGAAAAGGTGTATGAAGATGAAAAACACATTGATGATATCTGGTAACTAATAAGCAAATGTTTCGTTTGCAGTGGCGTTTAATTATCTGCCTGTAACCAAACAGAATTTAACTTTCCCCATTGGAATAGTCTGTAGATCTAAAAAGTTTTGATAAACTTGTTTCTTTTTCTCCACATCCTGCACCTGTCATCTTCTGTAGGTTGGATATTTTTTTGAAAATTAATTATACTTTATAGAATTAGAATACTAATGCTGGAAGTAACTCTTGAATACGAGCTAGTATTTGTTAACTATTATCTCTATCTATTAGGTGTACTTGGGGGGTGTGTGTGTGGTGTATATATGTAGACTGCTTTTTGTAGTCTACGCTTCATGTTTTTGGCTGATATGAATTACTTAGAGAACAGTGTTTTATTTGCAGTCTGAAGCAGGATATGTGTATGATGTGTTAAATTTACATTTTCTTATGTGAATTAAAAATTCTGTCAAAGTTTTTGAAGCTTATCAAGTTTAATTTGTGGACTTGGAACATTCCTTGTGTAAGGCAACAGTATCTTGTTCAAAATTGAATGAAGAACACAGTCTTCTTAAATCGACAAAAGAAGGCAATTAGTTCTGTTAAACGTTTGTTTATGCATTTACATACATGTTGTTTCCAGGCAAATAGGTAAGAAAGACAGTTTGTTACATGTTACAGTTTCTGAATCAATACTTGGATGGATTTAGAACTTGTCATTGGAATCCCCTCCCCCATTGTTGGACAGTGCTGGAGAAGCTGCAACAAGGATAATTTTACCTAATAGCGGCCAAGAGCTCTCTATTTTGGTGTCAATTTATGGGTAGTATTCTCTTACTTGTGTAAAATAATGAGGTAGTCATCAGGAATTTATCAGTTTTTAAAGTATGCAGGTTTTGCATAGACTGGGAATTAATGTGCGATGACCATAAGTGACTCCAACAAACTGGTTGATGGTTTACCCAAAGTAGAAAAAAATTACTTGTGTCTAGGAAGAACTGTGTGCCTTATCTGAGCTTTTAAAGTTCTATTTAATTAGGACATACTCACTAGCACGTGTGCTACATATTAAAATCTTAATTCTGATAGGGCCTTGCAAAGAAACCTGCGTCTGTGTTAACTGTATTGTTAGACTTTGCCTTAGTAGACTTATCGTGAGATTTTTTGTCATTCTAGTTCAAAAAGTTAGTCGACATCTTAACATAAAGTGAAAAGTCCCTTTTAGGTTATGCTAACACGTTTGAAGCTGTACCACCTGGTCATATGGTAATGTGTGAAAGGACTAGTTAATAAAATGCCTAAAAACTGTATGTTTATTTGCGATGATAGAGTTTTACATTTTCATCTGAACTGAAACATGTCACAATTTGAAGACCAAAAGGTGTTCTTAACCAAAGAAGCAATTTTATTGCTGTAACTAGAATTCTCTTGTCAGTATTCCTCTTAAAACCTCTTTATTTCAGGTATGCTTAACCCTGTCTGCGGGACTGTAGGTTGAAAGTTGCTAGAGCTTATGTTTTTGAGAAAGAGTTGAAGACCAGTGTATGTTTAGTCTTTCTGTGCTAGTTTTTAATGCTATTTGGGGAGAAATTCTCCAAAGTGAAGTAAAAAACTTTCTAATATCTCTGTTTTATGGGAGACTTTTGTAACTTCTGAAATCCTTTTGTAAATGGATCCGTTGTTGTAAAATAGGATTATTTACAGAGAACTGCTGCTTTTGTCTCTATAACTGAGTACAAAAGATTATTTGTTAGCTTTACAGTTTCATCTTCTATTTTTTTACTAAGAGTTTGGTAAGAAACATTTTTTAAAAAATATTTATTGACTTCTTTTGCTAATCAGACTTCAAGAAGTCTAAAAGACATGATATGCTTATGCAGTGAGACTTCTTTTTTGCTCTGACTGTTTAAAATAATTAAAAAAGAAAACTCTCTAAGCAAACATGCCTTTCTTGTAAGCTTGCAAGTGGGGGGAAAAAAGTTAAGGTGACTCTTCCAAGAAGGGGAATACTCTCCCTTTCTTTCCTTACCTCCATGAGTCCCTCAAGAGGAGGATTATAGGAATTCTAGTCTATTGATAGTTCAAAAAAGCTGGAGAAAGTTGATAATTAGAAACAATTGTTACTTCCAGAAAGACATGTTTTATATGTACAGTTATCTGTTACTCTCTCTTTGCAGTGATGCTCTGTACCAACAGAATTGCAGTGACCTAATAATTAGTTGTGTGTAATGATAAATGTAACAGTTTGTAACTTATATCCATTGGTTGTCTTTATCCCTTTTGGGAAAGCAAGGTAAAGTTATGTGTTTGATTCTGTTTTATTCAAGCATGACTGAAAAAATAACTCAACTGCTTTTGCTAGTACCATTGTATCTCATTACTTGAGAATAGGTCTCTAGTTTATACTTACTCCAGCTGTATTTGGAGTTTAGCTCAATTTCCTGTAATACACAAATGACTCTTGTCCAGTATCTGTGGGTCTAGCCTGTCTGAGAGCACAGAGATGAAAAGGAGCTCCTCTTGAACCAGAAAGCACATAGTGATGAGAGGCTAAGTCCCACTGTCTTCATAAGTTTTTTGTTTTTTCCCCCCATTTCTTAATTCCCCCGCTTTTTTTCTTCCTTCCCCTCGCCAGTCTCTAAAAGATAGGCAAGTTTTTCCAGAGTTGAAAAGGTTGGAGATGAGGTGGCTCAACATTAAAGGTCCTGATGTTATCATATGCTGTTTCCTTCCCAGATATCCTGTTTGTATGACTTGCAGGGAGAATACCCACTAAAAGGCTAGGGAAATGTGGAAGATAGTTCCCAATGAGCTCTGTTAATGCCATAGAACCATGGAATGGTTTGGGTTGGAAGGGACCGTAAAACTCATCAAGTTCCAACCCCTGTGCCATGGGCAGGGACACATTCCAGTAGACCAGTGAGCCTAAAGCCCCATCCACCAAGGTTGGGGCATCTACAGTTTCTCTTGGCAACTGGTTCCAGTGCCTCACCACCCTCATAGTTCAAGAATATTTTCCTTGTTTCTAATCTAAAGCTACTCTCTTGGTTTAAAGCTGTCATCCCTTGTCCACTACACCTCAAACCTTGTAAAAAATCCCTCCCCAGCTTTCTTGTCAGCCCCCTTTACTGAAAAGCTGCTATAAGGTCTCACAGGAACCTTTTCTTCTCCAGGTGGAAAAACTCCAACTCTCAGCCTGTGCTCATAGTAGAAGTGCTCCAGCCCTCTACTCATCTTTCTGGCCTTCTCTGGACTTGCTCCAAGAGATCCATGCCCTTTCTGTGCTGAGGGCTCCAGAACTGAGTACAGTAGTCCAGGTGGGGTCACAGAATCACAGAACAACCCGGTTGGAAGGGACCCATCGGATCTTCTAGTCCAACCATTCCTATCTAACACTAAACCAAGTCCCTCAAGACCTCATCCACCCGTGCCTTAAACACTTCCAGGGAAGGTGACTCAACCACCTCCCTGGGCAGCCTATTCCAGTGCCCAGTGACCCTCTGCGTGAAAAACCTCCTCCTAATCTCCAGCCTAAACCTACCCTGGCGGAGTTTGTGGCCATTCCCTCTCGTCCTGTCCCCTGTCACTTGGGAGAAGAGGCCAGCTCCCTCCTCTCCACAACCACCTTTCAGGTACTTGTAGAGAGTAATGAGGTCTCCTCTCAGCCTCCTCTTCTCCAGGCTAAACAACCCCAGCTCTCTCAGATGCTCCTCATAGGGTCTGTTCTCCAGCCCCTTCACCAGCCTCGTTGCTCTTCTCTGGACTTGCTCCAGAGCCTCAACATCCTTCCTGTGCTGAGGGGCCCAGAACTGGACACAATATTCAAGGAGCGGCCTCACCAGTGCTGAGTACAGAGGGAGAATCACCTCCCTGGACCTGCTGGTCACACCGTTTCTGATACAAGCCAGGATGCCATTGGCCTTCTTGGCCACCTGGGCACACTGCTGGCTCATGTTCAGTCGGCTGTCAACCAACACCCCCAGGTCCCTCTCCTCCTGGCAGTTCTCCAGCCAGGCTTCTCCCAGTCTGTAGCTCTGCATAGGGTTGTTGTGCCCCAAGTGCAGGACCCGGCATTTGGCCGTGTTAAACCTCATGCCGTTGGACACTGCCCAGCAGTCCAACCTGTTTATGTCCCTTTGCAAAGCCTCCCTACCCCCCAGCAGATCAACACTTGCACACAGCTTTGTGTCATCTACAAACTTGCTAAGGGTACCCTCAATGCCCTCATCCAGGTCACTGATGAAGACATGGAACAGGACTGGACCTAGCACTGAGCCCTGGGGAACCCCACTTGTCACTGGCCTCCAGCTGGACTTAACACCATTTACCACCACTCTCTGGGCCCGGCCATCCTGTCAGTTTTCTACCCAGGAGAGTGTGCGTCTGTCCAGGCCAGAGGCTGACAGTTTCCGCCGCAGAATGCTGTGAGAAACTGTGTCAAAGGCTTTACTGAAGTCCAGAAAGACCACATCCACAGCCTTTCCTTCATCCAGTAGCCGAGTGACTTTGTCATAGAAGGCGATCAGGTTGGTTTGGCAGGACCTGCCTCTGGTAAACCCATGTTGACTGGGCCTGATCACCTGGTTCTCTTGTAAGTGCTTCATGATAGCACTCAAGATCACCTGTTCCATGACTTTCCCTGGCACTGAGGCCTGTAGTTCCCGGGATCCTCCCTGCTACCCTTCTTGTAAATGGGAACTACATCAGCCAGCCTCCAGTCCAGAGGTACCTCCCCAGTCTTCCAGGACTGCTGGAAGATGATGGAAAGGGGTTTGGCCAATACATCCGCCAGCTCCCTCAAAACCCTAGGATGTATCCCATCTGGCCCCATGGACTTGTGGGTGTCCAGCTGGCCAAGCAGGGCTCTGACCACCTCCTCTTGGACTATGGGAGCCTTGTATTGCTCCTCTGTTTCCCAGGTATCTACACAGAGGGAACAGCTTTCTTTACAATTAAAGACTGAGGCAAAGAAGGCATTAAGTACCTCAGCCTTCTCCTCGTCCCCTGTCACTGCTGTTCCTTCTGAGTCCAAAAGGGACTGTATGGTCTCCCTTGTCCTCCTTTTACTGTTAATATACTTATAAAAAGATTTTTTATTGTCTTTTGCTGACTTAGCTAATCTGACCTCTAGCTCGGCCTTAGCCCCTCTGATTTTTTCCCTACATAGCCTCGCTTCCCTCCTGAAGTCCCCCCTAGAGGCCTGTCCCCCCTTCCAGAGCCTATAAATCTTCCTTTTTTTTCTAATTTGACTCAAGATTTCCCTACTTAACCAAGCTGGTTTTTTCCCCTGCCGGCCTTTTTTCCAGAACACGGGGATGGCTTTCTCCTGAGCTGCCAGGATCTCCTTTTTGAGGAACTCCCAGCCCTCATGGGCTCCCTTGCCCTCAAGTGCTGTCTCCCAGGAGACTTTGCCAACCAGCCTTCTGAACAGTTCAAAGGCTGGGTCTCACCAGAGCACAGTTAGGGGAGCAGAATCACCTCCCCTGACCTGATGGCCATGCTTGTTTTGATGCAGCCCAGAATAGGGTTGGCCTTTGGATCTACAAGCAGGCATTTCCTGCTCCGTCCAGCTTCTCATCCACCATTATCCCCAAGTACTTCTCCACAGGGCTGCTCTCAATGCCTTCATCCTCCAGCCTTTTTGGATACCAGGGGTTGCCCCAACCCAGGTGCAGGACATTGCACTTGGCCTCGTTGAGCATTTTAATTTCAGCTCTGAATATAGAATATATTAAAAGCAGTGAAAATGTTTTTGTAATTAAAGTAACATAAGCCAACGCTTTATTTGTAAACACATTTCTTGAAAAGTTTCCAGGATCCTAGTAGCACTAAATACCTGGAAGTGAAACCAAGTAAATGAAAGTGAAATTAATTTCATTAAGCGTCAGGTTTGTTCCTGTTGAGAGAAACCAAGCTTTCAATTTGTGTTACATAAAGTTCCAAACCCATCTATTTTTCTCTCCCCTTCCTTTTTCTTTTCCCCCGGAAGAAAATAGAAATTAACTCTTGAGTCATTTTAAAGGAGTAGTTAATATATTTAATACATCTATATGTTGAAAAGTTTCCTCTTTTTAATAACTGTTTGGATGGTGAAGTATAAGAGGAATGGAAGTACACAGGTTGATTTCTGGTGACAGTTATTCTTTCAAAATATAATTGAAAAAAATTAGAGTGAATTTTGATGAGTTATTAAAAAAATCAAACTAGTAGAATTACTAGTTGGCACAATCATAGCTAAATACATTTTAGTGGTTAAATCAGGCTTGCTAGTGAAACTTCTAGTGTCTCGAAAACCTGTTGCTCATTGGTTTTTAGGCTTTCTGGCTTCAAACAAATTCAAATGCCTGGTTACCTGTATGCGCCCAAATCCTAATTTTTGTTCCTGTGAACTGTATAAATTGCTAATAACTTCTCATTTGCTTTGCCATTGGACGTGCAGCTGAGGAATCAGTTGGAGCATGGCACACCCACTTCCTTTGTAGAGGAGATAATTTTTTGTCTGTTCTATCAGCTTACTATTTAAATTTAAGGAAAGGCTAAAAAAAAGACAGAAATTATTGTCAAGTAGGAAAGTTAATGTATTAGTACTTACTTAGTTCTGTGTTCTCCTGAACACTGTGAATTTCCTTGCAATGGTCTCTGGTCTTTGCAGTTGTAACTACAGCTTTTTCCCCCCTACTTATATGACCACACATATTCTTGTTTTTTGAAACACAGTTTTAACAGGTTTTATACACTAAATCCATATAGGGTATATATTTGATGACAGACAAGTTTCTAGTACAGTCTTGCAAATTCTGATTGCTGTTGGAGGCTCAGTGACTTTCTTGGATCATGTCTAATTCTGACTTCTTTGTTGTTATTCTTTCTAACTTGTAGATAACTAGGTGTTAATTAAATGGTGTGCCAAAAATTGCAAGTTAGGGTTTGAAGTATATTGATGTCATTGTTAGTGTTACAAGAAGTGATAGTTGCATGAAGATGTTGGTAGTTTCCCTTTCTGTAGAGTTACTCATAAATACTCCAAATAGTGGATCATAATTGTAGAATAACACAGCTGAATGTATATGTTTCAATATAAGATGTTCATAAGCTTAGTATTGTGTTCCTGTATTTGGGATGACATTCCTGTCCATGTCATAGGGTGGCCTCAGAACTTGGGATGAACAGGGCTGGCCCTGTGCAGGAAAATTAACATTCCTGCAAATGCTGAGCATGTACATGATTGCACATATCCATCAATATCTTACCACTGAGATCAGAGGTCACCAGGTCTCTTATCTGTGCTAAGGCTACAAACTGATATTACACTTCATCCCAAAATCAGAAACGCTGGTAGGTGCAGTTCTGGGGAGAGGTCAGTTACCTGTGCAGTTACTACAGCTTCATTTTGAGGAGATATAAGGGTCATTCCAACTTTTCCTGATGGCTTATTTTTGTTAATGCACACTGCATTTTACAAGCTTAGAATCTAAGTGAATTAATGTCTTCTGTGAACTATGTCGAGTAGAGACAGCATCATAAATGATTCATTTATGTTGAAGGCTGAGTGGAAAGCATATATATGATACTGTGTTATAAACTATGGTTGAGGGTTAGATTATAGGGGCATAGTTAAAAATGGCTTGGTTTTGCATTGTTATAGTACTTGGAGACCTTGACTAGGATCTGATTTCCATTTTGTTTTGTACTGTTAAACATGAAGTAAATACTTCTTTCCCCATTTAATCCTTTTTTCTTAACTTTGAGATGCATACCCATTAATTCCTAATGTTCTCCTATGTGGCATTTTTGTTTTGGCGTTGTGTAAATGCATACATGATTGTGTTTATTTTTTTGATCTGGTAAATAAAAAGGGGTTTGATAGTCTGTTGTACAAAATCTTAATGATAGGAAGTCTGAAAACTAATAATCTGGAGACATTAATGATATCTGACGTGGTCTTTACACGAATGCTTATCTCCTGTCTTTGTAGGATTGTTTGGGGTTATTTTCACCTCTGTATTTTAGAAGTGTGCAATCATGATTTGCAGTTCACAGCATCTATATGAGGTCTGCTTTCAGACTTCTTACCCATCAAAACATTCATTTATGTATCTCTATGGAGTTAAATTAGCCCAAGTCATGTTCACAGCATGGACACTTTAAAACTTTATGAGCTTAGTTTTGAAACCTTGAGAAATGCAGTTGCACATGTGGTAACAGATTCTTGGCTGCCTTACCTTAGTGGTTAGTGCTAACACTGACAACTTTTGTTGTCATTCTTAAATCAAAGTTGATTTTATTCATGTTGTGGGGGATGGAAACTTCTGTAATGCTTTTCTCGTGTAAGGAAGTATTGGAAGTGGAGACAATTTCTAAATGTGGATTTGAAGGTGATGACTAGTGCCCCTTTATTTAAGTTTGCATGCTACTGGATAATTGCAGTAAACCAAAATACAAGTTTTTGCTAAAATACTTCCATTTAATTTCCAACAGAAGTTAACAAAGCAAGGAAAACACTTTGGCCAAGTTACTTATGTTATCTCAAGTTCTCTGTTTAAAAGTACAGTTTAAAAAGATTCATTTTTGTTCTTCTTGTAACACAAGGAAACAATTGTATGCTTGCATAAAGTAGGTATATCATTCTGATTTTCTACTAATATCCTTAATCAGCAACCAGTCATTTCAAGAAATAAGAAAGCAAGTTCTACCTATAGTTCACAAGGTTCCACTATTGTGTTTTGAAACAATGATCTCTTCTGTGCAGTTTATAAAAATGATACTTCTGTAATCGAACAGAGATATCTTAAAATGTTTGTTTGGTTTAGCCTACTGTTTTGATGGAAGTGAAATATAAAAGTAAATTCTATGTAAGGATACATAAGGACATTCCACTCAGTGTTATGTGTGGAGGAAAGGGATTTGCATATGTGATAAAATAATATTTTGAGGAGGTCTCCTGAAGCTCTGCCAGTGTATGCTGTAATGCTTTACATTTGGAAAAACTAGTGATGATCAGTGACATACCATCAGTCTGTATCCATGATTTGTGTGCATATAGACTTAGGTTCTGTGTAGGAGGTTTTGATGGTCTTTTCTTTGTTTTGTCCAATGTAATAATTTCTAGGTTTTTTTGGTGGGGTTTTTTCGTTGTTTTTTTTTTTTTTTTTTTTTTTTTTCTGCATCAGGGGAGCATGTTCTGATTGAGATCAGTAAATATTGTTTTCTTTGTGAAAAATACTTAATTTGCCTTGGTTTGTATTTGTTGCCCTTTGGTGTTTATTTCCAAAGCCTTGTTATAAGGGAGAGAGAGTTTAATTCACTTTCCGTCATTCATAGTTTGGTATGTCTTTCGCTCTTTTTTGTTACTAAGTATCATTGGAGGCCTACATACCTAAACCAGTACTTTGCCTTATATTGACCTCAGTCTTTTTTTTTTTTTTTTGTTTTGTTTTGTTAAGATTTTGAGTCTTCTAGTTCTTACCTAATTTTATTAAAATACAAGAATAGGGAATGAACATGGGGTGAAGAATTTAATTTTTAGGCTTCTGTATTTTCAATATTTTTCCTTGGTAATTTTTGATGTAGGATCCTTTATATATTCTTTAGGCTAGATGTAAGGAAGACGCTTTTTTACAATTTGAGTGGTGAAACACTGGAACAGGCTGCCTAGAGAGGTGGTGGGTGCCCCATCCTTGGAAATATTTGGTGTTAGGTTGGATGGAACTCTAGGCAACCTGATCACTTGAACTGGTTATTGTAGGGGTGTTGGACTAGAGGGCCTTTAAAGATGACCTTCCAACCCAACCCATCCCATGAATCTATGATATGGTTTGCGTTCATTCTCTTTCTCTGGAATACTGATACTTTAAAAAAAACAAAAAAAAAAAAAAAACAAAAAACACCTTAACATTAATTCTAGTCTTGCTGTGTGAAAGCAAAGGGTGGCTTTTGTTTTTCATGAAACAAACCAATCTGAGATCTGTGGTTTGAGTTGAGGTGGAAGCTTGAGATGTTTTTAGCAAGCAAAGAGTGGTCCCAGAATACAGTTTCTACATTAGTCTGTATTTATATTCTGAAATCTATTAGCTCACAACTTGATGATGGTAGTTTATTTATGTATTTGAGGGAACAGGTAGGCATTATATTCCATATGTTGTAGGTACAGTCTTTGTCTTTATGTTTTAATCCTGTGTACCTCTATATATAGAGTTGCATTTGACTTAGGTATTTCCATAAAAATGTCCTAAGTCAAATACTCAGACACTGACTAAAATGGGAAAATTGTCTCCTGCTTTTGGTGATCTGAATTATCTTTCATCATACAGTAAATATAATATTTTTTAGGTTACAGGTTGTTAATAACTGCGCTGTCCAGAACTTACACTTAGTCTCAGGTCTGTGACTTTCTCATAGGCTTGTGCAGATATAGTATTCTAGTACCTGAATCTAGCAATTTCTAGCAGATACATTCAGTGTCTTGTTGGACAGGAATGTTTTCCAGTAATTAGGACCTAGTGTACAGAAAAAAATGTCCACCAGACCTGGAAATGTGAATGTATTTTGCTTATTGGCATCCTAACCTAAGGCACTGAGTTCTTGTTTTTGGGAGTGGGGAGAGGGGTTTCAGACATTGTAGGCATTTTGTATAGCAATTAACTTGGGTGTTGCTTTACATCCACACAGCAGGTATTGCTTTGCTAACAGGAGATAAATATGTGTTACTAAACTGCTTTATAGCAAGAGGAATGAAAGCAAAAAAAGGTAAAGTGACTTGCCCAGAGTTGCACAGTGACACAATGGGTGGAGCTGAGGTTAAGGATTTAGGTGCCTTATGTCTTAAGAGCAGGATGCCCTGTATTTGCAGATGCATTTGACTTGAGTTTATGTTCTGAGTGCTTTGTAACTTTGAGAAGCAGGCTCTTAAGGTTGGAGAGTGACTCAGCATATCCAGATCGAGGTCTGCTCAAGGAATTTTAGATTCACTTTGAAGTCTGGTTGAATTAGAGTTCAAACTCATTTTTCTCAAAGGGAATTTGCTTGTCCAAAAAAAAAAATATGATTTTTTTACTTGCAGTCTCATTCCCGTTTATCATAAAATCACCGTGTTGGAAGAGACCCACCAGATCATCGAGTCCAACCGTTCCCATCAAACACTAAACCATGCCCCTCAGGATCTTGTCCGCCTGTACCTTAAACACCTCCAGGGAAGGTGAATCAACCACCTCCCTGGGCAGCCTGTTCCAGTGCCCAATGACCCTTTCTGTGAAAAATTTTTTCCTAATGTCTAGCCTAAATCTCCCCAGGAGGAGCTTGAGGCCATTTCCTCTTGTCCTGTCTCCTGTCACTTGGAAAAAGAGGCCAGCTCCCTCCTCTCTACCACCTCCCTTAAAGTAGTTGTAGAGGACAATGAGGTCTCCTCTCAGCCTCCTCTTCTGCAGGCTAAACAACCCCAGCTCTCTCAGCCATTCCTCATAAGGCCTGTTCTCCAGCCCCTTCACCAGCTTCATTGCTCTTCTCTGGACTCACTCCAGAGCTTAAACATCCTTCTTGTGGTGAGGGGCCCAGAACTGAACACAGAATTCAAGGAGCAGTCTCACCAGTGCTGAGTACAGAGGGAGAATAACCTCCCTGGCCCTGCTGTTCACACCATTTCTGATACAAGCCAGGATGCCATTGGCCTTCTTGGCCACCTGGGCACGCTGCTGGCTCATGTTCAGTTGGCTGTCAGCCAACACCTCCAGGTACTTTTATGATAATGAAAGTTCAGGATTTTAGTCTGGAGAACAGAAGGGTACTTACTAGTATAAATAGTATCACTTAAAGTATATCTGGCATTTATTGTATACATTTGTTTCCTGTGTACTGTCTTCCTGATGAATAAGACATGCATCTGTTTAATGATTAAAATTGCGTTTGACCATACTAGTCAAGGTTCGGTTGCAAAATACATAAAAGAGACAGATTTGTCTATCAGGTTTGCCTTAAACAGTTCATAACATAATCTCTGATTTTTATGACATTTGTAAGATTTTTTTTTTTATGTGGAAGAAAGGATTACTTATGTTATTTGCCTAGTTTGTATGATTAAAACATCTCCATCTTACTGGTACTGTACAGAACCTCCTACCTGATCTGCCAGGGCTGAATTCTCAATCCCATGGATTAGCCACTCGAGAGTGAGCAGTTTGGGGAACACTGGGTTACCTACACAAGCATGTACTGGTTGTGTAAGCCACGGTTATATATATATTTGGGTTTGGTTGACTGAAAAAAAAAAAAAAAAACATGAGCAGAAGTTAGAAAATTGTAAAGGAGAGCAAGCAAGAGTGAGGAAGAGCACAAGTAAGCATAGATGCATCAGGAGTAAGCAGGAGAGTCAGAAAGCAAAAAAAAAATGGGGAAAATGACTAAATGTCTTAAATATGACTCTTTGACATTGGTATTCTGTGTTCTAGTTTCAGCTGATCAGTCTTGTCACGGGGTCTTGAGCCTTTGATTGGTAGCAGTGGCAATGAAGGGAAGCAAACTGACAAAAGCTGATGAGTAAAGATTGAAACTATTGGTCTTCTGCTACTATATCTTCTTAAATTTGGGGAGAATTTGAGAAGACCCCATTATCTTTTTTTTTTTTTATCTAGATCAGTTCCATCTTCCAGCATGAGATAAGACTGTAGGCTGGCACAGAATTTCAGTGCAGAGAGAATGCTGAAGGACAGCACTGCAAAGGGAGTATATTCAGGGAAAAATACAAGCAACACTGATTTTTGTCCCCCCTCTCCTTCTACCCTAAGATGTTTTCTCCTTCCACCCACCCAAATTTGTGTGTTTTCCTGGGGTTAGTGAAAATTGCCATACTCTCCCCAAGTCTATACCTATGCCAAATTTGAAATAATTAAAAAAAAAAAAGCAAAAAGGATGAAACCCAGCAACTCTATTGTCATATCTCATTTGCCAAAGGACTGGGATATGTGCAGTGCTTAATCTGATGATGTTATTTGTGTTTGTTTTAATAGCATAAGTATTAGAATCAGTTTACTGCAAGATGTAGAATCACTAAAGCACTTTGATGGAAAATTGTTGAAAGCGCCTTTCTAAGACAAAATGTGCAGCAAGGAGTGATTTGAAGGCAGTTGCAACTCAAGTAACTTGCCTTCTCTCTGGATTCTGGCTGCTTGTTCCCACCTGCTTTGTGTTGGCACAGCTGTTTGTAAGTCCAACCAGTGAATCGGACCTAGAAATGGAGTCAGCTGAAATATATAATTTAATATATATATAACGCTTTGGTGCGTGTGGGGGCAGAGAATCGGGTTACTTTTCAGTCAGATCAGTTCCTAGACCCAGTACACTGTGCTACTGCTCAGACATTTGACAAGATAATGGAATGGGTTGTGTGGGTGGACAGGAACAGGGTGCCTAGAAGACGCAGGCGTTGGTTAGCTGGCTTTGATAGCACTATTACTTAATGGAGAACATCATTCTGAGGAATTTTTGCCACCCCTCCAGTAGTAAATCACTCCCGTCAGTTTCTCTCACTCTGTTCCCCTCCCCCTGCAGCCTTTTGCTTGCTGTCTCAAACTTTGTGCTTGTTCCCACTCTGATGCCGGCCTGCTTATGTGCATTCTTAGCATATGCTACTACAGTCTTACTCGCTAAGAAGTTCTCTTCCGAACTCTCTTGCTTGCTTTCTGACTCTCCTGCTTACTCCTGGTGCATCTATGCTTACTTGTGCTCTTGTTCGCTCTCCTTTACAATTTTCTAACTTCTGCTCATGCTTTTTTTTCTCCCATGTCCTTTGTAGTGCTTGGTCTTTCAAGCACCTTTTTTTTTTCTCTAACTTGTTCAGTCTCGTACTTGCTCAGTGTTCTCTCCTGTTACTTCTTTCTCACTGCTCTTCACTTTCTCTCCCCCCCTCCATAACAGTGCTTTTGAGAGTGGTGAAATCCATCTTCTAAAGATTAAAACCCCTTGAGAAACCCTGAGTTTTTAATTTTCTGTTCTCTCTACCTCCAAACATCACCACAGAGCAATGCAATATCAATTTCATGCACTTCTGAAATTTTTACTTGAATTCTTTATTGACTTAAGATAGATTTGTGCACACTAAATATTTGTTGTACCTGTTTAGACAAACGGAAACTTCAGTTCATCTTTCATACAGAATCATAGAATCACCAAGTTGGAAAAGACCCACCGGATCACTGAGTCAAACCATTCCTATCAATCACTAAACCATGCCCTTCGGCACCTGTCCACCCGTCCCTTAAAACACGTCCAGGGAAGGTGACTCAACCCCCTCCCTGAGCAGCCTGTTCCAGTGCCCCATGAACCTTTCTGTGAAAATTTTTTTCTGTGAAAAGTTTTTAAAAGTTAATGTTCTAATAAAAGTAGTTTTCATCTGTCTTTATAAGATGTGAGCATTGGATATTGGTACCAGAAGCTAAATCGCAGAGTAAAGATACTTAATTTTCTTGTTTCTGTTACACAAAGGAGATGTGAAAAAATATTTCTCTGATTTTAATTCAACCACCAGCCAGATCAGTTATGTTAAAAACAAACACATAAACAACTCTTTTGGAAGTTCCATGCTTGCTTGTAATATTAAGTAACCAGAGCTGCAGGGATTATGCTGCTGTTTCACTTCCATGTATTGGGATAAATAATATTTCTGTTAAATTTTTTTGGTAACTATTTTCCTGTTAGTTGGGAAGGTATACAGCGTGCTGGTTCCTTAATGGGCAGATCCACTCATATTTGAATATCCATCCATATTTCAGTAATTCAGAAGGACCTCAAATAAAAATGTGAAAGACTGGACAATACACTTTATAGCAGGAAAAAAAGCAATGGAATTTTTCTGCTTGTCTCCTTTGCTTATCTAAGTGGTGGACTGAGAGCAGGAGCATCTTAAGTACCTTGCAAGGTATGCTTTCCCCACAAAATGAGAGGGACAAGATCTTACCTTTACTTTCTTATATGAGGGTGCACTTAGACACATCACTGAGCTTGCAGATTTTTGTTTTGTTAGGCCAGCTGTTCTAGGTCAGGTTATTAAGCAGCCTCCTATCAGGATGCACATGTTAATTAGGGCAAGCACTATTATGAATTACAATAGTCATCTTTGGAAATGTTCGGTTGGTTCTTTCTTGGTTAGTAAATAAAAGTATTACTTAAAAATGCTGTATCTCTTTCAGTGAGTTTTTTTTTAAAGTCCATACATTTTCCTTTCTGCTTTGGGTCTTTTTCCAGTTTGGTCTTCTGTAAATTTTGTTCATCATGCTCATTTTATGCTCTTTATTTTTTTGATGTCTAAAGAATTTTAGCATTTGATAAACAACATAGCACTGCTCAGTTTCTAGATCTAGTTGAAGTTCCTTAGTCAAATAATGTTTTAGCTACTTTGATGTTTAGTGCCTGTCTTCCCCCAACTCCCATCCCCTCCTTCAGCAATCTTTTATGCTTTTCATAAAGCCTTGTTTCTCTCTTTCCTTAACTTGCTTTGAGTCTGACTGTTTTGCATTTCAGAAATTCCTACTTCTGTTGCCCCTCAGGTTGTCCTCCAGCTCCTTGACCCCTTCAGGAGAAGGAGGATAGTTGTTCAGTGTTTTCTAGCAGTGCCTGTGGCAGATACAGTCTGTACAAGTTAGCATGTGTCTTCTCCTTCTAAAACACAGGCATCATGAAGAGCACCTCCATGCTTTCTAGTAATTCCTGTAAATCCAGTATGAAGCTAACCTAAAATGTTTTGAATAAAAATCTCTCTGAGAGAAAAGGGAGAGTAGGCCTTGGTAGATAGATCCATGTGGGGATCCATCTTGTCTCAGATAGATTCACTGTAGCAGCACGGAACTCCATAGAGATACGTTTCTCTTAAGCTCTGAAGCTATTACATCTCCTTTATGTTCAGTTCACATATCGTCTTAAATTAGCAGTGTGGAGTACAGGCTTATTTCCAAAGGTAGTGCTTTCTTACTTAAAGAAAAAAAAGAAGAGTGTTAGGAAGAGAGAATTTCCGATTTTGAAGCCTTTAAATGTGGCTTTGCTTCCTCTTGATTGGAAAGGTAGATGTTGGCGCAGCATAAAGTGTTATGAATCAGGACTGAGGTCTCTGTTCTGACCATCTTGATAGCTACAGTGTCTTGGTCAGTACTCCCTTTTAACTTGCACTGGAAAGTGGTTATTTGAAGTGCTGCAGAGATGACTCTGTTAGGCTGCAGTAAATCCATTTGGTGCACCTGGTATGAGCTCTGAATCTTGCTTTTCTTACCCCCTTTGCTATGCCCCAGCAATTTTGTATGCTGCTCTGCCATTTCAGATGTGTCTAGAAAAGTTGTATTCTTCCTAAGGATACGTTAGGAAGGATAGTTAGAACGCCTCTGCTGTGGCGTCACCCATGGAGTGTCAGATCATGCTCATGACCTTCTGGTTGAGCTCTTTCACAAAACAGGAACAAGAGCAGGTCTATATCAAAGGTATCTTTCTGCAGCAGTCTGTCTTAAAAAGCGCAGCACGTCATAACATGTGATGTACCACTTCAGGAACATTAGTAGAAAATTAAAGAAAAAAATCTGCTAGAAAAGTGGTGGTTTTTTTTTTTTTGTTTCTTTCCATCTAGTGAGCTGTTTGTAGTCTGCAAGGACTTCAGTGGGGCACTAAAGATTTTCTTGCCTTTTTATTTTCTGGATACCTCAGACATAGGATGACCTTGAGTACTGCTTCGAGGTCTGTAATGTCAGTGTTTGAAAGCCTTACTAATTTGTCCTCATTTCCTTCCTGCAACTTGCCTTATTAAAATAACTTCAGGAATTTTTATCAGGAAAAAAAATGCTGCAGGAAGCCAGACTTACGGTCAGAACCCTAGCAAGTTCTTACACTGGCAGATATACTATTAAATAATCAGAAAGTTGTATAAGCTGAGCATGTCCTAGAATTACTTAAATGGATAATTTTGTCAGAGTTTTAGTGCAATGTCTGCTTCCTGAACAAATGACAGATAACTTGGAGAGCATTAGATTGATCAGTTTATACCTGGTATTGGGATTCTGGAGTTGGTGAGAGTCAAGTTAACTGTCTGAAGGGTTCTACCTTTTCTATTTGGCCTCATAAAAGTCTAGTTAAACAGAATTAATTCAAAAGATCTCTGTTACAGAGACTTTTCCTGGAGTCTTGATGAGTGAGGTCTTTTTGACTTTTGTCTTATGGCTGATATGGGAGAATATAAAAAAATGAATTCCGTACATCTCCATAGTGACTCTACTCAAAAAGGGATTCAAGACAACACTATGCCACATTGACAGATGAAGCTTGAACTACACATTGAGGACCATATCAAAACATAGTTACTTTAAAGAACTTGGAACAATTTTATTTTTTAAGCCTTTAGTACATCAAAAAGTGACATTTATTCAAATAATTTGGCTTCATCTGTATATGTGAGAAAGCCAGTAAGCAAACCTGAAAAAAGGTAATTTTCCTTTAGGTACATTACTACTTGAACAATGAAGATTGGGAAGGAGAGGAATATGAGAAGAACTGTCCTCCCTCTAGCCCCTCCCACCCTTTTTTTTTAGCAGCAAATGATTAGATTGGCTTAGCAATCATGTGCTACTTCGTTCTTAACCTTAACCGTCTTTTTCTGTTGTCTGAGTGAAAACAAAGTCTCTCACATTTGTTGTGGGCTAAAGGTGTGTGTAAGTAGGTAGGTATGTGGTCAGATACTGAGGATAAGCTGACAAAAGGTAACTTGTTGTAAACGTGATTTGAGCTCTTAGTCACCAGATTCAGATTGAATTACCTTACCTGCAGGTAATCAGCAGCTTTGTGTTAGATTCTTCAAAACTTTTCCACACCAGAAAGTCCTTGTCTTATATATTGATAAGCAGGAAATTGTACAGTTTTAATAGTGATTTGTAGTCATTTCACTTGATGAAAGAGTTTAATTTTTTTTTTTTTTTTTTTGCTTTGGAGGGTTTAAATTATTATATCTTGTTGTTGGGTATTCCATACACTGATGAAGAATTCATTAGGAATTACTGGATGAAATTCTCGAAATTGTGAAATTGTGTAGATCATAGTAGATTATGATGAGAGTGTTCTGGGCTTAATGGTGTGAGGTTCTTGGTTCAGTTTTTGTTGTGGGGTTTTTGGGGTGTTTTTGGGGTTTTTTTTTGTTTTTAAATTTAGAGCAGAAAAGGCAGTCATTTTATATGGCAGAAAAGTGTTCCACAATCTCCAGTGAGCTACCTGTGACCGTGGTTTGTAGAAATACAAAGCTGCCATGAATGTTTGGTGAACTCTCTATTCAATGTGATCATAAACGTACCCCAGTAAAGCATTTGTTAGTGGATAGTGGATGTGTACCCACTGTCTGTATTGGCTTTTCTCCCTGGATGTGTGCATGCACCCGTGTGGATGTATGACTTGAATAGGATGTTTGGATTCTTAATGGATTATAATACCACTTAAAACTCAGGAAAATTTTGCAGCTTGCCACCTCTCTGGTGGTATCTTGGGATATACCAAGATTTGCTTCAACATTGTTCTTAACAATAATGATGAAGGCTAAGAAAATAATAGAAGGCGACCTTGGAGTTATAAATCTGAAAACACAGGTATTTGGATGTCATCACTAGCTTATATGAGAATTTACTGAAGTTTTTTAATTTATCTCCTTCAGTGAGACTTTTCTAGGTCAGTGGCTCCTTAACCAGGGAATAAGGCCATGGTAAATCAACTACAGATGGAATGTAACACCATGTTGAATTATATTAAGTTAAAAAATAATATGTTAGGATGATTCACATTTTGCTAATTTTTTTTTTTGGAGCTGACAGTTATCTATGTTCTGAGAAATGTTAAAGCTGTAGTTCTGGAGTGAATGATGTGAGGAAGATGTGGAATTTACCATGTTGAAGGAACAAAGAAAGGAAAAACCCATTTGTACTTTGTTTTGTTCATCTGCTTTGGAGACAACAATAGTTTTGAGCACCTTGTGATGTTATATGCATTGAAGATTTGATAGGAATGGTTGGACTCGATGATCCGGTGGGTCTCTTCCAACCTGGTTGTTCTATGATTCTATGAAGATTACCTATTGAGTATGATATGAGAGTTAGAGTAGTTTCCTCCTCAAAAATGGTTTACGAGACAAAGAGGATTTAAGCTAAGGCTGCAGTTGGGCTTGTAACCCTCATTGTTGTAACCCCAAACTCAGTGGTGCCTGGATGTTGGAGGGGAGTATGATGTGGCTGTTTGACAGCAGCCTAAATTGGATCATGAGAGACTGTATACTTTCTTCCTTGGTTAAGCATAGTTGCAGGTTCTCTTTGTTGGTAGTTTTGCTTTGTCTTTCCACATTGGACCAGCTTAAGAAGCTAAACACAAACCCTTAATGATGTAAGTAAAGGTAAAACCTTTTTTTTCCAATTTAGCTACGTTAACTATTTCAGTATGAGGTGGATGAGTGTCAGTGTTGTTTCTCTGACCTGATCTTTTCTTGTAAGTAGTAGCCCTGAGTTTGGTCAGCTTGTGAAGGCATACACTTGTTGGGAAGTTGTGTGTCATAAACGGAGCTAGCAACATTTTTCTAGCAGAAAGAAGCCTGTGTTAGCCTTTTTATTCTATCTTCAGGTTTTTCTTATTATTTACTGAGACAGTTCAGTTTACTAAACTGGCAGGAAATGAACCTGACAGAGACATGAAGAGTTCTTCATTGGGTTGCTGTGTTGATTTGTTTTACTGTATAATTAGTGTGAATGCTGAAGCTTTCTGAGAAAGGGGGCACAACTCTGTACGTTAGAGTTGGGAAAGGTGGAGATGGATTGCTACCCTTTCTGGCAGTTTAGCATGTTCCTCAGATGGAGAGAATCCAAACTCATGTTTTTCAAATCCAGTAACAATACCTAGATCACCTGGGTTTTCAGATGCTCTTGTCCACTGTCCATGAGTCTCATGTAATCTGTGCTATTGTACAAAAAAAGAAATAAAGAATTATGGGACAGAGAGAAAGAAAAGGAAAGATGGCTCTCCAGTTGAGCGATTAGTGTGCTTACCTTGAGGGAATAGGAAAAAGAAACTTTCTGGGATTTAATTGGTGTTCATGCATTTTACAGGAAACGGCTCCTGAATAATGTTTAATTTTCTCATTGGAAGGATATTATCTGAATTATGGAAATGTAGCACAACCACCAGGTTAGAAATGATATGCAGATAAAGTGTCAAGAGCATAGAAGAGTTCAGATGGAACATAAAATACTTTATATCAGTACAGTTATATTCTGCTCACTCTTGTTAAGGGACTTTAAATAGTGGAATTTTTATAGTGAAATGAAGTTAAATTTCTGAAGGACCTAATTTGATGAATGTCTTTTATGTCAAAATACAAATACTTCATGATATTTTTTTGAAATGTTTTTGGGTCTGTTTAGTTAAGTGCAATTTGTAACGAATAGGTACTATTGTGCTTATGCTAGAAGTGTCTTGAATTTTGAAAATGGTGTATTTCCTTAGCTTCTCTAAGTTGGGATCTTGTAAAATAAGTGATCCCTGTGTGATTGCTGCAGTAATCCAAAATAGAATTATTTTGCTTTAAGATTCAGGATTTCTCTTCTACTGTTATGTTGGTCAACCTGAGCCTGAATTAGATCTTAAAGCATATTGTGAAAATCTTTATGTATACTTAGGCTGGCACATTGAGAGCAGCTGAATGATAAGGATGCTGGATTTTACTGTGATGAGAAGTTTTTTTTTTTGTTCATTTTGCTCTCCAACATCAGAGAAGTTTGTAGTTGGCACGCTTGATTAAATTTATTTCTTCAAATTTATTTATGTAGACTATTATGACAGACACAGACTATATATAGAAAAGCCTGTAAACATTTTTCTTGTGTTCTTGAAATAGAGGTGAGGTCTATTACAATTAATATCAAAGCAGATGTTAGTCGTGGTCTGTAAGGTGCTCTGTGGCAGTTTCTCAAGAACTGTTGGAAATCCTGTAGTAAAGTTACTCTTCTCTTATGTTCTTAGCCTATACAGCAAGCCTTATGATGGATAGCTAAAGTTTGTGAGGCCTTTGCTTTTGTCTTTCTGTGGACAAACTGGTCTGTTTAGACAGTGAACCTCTTAGGCCAGGATCACCACTTATTGTGTAACACAATGCCTGACACAACTAGGTTCTCCCTCCATGAGAAGAATGCCCTGTTTATTATCCCAGCACAGTCCTAGAGTGCGGCTGCCTTACTTGCAGTATCACTAGGTATTTGGACTCTTGGCCCTGACGTAGGAACTGCCAGTTTCAAAGGTCCAGGACATCAAAGACTGCACAAAAATGCAAATAAAGTTCTCTGTCATCAAGTAGTGTTATGCAGAATATAAATGTGTTAGCTGTATGCATGCACTGAAAAGAACAGTTAGGTTCTTATTTACTGTGTAGATTTTTAAGCTAAAAGTCAGACTGGGGCTCTGGAGCTGTGCAGTGTCAGCAGAAAACTGATCAAAAAAGGTGAATGTTTTACATCATGCTAAGTTGCAGAACTGACTCAGCGAGTCTGGGGCAGGTGCAGACGTGGTGCAAGCGATGGGCCTGCACTGGGTTTTTAAGGGCAAGGATGGGTATGAGTGGGAATACAGCAGGCAAATCCAAGTCAGCTTTTGGCTGAATTTTTGGAATTAGAGCCCAAGAATTCTTACTTTAATTAACCATCAGTTTTGAATGCATCTGGTTATCATGAATCCTGAACTTGACCACTGTCAATTTTCAAAACTGCTGAACTTCATATGAACTGATGTTTGAAAGCATGTTGTACAAGATTTTTGAACGTGGTGTTTCTGTACTGACATGTCTGGCAAAAGCTGGAGATACGGTTTTTTTGTTTCCAAGTTAGAAAGAGCTGGAGGAGTAATTGTGGCATATGGAGTTTTGGAAATACAGGGTTCTCCTCTTTTTCTTTATGCAACTTTTAACTTATTTTTCCTGTCTGTGAACTTATGGTCCCAATTTGTCACTATCCTAAAATCCTAGAAGTAATCCTATAATTCCCTTCAAGCACCTTTTAACATTGATAGATCTGATTAAATGGCAGATCTGAGTTCTGTAAGCCAACCTAAGTTGTGGTTATGTCCCCATTTAGTACACTTGCCTGGCTATTCCATATTCTATTTTAGTATTATGCTCAGGATATATAGGAAGAAAATAAAGTGCTGGGACTTTGACTTGTGCAAATAGAGAGAAAGGATATCCTTCTATTTTGAAGAGTGTGTTTAGATTTACTTTTAGGAATAGCTGCTTGTAAACCAAAACTCCTTTGGTTGCTGCTGTCAACGTTCTAAATCAGTCTCTTCCCGTTGCCTTTCTGGAGAGGCAGCGTGTACCCTATTTCTGAAGTACTGAGCTTGACTATTTTCATATAAATGTGAAGCCTGTGAACTGGTGCATAAAAATAATCACCTAATGATAAGACAGGCGTCTTGTCTGTTTCCCTGAGAGAAATTAAAAAAAAAAAAAAAAAAAAAAAATAGAAAAAAGGGAGAAGGCTTAGAGCTGAGGGCATCCTCTATGGCAGGTTTCTTAAATGCCTGTGCTCTAGATACAGTCATTTTAACTATTTTTTTTCCTAGTGACTGATGCATTTACTATCAGAATGATCTTGTGGATGAAGTCTTGTTGGAAAGATTTATTATTTGGCTAACTCATTGATTGATTTAGATGGGCTAGAGAATTTTTTTTTTTTTAGAGAAGTCTTATAGAAGGTTTACAGTTCTGTAGGATTTCTATGATGATAGCAGTTTGTATTTGTAACTGAAGAAGTGTCTTCATTTTCCTTCTCCTTTAGCTGCAACAACTCAAAAACCTCTGTGAACAAGTGTCCCCTGAAAAACCCGTCTAAGTGGCTGATTCTGATTGGTGCGTTAAGGAGAATTCTGAAGTTTGAGAACTAAATGTTTTCATTTAGCTTCTTTAGATATGAGGTGGAAGTAGGCAGGCTTTGTGTTTTCAGACTAAACTGAAGCTCAGGCTGTTAAATATGACTTAGTATGTTCAAGTGGAAGCGATATCAACAGTAATTCTCCATTATTGTTTTTTGTATCAGAAATATACCCGTTTCGGTAGAAGGTGTGGGGATTTTTGGATTGAAGTCTAGTTTAAGACCAGGCATATGGTTAATGTAAGACCAGAGAGTACCTAGCTATGAGTGTGCTTATCCAGTCTCAGTCTCTTGAAGAATAAAAGACAAATGTAGATTATGGCATTGCAGTTATCAGTGTGAGCTGTCATGAGAATCAATTAAACACCAGTTAGTCTATGGTGTGTTTGAAAAGATTAAGTATTTAAAAAAGCACACAAACCAATGTATGGTAGGAATGAGCCACTCGCCCAAAGCCATCTATTTACAGAGCTAGCCAGCAGCTCACAGTTA
This sequence comes from Coccyzus lansbergi, assembly GCA_033558105.1. Classification (NCBI taxonomy): domain Eukaryota; kingdom Metazoa; phylum Chordata; class Aves; order Cuculiformes; family Coccyzidae; genus Coccyzus; species Coccyzus lansbergi. Next base: position 2,134,622 of record JAUMJK010000081.1, on the reverse strand, counting down.
TGCGTGGTTGGAAGCATTCAAGATTAAAGGTAGTACTGTATCAGGGCAATAGTCATTTAGGTTATTACAAATGTACTTGAAATACATAACTTCAGATCATCTTTGAAAGCAATGCTGGAACTATCTGGTGCCAAAATTGAAGTGGAGTAGTCTTGTTTCATTTAGGCATGTGATACCAGTTCTACAAAACATTTATCTGGAACCTGTATAAGTATATAAAGTGGTTTTGTAACAGTGTTTTTTGTGGTCTGGGTGAGATTTTTGGTTTTGATCAGTTGTGTTAGTCACGTTTACTGAAACATGATAACCTATGAGTTTATTACTGGTTCCAGTTACATGAATATTGCAGTGTGATATGACATTTGTCATGCTTCAGGGCGGAATTAAAAGGGGAAAAGAAAAAGTAGACATTTAAAACGAGGAAACAGTAATGATGTCAAAACCTCATTTACACCTGAATTTAAAAAGGGTAGGTCACTTAGAAAATTCAAGTCTTTTGAATGTGTCATAATATTTTGTTTAAAATCCTGGTAGCTATGAAAATCCTAAACCATTCAGATGCTCATTTTATTTTCTTCAATTTCTAGCAATTCTTTTTTTTTTTTTTCTTTTTTAATGACTGTTTTGGCAAACCTTTGGATAGAAACTGTTGTCTTAGCCCACTGAAAAATAAGATTTTATGTTTTAATCAGTATAAAGGCATTGCAGTTAAAATAGTCTGTACTTGCAGAGAAGAACAGCCTCGTGCGTATATATATATCTATGTGTGTATATTTGTAGTGTTTGTGTGTGTGTTTATACTTATGTGTAACATGGGTCTGAGCTGTTGCAATTTTTAAGAGGTTAAAAGCATTTCAGTAGGCATTGCTTGTCTGGAGAGCACTGCAAGTGCTGTCCCAACTCTAGTCCAGGTATAAGAAGTTGAAGTAGCTGCATCTGAGTGCCCCCTCTTGCCAGGTTTCTTAGAAGTAGAGAGTGTTTTGTAAATAAAAGGACATGGCAATGAATGGAAGTAGTAGTTAGCAACCACTAAATTGAAAGAACAGTATATTAATATCAAGATTGTAGTGAAGACCTGTAAATTGAGTGGTGTTTGGCCATGTTCTCTGCAAATTTTAGGCATCCGTTGGTTCTCTGCTTGCTGCTGTGTGGCTGAAAAAAATGAGAGAAGTAGGAAGGTTATACTCTCTTGAGACTTTGTAGGTCTAAGGTTCTAAACTGATGGATGCAAATATATCGTGGCATATGTTTTGCTTTGCATTTTTAAAGTTCTTTCTCCAACCACAAGGAACAGAAAGGGGTTTTGTAAATGAAATGATCAATCTTTTTGAGGACATCTGTAGAAGAATCTCAGCTCTGAAAAGCATTTCACAAATGTGAGAGCAAATTATTCTGGACAAACTAGTTTATTAGTCTGTTTGCAGTATGACTTTATTTGCATGCTACTGTGTAATTAATGTTTAATGTGACTAAAATGGTTCTATTAAAAATATAGTTGCTTATCAGGTGTCACCTTTTAAGGAAGTTGTAGGTAGGGTGCATGTGTTAACATGAAGAAGAATCGGATTGTTACATACATCTGGTTTTGTAAGATGACATAGAAATAATTCAGAAATATCTGAACTTTGTGAATATCTGTTCCTTTCCTGGAATTCTGTTGTCTTCATGCTTATGTGAATTTGAAGTGGACGTATTTTCAAGGGTCATGTAAAAAGGACTCCTTAGTAATTGCATTTATACTCAGTAAGGTCATTAAAAGTACAGGAGAAACTGCTTGGCTGTAAGAGTTCAGTGCCATCCAACAGTTGTGGATGTTTTAGCTGATATTGCAAATGATGGGGTACTCCTGCTGAAACATCTCTTTGCTTCTTTTGGATGGGGAGTGGGAGGAATGTAAATAATAGTGGCTTGACTTTGCTGTTCCAAACCAGTTAAAATGCAACAACATCTGTTTTGTTTGACACTTAAGCCTGGGGGGGTGACCCACTCCTCTCTTCAATTTGTGGTTCTTTATATTGTCAGTACACTGAAAAGCATTTTCATTTTGTGCTTCAAAAATTAATATTTGTAGTCAATGAATAAGAAAAGAAGCATACTGAAGTAGTTGAACTTTTTTCTCTTAGTGTGTGAGGTATTTTACTCTCCCTTTCCCTTGTCCCCCTTAAATTGTGTCAGTTCCTCCTAAAACCATAAGCTTTATTCAAGTGAACCAATAAATATTTAAAAAACAAATCCCAAATTGTCTGGCTGTATGGGTCAAGTATAAGTTTTACGGTGTTCAGTTTCTTCACATACAAGAAAAGCAGCGAATTTTTTAGAAGTTTTGCATTTCTTCTTATAAAAAAGATAGTTTAAAAAAGCCTATACGTTAGAAATGAGGTAGTTCAGAGATCCAGATTGCACTCTGAAGTCTTACTGAATTAATATTGATGGTGACAGCATTATAGGTCTTCCTATGATAAAATTAAGTGTGTTTCAACGTTAAGTATTTTGACACTAATACTAGCCTAAGAAGCCCCTTTTTGTCCCAGCTGTTTGTTCCTGCTGCCAGGCTGCTCTGCATCTGTAGCAGACCAGATTAGAGGGCTGATATGGGATAAGAAAAAAAATAGTCTTTTTAATCCTGCTCCCCATTTTTCCACCTGGGTTGCTTCCTCTCTGCAGTTGGCCGAGTGACTATGTGATAGTAGGACTGTCTCAGCCACGCAGGTAGTAGTGGAAAGGATATAGGCTGCTTAAGCAGCGCTGATGCTGAAAAGAAATTCTTGCTCTAATGCAGCTGGAGTCTGCCTTTACCAGGTTTGAATTAGGGTGAGAAATTTCAGTGATGTCAGTAAAGCTGCTTTTACATGATTTCACACTTAAAGGATGGATTCTTGCATCACATGCTGTAAATTTAGAAGAGTGGAACTAGTCATTCAAAGTATATTCTTCCTAGAGGAAGTGGACCACTGAAAATAATTTACAGCATAGAAGAAAAATGATGGCAGTGTGTTTTATTTTAGATACAGTTGTTTGGTAAGCATCTCACAAATGTTGATCTAGCAGAGTCTTCTAGTTTAGCAGTGTGGTTTTAAAACTCATTGGGAGTACAAAGTGTATTACAGACTCTCAGGCTGAAATCAAGTATAAACACAGTTCTGATTATTGCATTTTCACCCTAACATGATAAGCAGTCATCTACAAAAATGCCCACTTCCCAAAATTTTAAAATTCCCTTTTTTAAGCATGGAGTAAACGGAGATGTGAAGTTGACTGCACTCCTAGTTCTGTGGAATATGCAAACCAAACTGATTATTGGTATTATTGAATTTTGACTTTTAAAACCTAAAGTAGTCTTAATGTAGTTGCGGTCTGTTTCAGTGAAAAGTCAGCTAACAGGTTTTCCATTGTACTCGAGCAATTAAACCTGGAGACAGGGATCTGTGGCTTCTGTGGGAATGTGCTAAATGTGATTCCAAGCATGAATTACTTGTATTCATGTATGCTCTACTCAATATATTGGCTGTTGGGTACAGAAACATACAGGTGACCAAAAAAAGTGGAGGGATATACCGGATTTTCAAGCTGAAACCATATCTGCTTTTAATTTTATGTGTATGAATTTGTGGGTGGACCTAAGCTGTTGTGCAGAGTTCTGTTTTGTGCATTGGCTATATGAAATAGTCTGCTTTTTCTTTTTTTAAAAAAAAATCTCCTGAAAATATAATATGATATGATATGATATAATATAATATAATATAATCATAACTATTGGTCCTAAGTAGAGCAGAAGCAGTAAATATGCATGTGTGTTTGATTTCAGGTGTATGTTCGTTTATACATCTAAACACTTGTGATTTTTACCTAGTAAACGGATACTGTATGTGCTAGGTATTGTAAAAACAGTGATTTTTGGAATTCTTAGTTGTGTGTCTCTGGGAGCTAGTCCTGGAAGTTGACAATTGCTAGCACTCTGTGAGATTTACTTATTTAAAATTCCAGAGTATTGTTTATACTTCACACTTTATTATTCAGTATTTTAAATAATAGACCAAATCTAGTGTATTTGGCGAGTCTTTTGCCCTGTGTCTTATGTCAAGCAACGGCATTGGTTGCCTGCACATAGTTCCAGGAGTAGACTCTTGAGATGCAGAATAAGAACAGCTTAAGAAATTAATGTTGTATAGATTTATGTATGTTTAGATCCATTATATTCTGGTATGTTTATAGTCTCAATGTAATGATATATTCCTCAGGATTATTTTCCTAGTCAATAAATAAATATTGTTACTTCCAAGTTAAGTATTTATATTTTATGTTGCTAGCAACAGGGCTGCCTGCATTTGCTGAAGGTCAGTGACCTAAATTATGTTCATCTCTGAAAGCAGTGTGTGTAGTCATGAGATATGCAGAGATTTCTCTGGTACTTCATGAGTGTGACTTTAGGAATTAGAAAATAACCTTATCACAGAGGAAAAACTTGCAGAACTTTCTTTTGATTAGTTAACAGGATATTTCAGTTTTTTTCACTGAAGGTGCCATACTGAATCCCTTAATGCATTGATACTAAGGAAAATAAATATGTGTACCAAGTGTTTTAATTAGTAAAATGTGAGAAGTAAAACCTTCCCTAGCAGAGTTTCCTTCTAATTCGAACTCTTGCATGTATGATTGTTGGTGTTCTGAAAACTCTCATTTGAATTCATCATGAAAGGAATTTTTCATATGTACTTACAATTGAAGCAAAATTGTAGATGTGGTCTTTCTGTAAAGGTGTTTACGGTAGTTACCTTTAAATGTGTTTACGGTAGTTACCTTTAACACTTTTCAAATTCACACTGGATAGAATTGCATAGACTCTGTAGTAAAGATTGTCTAATAAAAATCTGTCATATGAAGTAAATCATGGATATGCAACATGACTTATATACATTCAAAGACATAAGAAATTTTAACATAGTTTTTAAAAAGTAGTGTTTCTGCTCAGCTACGTCTCAGTTCAGCTGAACTGGCTTCCTGTTGTGCTGATGTGCAAAAAAATTGTCCCTGTTTGCAAAAACTCTCTCTGATTGACAGCTGATTAATATCCATCATACTCCAGAAACTGGGGAGTATGATGAAACTTCTTCAGAGTTAGTAATGAGTTTTGCACTTTCACTTTTAGTGTTTTAAATGTATGATTGCTCTGAAACCAACTTGGATTTCTGGTGAATCTATTGGATTTTGAAGGAACGAGTGGATGCCCTTCAAGGAATCCAGTGGAATAAAATAGTAGTCCTCAAACAGGCAAACTAGGCTTCCTGGAAGAAGTCAGAGAAATAGGAAAGCTTTGTTTTTGAGTCACCATCTTTATAATATGGTGGAGTAAAACCTGTGATAAAATGTGCTTATTTAACTAAACATTTTGTAGTAATGCTGAACTCTACACTTGAAATTATTCATGAGTGGAGTGGGTAATCCCATTATTGGTATTTTGAGGAGATCAGAGGAGCATTGTGTGAGTAGGAAAGACGAAGAGTAGAAAGCAACAGTAATTAAAATAGGAAATATAAGCATGAAGTGAAGTTTTAGCCTGGTAGCTCCCTACACAGTTGATTTCTAAGAACTGTTCTCTTTGTTTAAATTAAAGACTTCAACTTCTATTCTTTTGTTTGCTCTACCACTTCCAATTATTTGCTTTTCAGCACCTTCCTTCTTGTCTCTTCCTTCCCCAACTCCTTTATTTCAATTCACTTCAGTTCTATATCAGTAAGTAGATCAAACTGGGTTCTTGAAGCCCAGTAAATGTTATTACTAAGGGGATTCTTCTAGTAATGATCTTACAGACTGTGCAGTGACTGGGATTTGTTCTTGCCTCCTCTTATCATCAGTTTATTATCTAAACCAGGAAGCCCTTGTACAGGCTGTGTAAAAGGCCTTTTGGTTTTAAGAACTTGGCAATGCAGAGGCACAAGAGAAGACACTCAGTTATTGAGTTTAATGTGTTTCCCCTGCAGCTATTTTATGCAATTTGGCTGTATCTATTTAAAAAAATATTAAAATGTTATGGGTTTACTTTGTATACCTGTGGTGCTGTTACCATCACAGGAACTCATTGTCTTTGTTCTCTACTGTTAAGAAATTAATTTTTGTGTTGTGGTGCCCCTCTTAGAATACAGTGCTGCAACAGACACCTGCCTTTCTAATCCAGATCTTAATTCCACAGAAGTGATAATTGTTGGCGAGTTGTAAGGAGAATGAAGAAATGCACTCGTTTGTGATGAATGTTTTGCTCTTTAACTATGAAGGAGGGAGATGTACTGATTACCTGTTGATAAACTGCTAATGACTTTATATCAGCAATTCTTTCTTATTGCTGGTACCTCTCATGTTGTCTTCTAAATTATAAAACAATTCAAGTTTGTGTGTTACCTTTCTAGTTTGGCTTCTCCTTTCTTATACCTTTGTGGATTCTGTGTAAGATAAATACTTCTTCGGAGTTAGTATTGTAAGTGATCTTAAAATACTCTAGGTTAATTTCCAATTAGCAGAAAGTATAGCTACACGTGTTTGAAATTGCTTTACAGCTTTTACAAAACCAGCTATGTGATTTCAAGTTCTGTAGCTGTAACTTGGTAGTCTCTGTGTCTATTGGATAGTTGGTTCTTATCATCTGATTTTTAAGGCACGGGTAGATGAGGTCATGAGGGACATGCTTTAGTGTTTGATAGGAATGGTTGGGCTCGATGATCTGATGGGTCTCTTCCAACTTGAGGAATGGTTGGACTCGATCTGATGGGTCTCTTCCAACCTGGTGATTCTATGATTTCTTCCTCTTACGGTTTAGAATAGAATTGACCGTGGTTGCCCATGACAGTGCTCTCTGTTGCTAGCATTGGGGTCAGTTTGATACAATGTGAGGATGTTGTAAAATGCCAAACATGTGCTAATGTGCTGCTTTTGGAGCTTCCCATTCCCGTCGTATAAATGTCAGAAGACAACGTATGAACACTCCACAGTCCTTTTTGGCTGAAAATCAGCCAGCTTTGCTCAAACAATACTTTGATACTTGATAGTTTGAACTAAGCTGGTTCAGTATTGAAACTCACCTTATACTGGTGTAAATGAGAGGTGATTCCTGCTGTATTTGAGCCGCAAAGCCATAAATACAAAAGAGCGATGCCTTCAGTCCTTGCAACCACCACTGGAAAAGACTTTTTATAATCTAGAGTCCATAGGTAAAGCAATTTTAAAAAGTTTCTTGGTCAGAGAGAGCTTTCAAAAAACGAGACTATAGCTCTGTAGCTTTGTAAGATACTCATGTAGACTGGATGTATCTGATGCTGCAGGACTTCTGTTGTTGAAATGTAGGGACTGTTTAGTGCAAAGAGGGAGGATTTCTTCCTTCCTTTCTTCTTGCTCTTGAATACAAGTGACTGCTGAGTCTAGGGGTACTGAGCTCAGTGCAAGGCACTGTGCCTGTCTGTCTGATGTATACACCTAGAATACATACCAGACTGAGTCTTTTGTTCAAATTGAAGTGATTTAGGCATGAGAGTGCCTAGTTTGTAGGATCTTGTAGGCAATAATCATCATCCTTGCCAAACTCATGGCAATCATGGTTGTGGCGGTGACATCGTAGGTCTCTGTGGAACTTCAGTAGTGAAAAAGTAAAGCTGTTCACTCATGATGTTGCATGCCCCATCCATCTTTTGAAGGCATGACAGCCAGAATTAGTCTGCTCATAAAGTAACAGTAGAACCACTGCAACATATACAATTATGTGTATCCCGTATGTAGTTCTTCTTTCTCTTCCCACCACCCCTTTTATGTGTGTGACTGTGTATACGTCTCATTTCTGTGTCAGAAGGAAGAAGCCAGCATGATGGCAGAAAAGCTGGCTGGGCTTAGGATATATGCAGTGCTTAAGCAGATGTTTTTGATGGAAGAAATTGGGTGAACTGCAATGTTTCTGCTCAGATTGTAGTATCTAAGTTCTTTTTTGGCTAGACACATTTTCTTGGATTTGTATGTATCAGGAGATGTTTAGTAATAATCTAAACTCAACAATTTGAGCTGTTATGTAATTTGCAGAGTTTCTTTAAAATTCTCAGTAATTTGTAAATGGTTTTTATATTTTCATAGGTTGTAGTGTACCAATGATACTTTGTTGAAAAACATGTGAAAACCAATGATTTAAAAAAACATTGACTGGAGCTTGTTTGGTTGTTAGGTGGTGTGTTTTGATTTGGGTGAGACTTTTTTGTTTGGTTTAGGTTGGTTTTTTTTTCCCCCGCATAATCCCATAGTTTTCTTTTTTAACTTGTTAGAGATCTCTTCCTAGAAATTTACGTCTTTATATCTCTTTGTCTTGTAAAAAGTTATGGTTTTATTTTCCTGAATGAATTTTCATTTGATATTACTCTGCCAGTGATGAAATTCTCATAATTTGTATCCCTTCCCCAGACAAATTTCATATTTTAGTCCTGTCATTGCTTTACTTTTGTACTTCCACCTCTGAAGATCTAAGCCTGCAAACCCTCTCAAATAAAGTGTTGCAGGGACCTACATGCCTACCTTTCCATAAAATCAATGGCAGCTTAAATCTAAGGCTCCTAATACAATTTCCTGTAAGATACTAAGTAAAAATGGATTTACATTTCTTTAGCTTGTTCATTTGGTAAAAAAATTGCCTGAACAGGAATTCAGTCATGTTTTCTAAATATTGTCCTGAGTTTCTGTAAAAATCTGCATATTTAAGGGCTTTGCAATGAATTTCACTTTTGCAGATTTGCAAAGGTATGTGTTTGGTATTTTTTTTGTTTCGTTTTGATGACCTTACTTTTGAGAAATATTCAGTGGTCAGTTGAAATTTATCTCTGAAATTTTGACACTCTTATGGTTGGAAAACTTCATTCTCTGTTGAAACTCCCTTGCTTTAGCTCCCTGGTTATATCTGAGAGCTAGGGTTGAACTGAGTTCTATGTTAATCTAGTGGAATGGAGGTTTAATTTTTTTCTTTAGGTATGTTATTAGTGTATATTTACATTTTCTTCTTTTTTTTTTTTTTTTCCGTTTTGCAGTGTTGTTTGCTGCTGGACTCCCCTTGCCCCCGCACCCCCACAGGATGATATGAGACTTGAAAGAAGACGATGCATACAGGTGATCTTATTTTCAAGGGCTTTTAAAAGGGATAATCTTTGTTCTTGCTCTACTTTGTTTCTGTTGCATTCTCTGTACCCCCAAAATTATGTCATTCCAGCCCTAACAGGATATTAAGAACCTGCACAATTTTGGAATCTCTCTTTGCCCTTGCAGCTGAAAATTGTTTAATTGAATGGAAATATTGTTTCAAAGTTCTATGCAAAAAAAAGGTTTTCTTTTAACGATGTTCATGAAGTGTACTGCTTTTAGTTGTCTTGTTTGTTATTGCCCCCCTGTAATGAACCCCACTTGCCAAGAGATGTATGTCACCTGCTTAGTGACACAGTACTTCAGTAATTCATTACCTTTCTTTTAAAGGGATGTTATAGATCCATCTGAAAAAGAGCTTAGCAAGTTAATAGCTAAAAGTTCATTATACCACGTCACATTGTTTTGTCAAATTACTGTAAGATTTCCCAAGAACTGAGGGCAGGATCTTAGAACATCTCGAAGTCACTAGCCATTCTTAACATTGATCTTTAGGAAATTCATCTATTTTTTGCTAATCAAAATACTCAATGTTTACAGATTAAAGAGCTTATCTTTAGTGATACTGTTTTGCTGGAAATATGTTTAATATTTTGACATGAAAAATGATGAGCAAAAGGAGAATAAAATCTAGGATGTACAGGAGGATTGGTGTAGTTCTTTATGGCCATGTGCCCTTATTTAAGCAATGAACAGTTCTGTGTGTCACATTTTGAGGCCTGTAACAGTGAAGTACATGTAAAACAGATCTTTCATTTGCTTGTTCAGCTTTAAACCCCACGAATCCTTGGTGCTGGAAAAAAGCTAGATCGATTTATGTATGCATGCAGATCATCTCCTGATTGACAGTTTTCAGTTGCATCAGCTGTTCATGCATAAACAGCTTTACGGGGTATATTTACATGGAGTATGTTGGATTAAGGCCAAGATGCTGTAAGTGGATATTTCATTCTGTGAAAACGAAGCATTCGTTCATTCCAGTTGAACATTTGTAAGTTGTATGTTAATAGTTCAAGGAAAACAGGATCTAAAGAATGCCAAAATTAGGTGAGCAAAGAAGAGGAGAAAAAAAAAAATATTCCAAAGGGATATTTAATTTGTTTTGAATATATATGCAGAGAAATAATGTCTCTGTCTCTCTCAAAATTAAAAGTCTTAAAATTATATCTTTCAGTGTCCTGTCAAATTTATGAAGCTCTGTCTCATAGGCAGTCATTGCAGTTGATTGCACTGTAGGTCTTTTGTGTATTGTGGTGTAGATTAAAATATAGTTCAAATGCTGGGAAAGTGGTTTTAAAGCATTAAAAGTATTCATCCCACAACTACAAGGAGTAATACTGTTTGAGAGAAACAAGTTTCATATACATTAATCTGATGTAAAACTTCAGCACTTTCAGTTTTGGTCAGGATTTCTTAAAAGGTGAGCTTATAGAATTACAGGGTTAAAGACAAGAAATGCATACAAGGTTTTGAATTTTAAGTTGTAATTCTGTCTTTTAATGCTCAAATTCCTTATTCAGAAGATAAATACAAAGTAAAAAACAGTAGTATCTTGACAAAAACTTACAGGCTTATTTCCAGCTTTCTATTATTGGTTATTAAGAAAGCCAATATTAGTATGCTGAGGTTCTGAAAATAAGTAATTTGCATACCTTAAAATGAGAAAAACGTACTGTAGTTATTTTCTAGTGGAGTAACAGCAAGACTTGTATGATGACTCTGGTGCTATCTTTCACAAGTTTAAAGTAGCTGGTGAGAACTCAGACAAGAAATGGAAAGGGTTTGTGGTTATTGAGGATGGTGCTTTTGCATTTTCAACAGGGTTTGGCTTCTGAGGGTAACTGATCTGGCTAACTGATCAGAGATGCCTGGTAATGTCTAAGTTTCTTTTGGATAGAGGGTAAAAACTTCCATGGGGTAAATAAATTCTTTCTTATAAGGGGGATCAATTAATTTCACTGGAAACTACCCTACTCTAAAACCTTAAAATTAACCACAACATAACTGAGGGAAATAATCCTCTTGAGGAAGACAGTATTTTCACTTTTTCTACCGTGGAATATTTGAATTTTTGATCACTGCTTAAGCTGAAAACATGGAAATGTATTAAAGTCCACTGCTTTTTTTTTAAAAAAAAAAAAAAAAAGTGAAAATATGAAGAAATGGTGGTATTTATTTAATCTCATTTTCCATTTGACTACCCAGGAAAACAGATTTGCAGCATGTCTGAATTCTCTTTTTGTCCTGTTATTAGCACCTGTGATATGTAGGCCTCATACAGAGAAGGGCTCTTTAGGATACTGCTTGGAGGACTGAAAGGTTTTCAATAATTGCTTTTTGTCTGTCTTGTTAACTTGTAGATTTCATAAGATCTATATTGCTTTTCTGTGCAACACTGCAAAAAGCAAAGCTGGGGCTTCTACTCATTATAGGAAGAGCTGAATTTATATTTCAGATATGTTTATGCGTTACAAATGCATGTTGTGATAAAGTTAATGCCTTAAGAGTGTGGTTTGTGATTTTTTTTTTTAAAAAAGTATGCGAAATTTTCTTTTTTAATTCTTTGTACTTTGAAAGTCAGTCTTTCCAGGACATATTCTGAAAGAAAGGAATCATAGATGCCAGTGTTATTACTATTATGGTTGTAATTATTCATAACAGCACGTGTTTACTTCTTATGATGTAGTAGTATCAACTTTGGGATTAGGCTGTGTGTTTACAAGCAAGGATTTGTCTTGTGCTTGAAAGTTAGTGTTTCCAAAGTGATTGGTACATCGTGTCCTGCACCTGCTCAGCAGAGTATAACTGTGTGGTTGGTTGTTATTTTTTTCCCCTTCTCTAAACTTATATAAACAGATTGGTTTTATAACAAAGAACTTTGATTTGGGTTTTAATTTTTCTAGGTAGCTGCAGCCTAGAAATATGTAAGTACAAGTAATTGGTTGTCTGATCTTGAAGCTTCTGAAGAGCTTAAAGCTTCTTGCCTTTCCTTATAACCTTTGTGAGGAAAGGACTCGTATCTCAGTTGAGAGCATAAGAGACCAATACAGATTAACTAAACCAGAAGTACAAGTTCCAGAAGGATCCCAAGTTCCTGAAGGATCCATTCCTTAACACCATGTGCTGATCTTCTCAGAGGAGATTAACTGGTAGCAAATACTGTTGAAATGTTTTCTTGGAAGCAGAAGGGAAAGAAAAAGAGGCTGCATGTCCTGAACTGCTTTTTGATGATGATGCACTTTGTTAGAACAAAACAGTTACTTCTTCCTGATTTAGGTATCCAACAGGACCATTGAACAATATTGTTTGGGACTGCATACTAAGGACAGCATGGAAACAGAGTAACTGTTATCAGTTATGTCTTAAATAGACATTTGTAGTATATAAATTGTGTAGTGTTTTTTTGTCTGATTCTGATGCCTGAATAAACTGATCTAGAGTTTTGATTGTGTGCAGTCATTAAAATGAAGGGTAGTGTGGTTATTTTATCTGTAATTGTGTGGTAGAATTTATCATATTAATTTTATTTTTAACACATTCATATTTTTGTGCGTAGATTTGAATGTAGAAAACAGATCAAAATAATAAAATTATTTTCTTCATCATGAAAATATATTAAATGCACCAGAGATATTGAGAACTAAGCAAGTGATATAAAATGTGAAGATGGTGATTTCAAGTTTGATAAAACATGGGAAGTCATCACGTTCCTCTTAACTTCAAAAAAATATTATTAGTGTTTGGAAAAGTGAAAAAAAAAAAAGTCATTCCAGTGCCATGACGTTGTAGAGAGGAGGGAGCTGGCCTCTTCTCCCAAGTGACAGGGGACAGGACAAGAGGGAATGGCCTCAAGCTCTGCCAGGGGAGATTTAGGCTGGACATCAGGAGGAAGTTTTTCACACAAAGAGTCATTAGGCATTGGAACAGGCTGCCCAGGGAGGTGGTTGATTCATCTTCCCTGGAGGTGTTTAAGGCATGGGTGGACGAGGTCCTGAGGTGCGTGGTTTAGTGTTTGATAGGAATGGTTGGACTCGATGATCCGATGGGTCTCTTCCAACCGAGTGATTCTATGATTCTAAGGTTGCTCATTAACAGTGGAAGTATAAAACATAATAGATAGCTATTAGGCACTTTGCATGAATAAGAATGCTTTTAGGGTTAACCGCTATTTTTACATAGATAACTCTCTTTGCAGGAGTTGTTCATGCAGTCTTACTGTGTACTGGTTTTTTGTCACCAGTTGTGAGAAGGCAGTCAGGAATAAGTTGAACGCAGTTGTTTACTGAAGGGCAACAGTTATCATATTGAAAGTGGAAGTTCTGCTTTTCAGAGATGGTGTCTTTGACCTCAATGAATGATAACCTTGAAGTCAAGAGACTAGATTAATGCTCTACTTTCTGTATTTGAGATCAAAAATACAAAAACCTTGACAGCTAAAGTTAGATTCATGCATCCATATTTAAAAAGAAGTTGCCTATTTAAAAGAAGAGGGATTTTTTTCCCCTCCTCCAAAAATGCTTAGTACTGTGATATTGAAGATTTAAGTTTTCATCCTCAGTCCTCATCTAAGATGAAACAAATGAAAAAAACAAAAAACAAAAAACAAAAACCAAAAAAAACCCCACCCAAACTACCTCTTCCAGGGTTTTGTTTGGCATGGAAGTATAGATTTATTCAAGAATAAATTGAAGCATCTGCACCAAAAATCGTGAGAGGCCTCTAGTTTTATTTAATTAGCTTCCTCTTAAGAGAGAGCAATTCTCTTCTACTTAAAAGAGTTATTTGTGCGTTCCTGTAGAAAGCCCTGTTAGTAGTTGTCTAAGTTTTTTCTCATGACTTAAGTTTCATTTGTGTTTTGCAGCAAAAGTGATGGAAATACTCTTTCTTAGGCTGTTCATACAAGTGCTCAGTGGGCCTTAGGTAGTTACTGGGTGGCACTAATCAATAGCATTTTTTTTCTTCAGGAGCGCAGGGAGATGGGGGGGGATGGGGGAGGGACGACACAGAGTCCCAGCCACTGCAGCCAAATCTCCTATTCCTGTGTTGATGGAGTTGAGATGTCAGCCCAAGGGACCATCAGGAGAAGGAAGAGTCTGAGGAGGTCTGCAGTTTCAAAAACCTTACGTTGCTGCCTAAAGCTTATGTAAAAGTGTCTTAAAGTTACACATCTATGGTGTTAATATTTCAGTAAAGTAATTAGTTTTGTGTCCTGATTTGTCTGTGTCTCATAACTTTTTTGAGTTAAATTTCAGCCACACAGTAGAAATGCTGGAAGTCTGCTGTTTGTTAAAAAGAAGTGCCCTCATCACTTAATACTCTGTTGAAATTTTTTTCTGTTACCTGTTTCTAAGGACAAATACTTAGACTTGAGAAAAAATTCATTTTGAACAAAAAATTCAAATTCAGATAAAGAATTATAGTCATAACTATTACGAAAAACATTATACATCTCTAGAATTATTGGTCAGTCCACTGAGAATGCCTGAGGTCTACAATGAACATAACACTACAAAGATAGTCTTCTAGCCCTTAAAGTCATCAAATGAGCAGCTGTAATGAAAAGCCCCTGTGGTGTCAGTGTTTGCAGTCTGTGAATGAAAAGTAAAGGTTCTCTTGGGTAATGCAGTAATAGGATGGCTAGACTGCATTTAGAGACGCTTATATAGTATTGACATTGTGCTATATCATGTTGACTTGCTAGCCCAGGTGTTTCATAGTATTTATGTTCTGTCATGCATAATTGTATAGCATACAGCTTTTTTCTTTTTGACCTGTTTTATCTGCTTTTAGTAGCAAACTGTGTTCATAGAGTGATGTTGTTTGCCTGGGATAGGAGTTTTTTTTGAGTGAAGTTAGGAGTAGGGGATGGGCTTCGAAGGGAATCTAAGCCCTGTCCTTTGGAGAGACCATTGGCTTATATCTCAAGGAAGCTTCTTCCCTTGAACTCAGCAATGGGCAGTGCAAGTTCAGGAGCTTGCTCCTCACAGCTTTCTAAGAATCGCATCTGAAGTCCTGCACCCCTAAAGTACATTCTAGGGTGAAAATTGTTCATTGCACACAGCAACAGCTTTATTTGGATTTGCTGTCTGTGGAGACAGAATAACCTAATGCATTACTTTTGACCAGCCTTAGCACTAAACAAGCTTAATAGTGGCTTAACTTAAACATATGCACTGCTTCAGTTCCTTAGCATAGCCTGTGTCGAATAAACAGAGGAGTAAATGCTTGTAGGAGGCATCCTATTTTATAAGTCATCCAGTTAGTTGTAAACCACCTCTCCCACTGTCCTTAACTAGTTATATTCTTTTGGGATTAGGTTTTAAGATATGGAGAGTTAGGCTATAGGATGGCTCTCTCAACAGTCAATCCTGAGTACTTCATAGGTCTTGGTAGGATTTCAGTTGATAGTACTTCATCAGGCAGGTAGGATGCAAGAACTATGCAAATGTTCATAAATCTTGTTGAAATTTGACATTATGACTTCTTAAAAACTGTTTTTTCCCTGTTTTTAGTCAGACTGCTGTTTCCTATTCAGTTCAATGCATCCCTTGATATATGATTTTTAATATTTTATAATAAATGCTATTCCATACACTGGTGACCAAGCGTTCTGTTAGCTTGATTCCTGACTGGTATGCCAAGCCTGTGTATTACCAGCTTGTCAAAGCAACATAAAATACACTAAGATTTGATGATAGATTTTTTTTTTCCTAGTTATACGTAGCGGAGTAAGTGTTCCTCTCACTGGGTTTTGCAGTAGTTTCTGTGTCTTAGTATGCAATCAACTGTCCGTGCAGTGATCGTGCACTGGTGGAGTTCAAGGTCCAGAGGGATATGGAATGGATGAGGAGTATAGTCAGGACCCTAAATTTCAGGAAAGCAGACTTCTAGCTCTTCAAGGAATTACTTGGTAGAACCCCCTGAGACATCATCCTCAGTGACAATAGAGTGTAGCGGAGTTGGCAAATTTTTAAGGACTCTTTCCATAAAGCACAAGAGCACTCAGTCCCCATACGTAGAAAATCAGGCAGAATAGGGAAGAGACCTGTGTGGCTGAGTCAAGACCTGCTGGTTAAACTAAAGAAGAGGGAACTGCACAGACAGTGCAAGCAGGGACAGGTAACCTAGGAGTATAGGGATGCTGCCCAGTTGTGTAGAGATAGATGAGGTCAGGAAGGCCAAGGTGCAGCTGGAGCTGAACTTGACAAGGGAAGTAAAGACTAACAAGAACGGCATCTACAGGTACATCAATCAAAAGAGGAAGGTTAAAGAGAGCTAACCCCCACTCATGGTTGGGAATGGTGACCTTGTATCAACAGACAAGGAGAAGGCTGAGGTACTTAACTTTTTCGCCTCAGTCTTCACTGATAACTGTTCTTCTTACCCCTCCTGGATCACGGGACAGCAAGATGGTGACCCCCTCCTGCATTAGAGGAGTATCAAGTTCGTGACCACTGGAGGAGCCTGAACATTTATAAGTGTATGGGACCTGATAAGATGCATCCCAGAGTCCTGAGGGAATTGGCAGATATAGTTGCCAAACCACTCTCCATGATATTTGGAAAGTCATGGCAATCAGGAGAAGTCCCTCCTAACTGGAAGAAGGGTAATGTTGTGCACATTTTTAAAAAAGGTAGAAAAGATGACCCTGAGAATTACTGACCTGTCACCCTCACGTCTGTGCCTGGGAAGATCATGGAACAGATCCTCCTAGAAGTTGTGCTAAAGCACGTGGAGGGCATGGAGGTGATTAATGGCAGCCAGCACAGGTTCACCAGGGGCAAATCCTGTACAACCAACTTAGCGGCTTTCTATGATGTATTAACCGCAGCAGTGGACATGGGTAAACCAGTGGATGTGATCTGTCCAGACTTCTGTAAAGCCTTTGACACAGTCCCCCACAACATTCTTCTCTCTAAATTGGAGAGATAGATTTGATGGGTGGACGTTACGGTGGGTAAGGAACTGGTTGGAGGGTTGTATTCAGAGAGTGGTGGTCAGTGGCTCAAAGTATACATGGAGATCCATGACTAGTGGTGTACTTCAGGGGTCTCTACTGGAACCAGTGCTGTTTAATATCTTCATCAATGATATTGACAGCAAGATCGAGTGCACCCTCAGCAGGTTTGCAGATGACACCAATCTAAGTGGTGCAGTTGCCACACAAGAAGGACAGGATGTCATCCAGAGGGAACTGGACAGGCTGGAGAAGTGGACCTGTGTGTGAACATCACAAGGATAAACAAGGCTAAGTGCAAGGTGCTACACCTGGACTGGGGCAGTCCCTGATTTCAGTGCAGGATGGGGGATGATGTGATTGAGAACAGCCCTGCAGAGAAGGACTTGGGGGTGCTGTTCAATGAGAACTCAACGTGAGCCAGCAATGTGTGCTTGCAGCCCAGATGGCCAACCGTTTCCTGGGCTGCATCAAAAGAAGCATGACCAGCAGGTCAGGTGAGGTGATTCTGCTGCTCTGTTCCTCACTTGTGAGACCACATCTGGAGTGTATCCAGTTCTGAAATCATTAGGGTGAGAAGGATATGGAGCTGTTGGAAGGGGTCCAGAGAAGGGCTACAAAGATGGTCAGAGTGCTGGAGCACCTTCCATATGAGGACAGGGTAAGAGAGTTGGACTTGTTCAGCCTAGAGAAGGTAAGGCTCCGAGGAGATCTTAGTGACCTTCCAGTACCTGAAAAGGGCCAACAAGAAAGCTGGAGAGGGACTGTTCATCAAGGCTTGTGGTGATAGGATGAGGGGGAACCATTTATAAACTGAAGAAGGGCAGATTTAGGCTTGATATAAGGAGGAATTTCTTCACGGGAGAGTGATGAGGCACTGGTACAGTTTTCCCAGGGAAGCTGTGCCTGCCCCATCCCTGGTGGTGTTCAAGGCCAGGTTGGATGGGGCCTTGAGCAGCCTGGTCTAGTCTAGTGGGAGGCGTCCCGCCCATGGCAAGGGATTAGAACTAGATGATCTTTAAGAAGATCCCTTCCAACCCAAACTATTCTGATTCTATACTTCCATAAGACAACTTAACGATATACTTGTTAGTCATTTTATATTGCTAGATGCAATTCAGGCATGGTGTAAGTGGATCAAGTTAAACCTTCTGTAGTAGGAATGTAATTAAACTTGGACAGTGTCATAAAACTGAGAATGTTTCTGTTCTCAGATTTTCATCTTGATGCTGTTCTCCAAAGTACATCTCTGTTGATAAATTGTTATGTGCAATGATTAGATTAGATAGAAAGAAACAACTTGTTTTTATGAGTGGTAGTGATGCATCAGATTTGCACTTTTGACCTTTCAGTTATCCTGGCAATGGTGGCTAATATGCAGAGAAGAACATGCTTTGACCAACCAAAGTGATATTCTGAGGTTAATTTCTGAGACCGAGCACTTCATTGATACTTAGATCTAACTCCTGTTCGCATTCTTCCTCGTTAAGTACCTAAATATCTTTGAAGGTCTAGATTTTAGTACATTGCAGATGGAGACAGCTGTTGAACATATTTGCTATAAAGGTGAAACATGTGGCAGGAGTTTTGTTGCAGACACAGAAGAGAGGTTTGTTCTTTATTTACTCCTCCCCCATCAAAATCTGTGGGTGCCTGCATTTTTCTAACAAAGTTGTTATTAAAGATCCCTTAAAAAACTGAGAATACAAGCACAGTGTTAAGATCTGCTTGTACTCATTAATTCTAGTTTTTAACCGGTTTCTTCTTTCGTGTATTTCTGAATTCTTTTTCATTGTCACGTTAAATCCACTTTATGTATGGACAGAAAATCCAGCCTAAAGTTTGGTTTGCCACTCAGTGCTGTTACTTTGTCTCGCAGTGTCTTTGCTAAGGTCACAGAAAATTTTCATGTTTGTGCATCTTGCCTGTTTTGAGGTCAGTATCTTGGAGTGAACTTGCCACTTGTTTACAGTGCCTCTGAAATGTAATGTAGAAGAGTTGGTAGATGGGCTCTGCCAGGAAATGACGTAGAAGGATCGTGTTTGCAAAGTTGGGTGAAGATGATTTCATTCTTGCCTATTTTGTGGACACAAGTGAAGTTTTACCTGGTTATGTAGGCAGTGAGAAATTTGAATAGAGAAGGAACATTTGTGATACAGTGATTATAGTCTACAGGTCCTCGGGTTTTGTCTCACCATTCCACAGGAATAAATAGCCATTTCTGGCAATAATACATGAAGATCCCTGTACAGGCAGCAGTGATTATCGAAGCCAAAGAAGTAGGATGAATGCAACCATATTTTGATGGATTCTTTTTTAAAGGCTAGCTTATATGTAGTAGGATTTTGATCCATCTTGATGGTCCCCCATGGCTGCTGAATATGCGTAGGTGGCTTGAACTGAGACTGCAACTTTTTAATATATTAGTAAAAATATATGTTTTCACCTGTTGATAATAGTTCTGACTAATGTCTCTTGGAAGTATTTGATTACATCCTTCTCTGTGAGTCAGATAGAATATAAAATTGGTTAAGTGGTATCTTCATGTAAATATGGAGCATGGGCTTATATGTATTGGAGAAGGTTATTTAAAATTCTTCAAAAATAAAAAATAGAGGAAACAAATGTGTTTACTGAGTTTTGTACTTTCCATTAATGTGGAGGCTTTTTGCTTGCTTGGAATGCAAGGGTGAGTTTGTCCTTTGATGTATGTCACTTACTAAAGTTTATCAAAATATCTGTTAAAAGAAATGGTTGTGCATTATGCATTCATTTGCAACTTTGTTTTAGATGATATTCCATATTTTTATGTTGAAATGATGCTTTAAGTGTTAAGTCCTTGAAGACTGCAAAAAGCAGTAATTTATTGCTATTATTGGATGGGGTTTTGAGCAACTTGGTCTACTTGGAGGTGACTCTGCCCGTGGCAGGCAAGTTGGAACTGGATGATCTTTAAAGTCCCTTCCAGTCCAACCCATTCTACAACTCTGTGATTAATTGATTTACTCTTTTGGTAATCTTAAGTTACATTTCTAAAGCTTCCTGCTGTAAAATTAAGTAATCATTTTACAGTGGTGAGTAGTTAATTTACCCAAGTAAAATGATGTATCCATAGCATATAGGTTAAATATATCTCTAGTGCTTAGTCTCAGAAGATGGTGTACAAAAGCTAGCATTTCTTTTACGCTATATGTTTAGATCCCTCAAGTTTTTTTCAGAATTGTGATTTCCAACATTGACATGTTGAGATGTTGAAAACTTTGATTCTAATGTTAAGATGATTCTGATAAAAAAACTGGAAAAGTATAAGATAGTCCTTTGTGCTTCAGTTTAGACTAGTTTGTGAGGATCTTTGCATGTATATGTTTTGTATTTGGTGATTGTCACTGTAAACTAATTGTTCCTATTCTTTCATCTCACTGTGCAATTCTCTGATTTAGAGCACTAGCTTCTTTTAAAGCAAGCCCTTTGTAAAAAAAATAGATTCACTAGGCCAAAATATTGAAGCGAGCAATGCAGTTTTTAGATGATAGCTTTTGACAAGTCTTCCTTCCTTTTTCTTTGCACCTTAGTATTTTACAAAAAAAAAAAAAGCATTCACAAATGAACCTTTTCTGTTTTGCTACTTTTGCTATTTGGAAGGAGATTTACTCAAGATAGGTAGAAGACACTATTTGTAGAACATGCTAAAAGAGCCACAACAGCAGAAGAGATTTAAGAATAAAATTTTGGAGATAAAAACGCCTACATCTCTGTTAGTACATTCAGTGTTCGCAGCCCCTGAAGTCGATCACAGCACACATCTGTGCTAGTTAACTGTCCTAGCCTGTAAAACTGGGTGGCTGCCTGAAAGCTGCCTATTGGGAAGGATTCCTGGAACATGCTGACTGCCACACATTCCCAGGAGTTACTGGGGAAGAGTGCTAGTTGGAACGGATGCTGTGAATGCTCTAACATTTTACAAACAAGCTGGATCATCGTTCTGTGTTTAGGAACCTTCCTCAACCCAGATGAAGTTGTTAGTATTGTGGTACACAGCAGCTAGTTCCATGTATACTGAACTATTAAGTCAACAGTGGTCTACCAGTCCTTAGACTGACTGGTAGAATACTTTTTCTTTTCCCTTCAGACTTACTGTTGTCTTGAAAGAAGATTGCTTTTTTTCTTGTCAAAACAATGAAAATGCTGGGGGGGGTTTACCTTTCATAATGCACACGTTATATATATATATATACACACACATACATATATATATATATATATATGTCTTTACTTTCCTGACCTGGAACTGCAGGAATATGCCTTTGCATCCCTCTTGCTTACACAGTTTGAAAGAAGTTTGTGTTGGATTCCTGTACGATTTCTTTAAAAGTTCTCTTTATCTTCCGTCTTCTGACAAATTGTATCTGTACCTATAAAGTTTTTCCTGTCTTCTTGCTTCTTGATTTGCCTTCTGAAGAAGAGGTTTTCCTAAGAAAAGGGCTGTTTCACACCCAAATCCACTGGTCAGTTTTCAAGTGAGGATTCTGCAACTTCAGTTTAGAATGCTGTTGAGCTTTATATTCCTACGAAGATACTGATAGCAAAAAGCCCCAGGCAACAACTGTTTCAGTCTTGAGAAATGCAAGAAGTAGTTGTTGTGGTTTTTGTTTGTTTGGTGTTTTCTTCTGTGTCTAGAGGCATGTGGAGCTCCAGGGGAAGACAAGAAGTGAAACTTCATTCTTTTTTCTTGGGAGAAATCCAGGCTCTATAGGCTGCCATCCAAATGCAAAAATTCTGACACTGTTCAGAAAAAGTGCCACCAGAATGTAGCTAGCTGAATACTCCACTTTTTCAATAGAAGGCAGTTTCCTTAAATAGAATTTGGGAGCTAACTTCGTCTACAGCAATGATTTGGGTTAAAAACACTGCCAGTTCTGTAGTGACGTCTTTTTACTTGAAGTCTTTTACACTTGCTACAGGTATTTAACTCAGCTGCATGTAGACACTCAAAGTGTGTTAAGGCAGCTTGGGAATAATTTGTGTCCTGTAACTCTGCGATCTGTAGCCTACATAATATGAATGAAAAATCTACTTCACTGGTTTTTTTTTGGAGGAAGGAAGAGAAAGAGTTGGTAGAGAAGAGAATGGAATTGTTGCCTTTACACAAATACATTTGCTCAGTACTTAATATAGTATTTTATTATTCCACTTTGTATCACACTTTTCCCCAATCATCTGAGTTTATTAGCAGTATCTTTTTGCCATCAAAAAGCCACATTATCCTCAATAACAGATTAGCAGTAGCTTCGTCTTTCCAAGAAGCTGCAGTAAACCATTAGGAAGATGGTTAATCTCCCTCTTATCTAAGCCTTCTGATCAATTTAGA
This sequence comes from Coccyzus lansbergi, assembly GCA_033558105.1. NCBI lineage: Eukaryota > Metazoa > Chordata > Aves > Cuculiformes > Coccyzidae > Coccyzus > Coccyzus lansbergi. The sequence goes on along the minus strand of JAUMJK010000081.1, from coordinate 2,112,144 downwards.
GAAAAGTGAATTGGTGTCTTATGAGCAAGTCTATGTAGCAGGCTACTTAAAGTGATTTGGTGTCCTTTCGAGATAAGCTTCATGGTTATCTATCTAATGAATCAGCTGAATTTTATCAAAGACCAGGTAATTAGATAGATATTGCACCTTTTGGATTAATGGGACCTCTAACAGAGGCCTGTCTTTCCTTTGTCTTCCCTTATTCAAAGATACAAACTAACTGCAGGAGTTCACCAGTTTTTGAAAATAAGAAATGGCTTAAAATGCTCTTAAGAGCATCTGTATCGGATGCTTCCTGGAGAAGCATCAATGTGCTTGTTCTTTGACGAGTCCGGCATTCTCTTTAATGCAGCTCATTCTCACTGGGATCCTCAGTACAGTCACAGAGAAAGGGACAAGCATATTAACTTCTGAGTATGACTCTATGCTTAACATACTTGGCCTTCAGTAATTAAATCCTGTCTGTCTAGTTCCTCATCTGAGTGGACTGAATGACTGTATCTAATCTTCTTGATTACAGGAAGGAGTTGTATCCAGGTGCCAACCAACTATAGATCTTTCTTCAGATAATGTTCCTTGATTCTCAGTCTTGTTCTTTGAGACTCCAACCATTCTTTCAGAATTCAGGAATAAAGTAGTAGGGGTGCCCCCCCTGCCATCCCCACCTCTGGTGCTTCTTCCAGATAAATTGCCCCTTTTGCTGATGTACATAGAGAATGGTTTGGCTGAGTTATTCCCACCATTTTGGAGTCACGTAAACTGAAAAATGATGCAGAGTCTTTCAGTATTTCTCGTAAAACTTTATTTCTTAGAACAGAGCAGAGCAAAGTGGTGTATGAAGCAGCACCATTAGGAAATACTAGCTTCTTTTATCAGAGCTACCAAAAACTAGCTGAATTTTGCTGGGGGAACTGAAGATAACATATAATATGAGAGGAGGTAGGAAGGCATCTGTCGTTCCTCAATTTTGGAATTGAGTGTTGTTTTTAGAATAGCTCTCCAAACTTTACAGATCATATACATAGATAGCTATTAAAAATATTTGGTCGTAGTAAATAGATTAATTCTTGGCAGCATGTTCAGTTCCACCAAATGGAAATAGAAACAGATTTGGACATACATGAATAAATTTGTATTCTTATTTAAGAGCTTTTCAAAAGCTTTGTTTGCACGGCTATGTCTCTGTGATAATCAAATGATAAAGCTCTGCATTATCTCACTTGGAATTTTGGTCAGTGTTGAGAACTTCTAAAAATTCTGTTCCATATGCAGAGACACGTTTCATGGTTTCTTTAAAAAATATGATAGCTGTATTATCGTATTATCCTTAATAAAGAAAGACAGGAGAATGTCCAGCAAGAGATAAAAGTGGAGAGTGATTTGGGGTTTTGGGTTTTTTTTTAATTTTTTTTTTTGGTTGCTTGTTTTTTTTTTTTGTTTATTTGTTCAAAATTTACATTCCTACTTGGCACATATTAGCCTAGTCACATTCATTTCCTTTGTTATTTCTTTAGCATGTCAAGGTTAGATAGTTGAGTGGTTTTTGTTTGTCATCACTAAGCCAGCATACAAGAAGGCTGGGAAGGGATTTTTTACAAGTGCATGTAGTGATAGGATGAGGGGGAAGGGCTCTAAATTGGAGAGGAGAAGATTTAGGCATTAGGAAGAAATTCTTCATGATGAGTGAGGGTGGTCAGGCACCGGCACAGGTTGCCCAGGGAAGCTGTGGCTTCCCCATCCCTAGAGGTGTTCATGGCCAGTTTGGATGCGGCCTTGGGCAACCTGATCGAGTGGGAGGTGTCCCTGCCTGTGGCAGGGTGGTGGAACTGGATGATCTTTAAGGTCTCTTCCAACTCAATCATTCTGTGATTCTATACTGAATTTTTTTTGATCCTACATTTCTGTAAATAAACTGTAGCTTCCCATGGCAGAGTACTTTGCTACTCTCTTCAAAGAGGATTTTGGAAATTATGAAGAGAAGATGTGAAGAAAAGTGCTTCAGCATAGACCAGTCAAGGTCTATGTGACCTATCAGGTCACATTCTTGTTCTCCCCATGACAGAAAGATGCATTGCTTCTTTTTGGATGATGACACAGTCCTGCCTAATCTTCTATTTATTGGAGATTTTAAATGCTGTGCAAGACAGGAGCACCAGCAATTTTCAAGACTGGTAAAGTAACTTTTTTCAGAATCAAGGGGAGCAGTCTTGAATCCCATGGTCTTTCAGAAGGGGTGGTTGGCTCTGGATCATTAGTCTGCAGTGTGTTTGGATGCACACCTCTGATTTGCTTTATGGTCAAAAGACTAATCTCCTTTTCTCCTGTGAGATGTCTCCCAAGTTTTCAGGCCTGCTGAGAATTCAGGAGTTGTTCACTGTCAAGCCATACCCATGGGAACGGCAGAGACAGACCATTTAGAAAAGGTGTAAGAAAGAGAGCATATGTGAGCAAAACCAGTCTCTGCAGTTAAACTCTGGACCAACTTTGTGAGATCCTCCGTGTCTTTTGAAAACACAGTGCTACCACCAAATGTGGATGTGCTCAGTGGTTCACTACTGAAGACTTTGTTTCCCTTGAAAATCTGTGAAAGTTGAAGTAGAGCTCTATTCGAGACATCATTGCTACTACAAACTTGTTTCTTATGCCCCAAAAGATGGTTTGGCTTGCTTTCTTGCCCTTGGGATTTCTGAAGCATGCCTTGGGACATGGATATAGGAAGACAGATCAAGTTATGTTAATCTCGAGCTTCTCTGCAGTTGTAGAACCCACAATGAAATAATTAACAGCACACAAAGAGGGCTAGCTCTGCCCTGAGCCCTTGTAGCTCTGCCTTTGTATGGTTCCCCTTTTGCAACATGAAGTTTAATTGTTGCTGACATTTGAAACATTGGTTTATTGACTAAAGGTGGCCAGTACCATGGTGCACTCAACAATGTGAATGCTTCCTTCTTGCAGTTAATGGCAAAGGAAAGTTTTCCCATTTCTGTCTACTGCCTTTTGTTTCTAGAGATGTTAGGGAGTCTCCCCCTACCCCTTTGTGGGGCAGAGGAAGAGAAGAAGAGTGAAGTCCTCTATGGCTTTGTGTTTGTAAGTGATGGGGCCTCTGAAGTTGCTAAGAATCATAGTATTTCTGCAAATTGCTCTGGAAGTCTCCAAGAGCCCCTCGCAGATTGATATTTTGAATCAGTTTTTTGCTATCTTGTACAGCAATGCCAGCAAACAACACTGTATTGCTTTCAGACCAGATGCTTTGGCAAGTAGCTTCATGTGTTGCCACTGCTTGGCATAATGACTGATGTTACAAAGCAGTAGCAGGTGGTTTGGAGTTTTTCTGCTCATTCTGCACCAACTCCTTGTTTTTGCAGTGGCTTTGGAGCATGATAAACAGTATTACTTTTTTTTCTGGTAAGGATTTTAAACTTTCAGGTGCACTTGGTAAAAAGTTGTGCCAATGGCACTCTATTGTATGAGGATGCTAAGTTACCCAGCTCTCATTTTCTTTCACAAACATCTTACAGAGAACAGATACAATGCTTGTTTTATATTTCCCTCCTCCAAATTCATCACTCTAGTAAGAGACAATAATGTTCTGTGGCCAAGAGGACCAGTGGTATCCTAGGGTCCATCAAGAATAGTGAACCAAGCACATCGAGAGAGGTTACCCTGACTTCTACTATGTCCTAGTGAGGTTCATCTGTATTGTGTCCTGGGCTCCTCAGCTCAAGAGAGACAAGCAACTGTGGGAGAGAGTCTAGCTGAGGGCCACAAAGATGATCAGGGGACTGGTGCATGTCATATGAGGAGAAGCTGAGTGAGCTTGGTCTCTTTAGTCTGAGGAAGTCTGAGAGAGGACATTATTGGTGCTTATAAATACCTAAAGGGGCTGTCAATGAGAGGATGGGAGCAGACTCTTCTTGGTTGTGTCCAGTGACATTAATATTTTTATGTGATCCCTTTTACTCAAAAACATTCAAGTGTCTTTCTTTAGGTGCAATATTCTTCTCCCTCTGGGACCTCTGTGGAGGGAAGAAAACCCAAACCAAACCCAAAACTATATCTAACTGTCTTGTCAGTTTTTCCTTGATGTAGTTGATCTGCATTTCAGGCCATGCTGGAAATTCTTCCCTCCCCACGCCTGTTTCTGCACCCCTTTTGAAGTAACCCGTCTTTTCTGGTGGCAAAAATGTATGTCTTCGTTATCTCCACTTTACTTCCCGTAGGGATGCTGTAAATGCAGCTCTCGCTAGTTTGCTCTGAGAATTGGCATGTAAAACCAGAGACTACTGCAAAGAGAGGCTTAAATGTTACAGCTTAAGCATGGCAATTGGAACACGTTATCTTTGGTTTATGCATTATCTAGCGGAGAGAGGTGGCACCTTTTGAGAGGGACTGGGAGGAGCCTGGTCATCGCAAACGTGAACTCCAGTCTCTGCTTACAGGGGTTTTTTTTAACCTGGAAAGAAGATTTATAGATGCATGTAGCTGAAGATCTAGACCAAACTTAAAGGTTTTAAATATTCACAACTCTGCTAGTTGAGTGATGTTTCTCTCATCATTATTGCTGTGAAGCCTCCCAGTTCTAATACTTCTAATTTTTTTTTAAATGCATACTGCTAGTTTGTAGTGGAAGTGGTAAAGCCTTTGAGTTACACTCCAAAAATAATTTTCATAGATTATTACCCTAAAGAAATGGTGATACAGGTTTTTTTGCTTTGTTGGTGGTTTTTGTTGTTGTTATGATTTTGTAAATTTATGGGACTTCAGAGAAATGAAAGCAATTTACAGTGAGCCCCGCTTTGGGGATGTATTGTTGTTTGGATTAATGAAACTTGTCGTCACTGTGTTTTGGTGGTTGCTAGTGGTTGCTAGTTGCTAGTACACATTCAACCATACTTAAGTTTTTTTGTCAATGAAAGCTAGTACTTCAAAATAAGACAAATCAAAAGAAGTAATTATTTAAACTTAAAGTTTGTGTACTAAATACAGAGATTATTACTGAGGCAGGAAACTGGTCTTTCAAATCAGTGCTTTGGTATGGTGAAGTTTCAGTGTAATTGTGAAAGCTTGGCTTCATTTCTCATTGTAGTTGGAGTTCTCTGTGGTTGCAGTTCACTTGATATGTAAATGCTACAACTTTTTACTAAAGAAGTCTTCTGAACAGCTTGTCAAGAAGTAAGGGCCAACTTGAGATGGCTGTTGTAAAATGCTGTTGTCAGAATATCAGTTATCACACTGTTAAGAACATAGCAGAAAAATTATTTAGTTTGTGAATGCTTTATAGAAGAAGATAGTTCTGATGCTTCCCGTCTGCTTTAGAGTTCAGAAAAAAACTTTTTGAATGTTACTATTTTTATGAAGCATAATATGGATTAATATAGACAGTATGCCTAGGAGTTTCGAAGTATTCTGTTTTTTTAAAACTATATCAGAATACCTGTTTTTAAGACAGAGTATAAAAACAGTGTACTGTCACCAGATGCAACATAACTGCTCCATTAATTGCCAACACTGAGTATGTATGATAAACTTCTGTTGGAGAAAACTTAATTATTTTAAGGTCATATGAAATCAGCCACCAAAGGCATTCCCCTGAATTGGCATACTAGCAGATTCCACATCATTTAGGTGTAATTTATAATTGCTGTCAATAAAAAACCCCTTCTATCTGTGTATCCAAGTCTAGAAAAGATTTGTTTGACATGAATTAAATATTTTTTACTAGTGTGGCAATCCCAAGTAAAAGTCTTGTATAGACAGTTTGAGTAAAGAAAAAATACCAGTAGGGCTGTATGTTATCCAAACCCTGCAAGTGGAAGGGGGGGACATAGCATAAATTCTGAAAATACATGCTTGCCTGTGTACCAAGTAATTTCATTTTTGCATTTGGTTTTATTTTAAATTGTTCAGCATAGTATCAATTGAAATCTGCCTTAATGGTAAACAGCAGAATGTAAATTGGATTGACTAACATAGTGAAATAGTTTGAAAATACATGTGATTATTTAACTGTGGTGTAGAGAAAGATTTTTGCATCAATTCATAACACTGTATTTATTCAAACTGCAAAAGTACTTTGAGATCCTCCCCCTCTCTCCTGAAAGCTGTTTTCTTTGGTCAGGTGTTGAATAATTTATATCATGTGAGACGATTGCACATGATGTATTCATCCCTTCTTTAGCTCTTACATTAATGGTTTGGCATGCTAGCTGTACATTGATATGGTAGATGCTTTCCATTTTTTCTGTACCAACTGTTTAAATATATCTTGTGCCTCAGTAACTGCAAATGGGAAATTACTTGAATTATTCTATTTCTCTTGATGGTTTTTACGTGAAGGAAAAGATAACTTTTTTAATATATATTTGTACAATAGAGTAAAGAAGACCTTTGAAAATTATTCAGTTATTTATACTAACCTTATGTTATATTCAGCTAGAAATACCTGTGGAACGTGAACAGTGAAGTTTTAGACGTTAGGCTAGCTGTTAGCCACAGGTTTTGATTAGGTAAAAGGTATCCGGTGTTTTTCACTTCTTGTATGGATTGTGTGGTTTGCTGTGTGGCTGTGTAGCAGGTAATTTCTATTTGGCCTTTAAAGAGTTTTGCACTGTCAGTTGAAATTTCTAAGTAATGTTATTTTATATTCTCTTTGGAGGTTGGGAAAAGAGAAAGCACAGCACCAGTATGGTAAACTCTTACTTAACTGCTGATAAAAGTATTACTTTGAGAGGACAGTTGACCAGACTAGGAGAAGGATTAGTGCTGCAAAGTACCCACCCAGGCTGGATTGCTTGGAAAATCTTGTAAGCCTGTGGTCAGATAACACTCTGCTGCTGCTGCTCACTGCTGTTGCTGCTGTGCTATTACAGCATTTGCTAGATGAGTGTAAATCAAAAAGCAGTAATTTAGTTTTAAAAGCTAACGTGAGGTGAAGAACTGATAGAAAAACTTAACTTCATTTTGGAAATTTCATCCATAGTAAAACTAATAAAATATTTCCTTGTATGTCCTAAAATACATACAATTATCTTAGCATGTACCCCGTCCCCTTGTGGTGCATACAGAAATCAATTCTAAGTGAGCCAGTAAAACTTTGATTTCTGTTAGCATCAGGCTGTGGAACTGACATTTTGGGCACTTAAAAAGCAGATTCTGTAATTCAAATCTGAAAAGTTTTTAGTGCCATAGAGATTAATAAATACAGAGCCTCTCTCTTCTTTAGCAGTGACCCAGGTTAGCACCTGACAGAAAGTCATAGCCCTCCAATAGCCGATCGCCGGGCAGAACAGTGTCTTGATCCTTTGAGGGAAGCTGCCGTTGCTTTGTATCCTGTACCTGGTGTGTACCTGGGCAGGAGATGTCAGTTGTCAGTCTCAGGCACTTTCCACAAGCACTGGAGAGTGAAAAATGCACAAGCACCCATCTCCCAGGTGAGTGAATTGCAAGTAGCGCTTCCACAACCCCTGTCGGGCTGTGGAAAGTGAAGTAAAACATGCACAGGATCTCCTGCATCCGCCACAGTGTAGAGGGAAGCTGCACAGCTGTGTTCTGCTTTTGAAGAGAGAGGCAATTGCTTCCAGAGTAAGTCTTTGCATTTAGAGACTTTGTTTGAAGCGGGATGAGCTATGCTGGTTTTTAAAACGCACATCTGTGTGTGTGGGAAGGGAACCTCCTCAGGAGTGTTGGAGGTGATGCTGGTCAGCGGCTGCTGTGTTCCCCCGTGTATTCACACTGGCATACGCAGAGACACTTAGAGGCAAATTTTCTTTCAGATAAGCTTAATTTTTTAAATGGGTAGGGGTGGGGAAAAAGATCTGTTCATTTCTGGTAGGATACGTCAGTTTCTTTAGTTCGGCCTTTATTGGCGGTGCAGTTTGGTTAGATGAACAGGAACTGGATTTGGATTTACTTAAAATCTGTCGGTGGGGTCAGTAAATCTGTCAGTGGGGTAAATAACGAAGGAGGTTCCTTCTTTAGTGTTTCTCCTCTTCCTTAAACCCAACCATAGAGCGGCTCGGTCCCTGCCAAGGAGGGGGTGCCCCATCAGGAGCAGCAAACAGCGTTTTATAAGGCGATCTGCTTAAGCCACTCAGAGGGAGCTTCCCTGCTCTTCGCTGCTGCGTAAAGCCTTCCGAAGAACGTCAGCAGGGAGCTCCCGGGCCGGCGAGTGCCGGGACGGCAGCTTCTCGGGGCCGGTCAGGCCGTCCCGGCTGCGGGGCCGGGTAGCCCGAGCCGGCTTCGAGCTCGAAAGCGTTAACAGCGGCTCGCAAACGTGACAAAGCTCGATCGCGCTTCTTGTTTGCGGCTCGCGTTTCGCGATTGGGCGAGCGGCGGCGGTTCTACCCCGGCAACTGCGGGCGGCGATTTGCATACTGCGCGCGGGTTGGTGGCGCGGGAGGAGCGCTCGGCCAATGGCGCTGCGGGGCGGCTGCGGTTGGCTGTGCTGGGGCCGCTGTTGCTGGGGCCGCGCCGGGAAGCGGGGCCCGCCCGGCCCTGCCCGCGCTGCGGAGAGGGAAGGGACTGCCCGCCCTTCTGCCCTCTTGCCCCGCTTAATTTTACCTCCTTTCTTTCTTTTTTTTTAAATTAAACTGCCCTGTATTGAAGTCGCCAGGTTCGTGCGGGAAGCGTCGCGGCTACGGAGCGTTAATAAAGTCAGCTTTAATATCAGGACTTCCTAAAACGCAGTAACCTCTCTACTTGTGATAAGTATCAGTAGCTGGTGCGAATATAGAAAAATCTATTTCTAGAACACACACTTGCCTTTTAAAAATGGTGTATTCGCAAGTCTCCATCCCCCACCCCCCAAAAAAACCCTGACAGCACACCAAAACCCAAACTCCATCTCAGCTGTAACAGTTGAGCCTGGATTTTTTTCTGCCCTAAATAATTCCTGCCTAAGAATACTGGGAAATCTGATCTTAAAATATTTTTGTTGCTTAAATCTGTGTCTATTCCTTTTTTGTTGCTTTGCAAGCCTGCCTTTTCCCCTGTTCAGTCATGGATTAGTTTACCACCTTCAGTCATCTTCCCTAGTCTCTCCCTCTCTCCTTAGCTGTCCAAATTGTGGGCTTTCTTTGCGTAACTACTTATATTCTTTCTGCCCAAGTCGGTAAAACTGACTGTAAGGATAATAAATTATTTAACTGAGTAAATCTAGCCACATAGGTTTGGTGTTCTTTCTTTTTTTTTTTTTTTCTCCACCGCCCTTCTCCTTAGCAGTATCATTGTATGCCTGAGGTTTGATACCACCTAGCATTTAGTAGCAACAGTGGAAATCACATATTACTGACCAACTGTAATCCTGGTGTCAGCACATTTGGAATCCTTTTTAGTTCATTTGGAATTGGAATTTTGGTAAAAGTAGTTTCATTTGACAGCTGTTGTTTTGTGAATTTGTTTTAAAAACACATCTGTGCACAAAACATTTCTTCAGGTTTTAGCAAATATCAATTATTTGGTACTTTAATACCAAGAGAACAGACAACATTCTCATAATTTAATGCTTATACTTAGGACCAAACAAGTTTTGGGTTTTTAAACTAACCATTGTAGTGCATTAGTTCAGATGACTGATAGTCTGCAGCCGTTTACAAGTTGCGCTCATTGTGGAGAGCAAAGCTTACTGTTAAGAAGTGGACTATGATTAAATCTGATTTTATTTTGGAATTTTAACTTTTCTACTGTTTCGTAAACCCTTCAGAAAAATGAGGGCAGAGGCAAATCTAATTACTCTTGAACAAAGCAAATGTTTCCGTTTAATATGGGAACTTGGTGGTTCCTAGTGCATTTTAGAAGCTAAAAATGAAAATAAAATGTCTTGTGTGTACATGAAGTGGAGTTGCCTTGAAGCCTTATGAAACATGAGCGCAGAAATTCTCTTATAGCATGTTTAATGGAATGATTTGCATACCAACATATGAATTTAACATTCACGTCACTAAATTTCTGTTGTCTTTATTATGAGATTGCCATTACTTTTATTTTCCTCCCTTACACTTTTTTACTTATGAAATTTGACAGAACTTTCTGTATAAACAATGTTTTCTATTTGTATTTGTGCTTTTCAGAGGTTACACTGGGAACTGAAGGACAGGTGTGGGCCTCTCACCTAGGTTAAATATGCTTACATAGATAGAATTAAGTAATTGTTCTTAAACTTCAGTGTGGAATAATATTCACACATTTTTCTCTGTTTTAAAAGCTGTTATGAACTTTCACTGTGATAATAAAAAACATTGATCTCCATTTTCCACTGTCTTTATAGTCCCTCTGTTTAAGCAGCAGGCTTTTCATTAAATTAGAAAACTTAGAAACCTCATAACTGTAGAATAATTGCCTAAAATCATAAAATAAAGCTGAACCTGTGTGGGGAGAGAGAAAAGGAGTATGAGAACCCTGGCCTTGGCACATTTTCACCAGCACTGGTGTCCTCTGAAAAAAACAATGTATTGTTCTTCTGAATATTTCAACATTTTTTTCAGTTTTAAAGCAAATATCAGTACTCTCCTTTAAATATGGTTTATGAAGCATTCAATAAATAAATATTGATTGCTCAGCTGTTCAGTTTTACTTACTCATTTGGCATAATATTAAATACTGTCTTGGACTGAATCATGAACCTAACCACTTGAATTTGAACAATGTTTCTCAAGCATCAGGTTTATGGTGAAGAGTTGGACAGAGTACTGATGTGTTAGGAAAACTTCTGAAGAATATTAAATATGTATTAGAAAAAGATAAAACCTTCAATAATAAATACATTGGCATATAAATATGTTATATGTATACATATGTTAGCCAAGTATATTTTTTTCTCTGAATACTAGATTATCCTCTGTTGGAGGATCACATGAAGGCAGAGTGCTGAAGGGAGCTTAAAAAAAAAAAAGGTTAACCAATCACTCAGTAGTTGAATAAACAGAGTTGCTGAAGCGAAGCCCCTCATTCATTTCTTCATGCCAATATTATTGCATCTTTGAAGAAGGACAGCCTTAATTTTTGTTACGGTACAGCAGAAGCCATCAAATGAAAATGAAGTTCACAACAAAGGAAGGGAGGTCATGCTCATGCCACCTGTGAACAAGCCGTGGAACCTTTTGCCATGGGTCTTATGGGTGTTAAAAGATGAAATGTAAAAAGTGGTTCAGAAAGTCCATAGAAGAAAAGAATGCATGACATCTGTGTGTATATATATGTGCATCACATGATAATCATGAAGATTCTGTTTCATGCAGTTCCTAGACTGGAGACAAGATGAATATCTAAAGCACCTACTGCTCTATGCTTGCCCTGTTCTCTTCTGAGATGACCAGTGTTAGCCACTTTCAGAGACAGGACACTGATGTGAATGCATCTTTGGTTTGAGATATGAGTAATTCCTATGCTGGTGCCCTGTTGCTTGAAAATACTGTAGTCCAATATGAATCAAGTACTCCTCCTTGTTTGGTTTTGCTTGCAAGCAGTAATGAATGCCCATTTCAGGCCTCTCTCATGTGGTTTACTTTTCCTGAATTCTTGAAACATAACTTGTAAAGCTGCGCCTCTCTGGACCTCTGTAAAGCAGATTTACCTACTAGTATGTGTTCCTTGTCCTTGTAAAGTCTTTAAAATTCCGTGTGTACAAAATTATAAATTGAAAATCATCGAATCTGTGTTTAATTGAAAATCATCGAATCTCCCTGGTTTTCTGCAGAACACGATAAAATCCAGTATCTTAAGAGGAAATTGTTATTTTTGAATTACGTGGATACAAAAACAACGACTACTGTATAGAATATGTATGCAGACAGTAAAAATTTTATTTAGAGCACAGTCCTAAGGAGTGTAAATGGATATTATGTTAAATACAATGAAAATAAAAAGATGTATTGTATGGCAACCTATTCACTTTGTGCTACTTCCATTCTGTGCCTTAAAATAAATAGAGTATTCATGTAACTAAACAGTATCATAACTTATTTACATAGAAGCACTGAATTAAAACTATGAAAGTATTCTGTTGTTGCCTAACTTCTGTGCACAGTACTCTTCAATTTTAGTGTTCTTTCAGTCCAGTATGTACCTAGGTAGAGGCTTCTGATATGTGTGAAGGCCTGTAACATCACAGTCCTCACTGTTTGTGGAGTTGTAGATTTTTTTTTTTTTAAGTGTGATCTTAGGCAGACTGCTTCTTGGGAACGAAAATGAGAAAGCAGAGTTCTTGTGGGGGTTTTGGCTTTGAAAGTTAGAGTGCTTCCTGTAGGTTTTAACTGAGAATTTTGGCAATCTTGGTCTTAGTTTATAAAAACAAAATAGTTTCACTTTCACAAAATCTTCTTAGTTCCAAGATTTTCCAGACTATACTCAACGTGGCATTTATATGTTAATGAAACATAGATTTATGTAGTGTTGCCAGTGAATTAAATCTTAAATTGCTCGTGAGTTTTAGAAATTTCCTTCTCTTGTTGTAGGTAGATTATAGTGAGCAATGGTGTTTGGTCTTCCTGGTACCAGATTTTTGAAGTGACTAGGGAGAGATACATACCACAGTCTGTCCCTGTCACAGGTATTAGCCACTGTATTTCTACAGTAGAGAGAACTTGTGTCTGCTGAATATAGGCCTTACTGCACAAGAGCAATAAAACGTGTGCATGCCAGTCCTATCCAAAGGCCACTTCCTGCTGCAGCTCATGCAAGGAAGATGTTATCCAAGAACAGGCATGACACTGTCAGAAGTGTGAATGAAACCTACTACTGGCCTGTGTTTTCTCCAGGTTTCTTGCTCTGCCTCTACCATATGACCAGACACGTGACAGACAAGTAGTGTCAAAGGTGTAAACTGTTGGAAAAGGTGGCACCAAGAAGTAATCTTATGTTGCCTCTTAAGCACTTCAGCTTTTCTGCAGCTCTGTCCATTAAAAAAAAGCACAAGGAGAAGGATTCTTTGAGCTGGGTGTATTGGCCTAGGGAACAGAACTTGAGAAGGTCATTTTCTCTAAGTTTAGCACCTAATTTTGCTTCAAGTGAAAGTAGCAGTTGACATTTCTGTACAGGGAAGTTGATTGAATGGGTATTGTAGAATAGCTTCTGAAGTAGCCATTCTTAATAATATAATTCCATAATAATACAGTTCCTTCTTCAGAGGAAGAACTAGTGTGCGATATTTAGAATGGTGTTATTTGTTCTACAATAGCTGCTACAGGTAATTTCCCTTTGTTCCCTGGGTTCTTTCACAGCTTTCCTCATTCCAGAGCAAGCTGAGTGAAGTCCGTGTACCGTCATATTCTCATGCAGTTATTTTAAATGCAGTGCATGAGGACAATAGTCAAAGCAGTGTTTCAGTGGAGCAGTAGTTCACTTAGAGTTCAAGTTGGCATTTGCTTATTGCTTAAAAGATGATAGTTTTAAACTCTAAAATCCCAGGTGCTTGACGTTTATTATGCTTAGGCAGAGCTTGAGTAGGTCTGACCTGTCTTAAATGTGGGTTTATTTGAATAAAATTATCTAGATAAAAATGTTTGTCTCTTTTGCTAATTGCTCACTATCTGTTTTAGGATGTGCTAGTACAGTGCAGAGATGGTTGGGTATTAAAGCAATGCAAAGATCAGTCTTCTTACTTTTCCAGACTTGCTTCTTAGAGTTACGTTTGATGTAATAGCTGAGATATCATAATGCTCATAGGTGCTGAGAAGTCTTCCAAGCATGGATCTTGAAAAACAAGGTCGATGAGAACTCTGCGAAATGATTAATTGCAGTAAAAGGTGCATACTATATGAAGGAAGAGAACTGTACAACTCCTCAACAAATACAAGATTTTCTTTGAGGAAACATTTGGTTGTTTTCACATTCAGTAATTTAAATACAGAAAAAAAAACCCAAGAAGGCAGGTGCCTTCATCTCTGGCAGGGTAGCAAGGATTAGAAATAGGATATTAAGTCTGAACCAGTCACATGCAGTACTAAGAGCTACCTTACTTGGTCTGTGGTGTAGGCCAATAAGCTCTTGAGCGTGGAAATGAGAGTACCCTTTGTGGTGAGTGATACAGTTCACACTTTTACTCTCCAGTTGTGTTTTCTAGCAGGTTCTTATTCAGCTATGTAGATAAAACTGAGATGGAATTTGTCTGCATATTGCTGAATAACCCAAATAGCAGATAGTAAAGAGAGAATAGGGAAAGGAGGATGAGGCGGGAGGGAGAGGAGGTGAAAGGAAGCTTGAAATATTTAGGGTCAAAGCAATGATGCTTAGGAGGAAAATGCTGAAGAACAGGAAGGAAGGTGCTAGCAATGCGAAGGGAATGAAAGATGAATTGTGCAGAGGAGAAAGTTGCATACATCAAAATGAGGTGACCCCACAGTCCAGGATAAAGCCTCAAGGAATATTGCCACTGATTCCAATTTAGTTCTGCATTATTTCTGCCAGTTAAATGCTACAGTGCCATACTTCACCAGTCTTTAATTTATGGATCCAATAAGAAATTCTTCCTCTTCTTTGAGCTGAGCTGAACAAAGAGATGGGGAAACAGGAACAGTGACATTATTAGGAAGCGGCCAAAGTGTTCTGCAAATGTAATCTCTGCCTGGAAGCCAGATGGAGAGGACTTGGGTACAGGCTATGAAGTTTTTAAGATTTTAAAGGAAATCTGTTACTAAGGTAGCAGGTTAGTGGCAAGTTTGTGAACATGGATAGTGACTACATCTGAACTTTTAAAAGGATAGGATAGAATAGAAAACTTGCATGACTTTCACTGCTTTCACCTACTCCATTTTGCACAACAGTCAATAGATAGTGAAGTATTTTTAGGGCTGTTGCAAAGGTTATGTTATCAAGAATTCTGTCTCTTAGCGTCATGAAATCGAGATCAGCTGCTGCACTGGAGGGTCCTTTTGTCAGTCTTGAGGGCAAGCTTGTATAACTCATGGTGTCAGAACCATTGAGGTGGTCCTTTTTTGTGTTTAGTTTTTAAGTGTGAGGTAAGTAGGTATGAAGAAATATTAAGGACATGCCCCCCTTCAGGTTTTGTATTCTAAGTTACGAACCTCTTGAGGTTACAATTTATGTTTTCTCTAGCATCACATTTTTGCTATTGGTCGGCTTTTAAACATTTTCTCTCAGTTACAGTGGCTTGCTTGTACAAGAGTGTAGCATTTTATTAGTGCTTACTTCTTTCTCTCTTGCTACTTTCCTGAGGCAGCAAGCTTACAAAAGTCAAGAAGTTACTGTTGTTATATTTTGTTTATATTGTGGTATATGGAATATCACTAATGAAATAGAGTGCTCTGAACAACTTCGCTTCAAAAGAGTTGTTACATTCTCGTGATTGTAGGAGGAAAGGAAAAATACTCTTAAGACTGAAATGAGGGATGCCTTCCAAAGCTGGACTTTCATTATGACAAGTTCCGATTTAATCTCCTCACAGGCAAATAAGTATTGGTTGAAAATGCTAAAAACTTTAACTGTGAACATACAGAAGAAACCTATATATTTTTATGCCATTCCCTGAACTAACACATTATGTAAAGCCCATTCTCAAGATATTTCTTCCCACTCCGAAGCTGTAATCTCTTCCCTTAGTGTCCTTCATGCATGGAGATCTTGGCATGCTTTCAGCTTTCTGTCACAGTTTCTTTTGCAGCGTGTTCTACAACGTATAATAATTTGAACTTACAGTGGTTAGAAAAGGAGATTGATGACTGACAAGACCATGTTCCTTGGATATTTCTATTCTGTAGAAGTTATAGATGTGGTATGGTAGCAAGCTCCTGTGGATTTCAATAGCGCTGTGTTGATCAGTAGTTCACTTACTTTTTTGCATGCCTAGAGCTGTCCAGAACAACTTCAGCCAGCAGGGTTTATGTGAACATCAATTAATGCATGTACACAAATGTTCCCATTTCTGTAGCTTTGTGACAACTTGGACCTAAAACTAAAGGAGGTCAGAACTGCTATTCTTGCCAATTCTTCTTTCTTCCTTTCTCCTCTCTGTCATGGTGTCAGAAGCATTACAGTGGTCCTTTTTTGGGTTTAATTTTTTTAAGTGTGAGGTAAGTAGGTATGAAGAAATATTAAGGAAATGTAACTTCTTTTAATGTTCTAATGATTTTAATGTCTGGGTTTTTCTCCCTTTTTAATCCCTCCATATAAGTATGCCTAAATAGAATACTTTAATAGAACTATGACAAAGGGACAAAGAGAGTCACATACATACCTTGAGAAGCAGAGCATATATTTAATGAGCTGGGTGACAGAAATGCAGTGAAACTATTTCATTGCCATGGGGATTTTCAAGTGCAGTCCCATGTGACGAGAGCATATGATCTATCAGTTCCCTGATTCAAAGAGAGAAAGCCTGTCATTTATTTTGTGCTGGTATGTGTCACAGATTCACAGAACCATGGAGGCTGGAAGGGCCTCTCTGGAGGCTACCTGGTCCAGCCACCTGTGGCTGCCCAGGACTATGCCCAGTTGGGTTTGAAGTATTGCCCAGAGTGTCTTATCCACAGCTTTTCTGGGCAAGTTGTGACAGTGCTCAGTCAGTGACTGGGGGAAAGGCTGTAGCATGCCTTTCAGTGTTATTAGGTTGGTGATAAGTCTTGTTCAAAGAATAGAGTTGACAGAGCCTAGCTGTAGGGAAAACTTCAGTTGAAATTTTCCTATTCT
Organism: Coccyzus lansbergi; assembly: GCA_033558105.1. Taxonomy (NCBI): domain Eukaryota; kingdom Metazoa; phylum Chordata; class Aves; order Cuculiformes; family Coccyzidae; genus Coccyzus; species Coccyzus lansbergi. Next base: position 2,095,506 of record JAUMJK010000081.1, on the reverse strand, counting down.
TAAATACCAAATTTAAATGACCACAAGACACTTTTTTTTTTTTTCCTGAACAGTGATCCACTCTTGGGGTGGCACACTGTTACCTGCAACTGTTCACAGTCAGATGGCAAGTGTGCCTTACTTCATGTTGAGAGGAGAAGGCCTGTAATGCGTTGCACCCCTTGCTTGTCTTATGAAACTCTCGGGAGGAGGTAATGTTTAAATGAGTTATACAGACTGATATCAAAATGAGAATAACAGAATCTAAAATGGATGAAGTAGGAAATTGAATTTTGAAACTGTACTGGGTTTTAAAAAATCTGTAGAATTGTACCAAAACCTGTCCTATAATAAACCAACTATAACTTATTTAGGCTGTTAAGTAACTACCATCTCAAGTATTTTTCCATGTTTAGTTACTAATTTCCTTGAAACTTTTTGAGAAGTCCCTTAAAACAAACCTATTCTGAATTAAGTATTTCTTGTCCTTGCCAAATGAAGAAATATATTCTGAAGTTATGCTCTTTTACTGTGTTAAGATGATACTTTAAAGAAATAAACCCTACCTTCTTCCGTATGATAGAATGACAGAATAGTTTGGGACTTCTAACCCAAGATCTTCTAACTAAGATCATCTAATTCCAGCACTGCTGCTGTAGGCAAGGACATTTTCCACTGGGTCACTGTGCCCTGTCCAGTAGGGAGCCCTGTCCCACCTCCTCCCTGAATGGGGTATCTACAGCTTCACTGGGGCAGCCTGTGCCAGTGCCTCACCACCCTCATCATGAAGTATTTCTTCCTAATACCCAATCTAAATCTTCTCCCTCCCGATTTAAGGCCATTCCTCCTCATCCCGTCACTCCATGCCATTGTAAAAAGTCCTGTTTATTCCTGACGTGACTGTTTCTCTGTTCTTAGTAGTAAGTTATGTGTGTTTTCCTGGGATTTGTTGTCCTGTGGTAGGATTGCTGGTATGAAACAAAGTCTGAAATGTGTCAAGGGCAAGTATTTAATCAGGGACTATATCCTGAAGATTGCTTGTTTTTGTTGATAGACAAGACTACTTTCAGCAAGAGAAGTCTGTGAACTCCTATGTCTCCATTTCTGTGGCAGTAAGAAATCACATAGATGAAAATTACATGGCTTCTGATCTTTTAGAGCCTGTTCTTACAGTTCTTACACTTCTGATCTGGGTAGACCTTGCTTATTACTAATGTGGTTAAGGGTTGATACCACCATCTCCACAGAGACTGGGATGCCTTTCTGTTTGGTATCAAAACATAGGATATATGGGCATGCCAGTTTCCATCCCTCTTCTTGTAACAGACTTCAGGTCATGAGACTGTAGTTAAACTTTTGTGTTAGGGAATGTCTCTTTTTCTGAGATTTAGTGCTGGTTTGTGAAATCAGTTTGTTTCTCCCAAAGAACAATGGTTTATAAAAAGTTTTTGTGGGATACAATTCTTATATTTTTATTCCTATATTTTGACAGTCATGGGTTGTGTATGACTTGCCTCGAGGCAAATGGGTAAATGCTTGTTAATCACAAACATTGCATCTTCAAAAAAAATTTGAATTGAACAAGTCAAAATAAGTGACTTGTCAAACTGTGGTTCTTAGAGAAACTAACTTGGTGATTCTACAGCCCAGTCACTTTGCAATAAATTCTGAAGCTCTCTTCCCTGGGCCATTACTGTGAAATTAACTGAGTTGGTCCAACCAACTGTTGTCACTTTGGAAGACCAGGAAAGGTACAGCCTCATTGTCCTACTAGTGGACTTGGGAGGGAAAGGGTGCACAAGCATCAAAAGTTAAAGCTGAAGTAAGGCATCAGTGTTACAGCTGCTCTTTTGGGGGATGATTTTGCTTCTAGTCTTTCTCTAATTTTCTTTATTTTTCTCTTTTAAAGTGTGTAGAGTGCATTATTCAGTTTATCCTCAGATTTGTTATGATATTTTAAGTGAGTGTCAGAAGATACTGGGAAGTTGAATTGTAAATGAGAACTCCATGCTACTGGGATTTTTGTGTGTAAATGTATGAGCTTTCTGGGTTTTTTTAGGGACACTGCAAGTACAGGTTTTTAACTTAATAAACCCTATTTTTTCTTTCATCTAATTTGCTAGATATATAGCATGGTATTGGCAAACTGTCCTGGGGTAAAATATTACAAGAAATTGAAAGTTTTGAAGTACTATGCTGTACGATTTAGAATTTATAGTGTTTCTTGACTGTCTAATTTTAAATATTGTTTTGACTTTTAATTTATTCACCATGATGTTGCTAAGTGAGATTACTTTTTATTCAGGTTAAGCAGAAAATCTGCAGAAATTAAAAGAGCAGAAAAGTAGAGGTACCAAGTAGTATTTTACATGTGTTGACCTGTTCTCACTGGACCATTCACTATATCTTGAAAAGTAATGTACGCTGAATTTGCCAGGTTGTACAGATGGACAATTAACTGATTCTGTAGTAGAAATGGTGTTTAGGTATTAAGAAAATATGGTAGTGAGGGTAAAAATATTTCCATACAATTTTTACATGATCTAAGTGACAGAAGCATTAATATATAAAGGAACCGTGATGTTTTTGAGAGACTGGCCGATGCATTAGAATCTTTGCATGCATTTTCCCCCTGCATTTAAATGTGAATTTCATAATACATAGTTTTACAAGTGAACATACGATGTTACTTTTAATGAAAATATAAAAATACACCTGTATTTTGAAAAGTTTACACTTGGAAACTTAACCAATCTCTTTTCTGTACTTCTAAATTTTAGAGGATAGTTTCACTTTCAGAGCTTACAAGAACCTGTGTTCATTAAAAACTGCTTTGTGATTTTTACAGAAGAGTTGAAGTAATTTTCTGTGCAGTGTTAAGTTGACTTAGCTTGTAATAGTTTTAGGCCAGAAATTTCTTTATTTTATTTCCATTTGATAATGGAAATCATCTTGATAACTTTATTAAGTTACTAGAGGCACCATAATACATGAATAAAAAAAAGTCATGATAGGTCATAGATATTTTGTGAAAGATTTTTTGTTTGTTTTGAGATTTTTTTTGTATATAAAATGTTGGAAGATATAATGAAACATTGTGAAAATATGTCTGTTTTGTGGGCCACCAGTTTGTTATCTGGAACAATTTGTTCTATTAGTCTTTAGTCCTAGTGAGTTGTAACACTGCAGAAAAATATCAGTGGTCTATCAGTGGGTATTTCACTGTTCAGTTTTCTGTCCCCGCTTTTTAAGTACTAGTTAATACTCCATATAGGCTTTCTTATTTGTAGCTGTTTGAATGTTATTTTGACTTTTTAATTGAATATATTCTTCTAAAATGATCGTAATGTAAAATGATGTTTTATTTTGTTCCATGCTGTTCTTCCCCTACCCTTGTAGGTGCTGAGTCAATGATGCACTATAATTTTCAGTGTTTTATTTTTCCTTAACTTAGAGTAGGTGGTGAATTGTTATTTTTAAGAGAGTAAAATTGATTGGAAGTGTTTTCTACTGATTGTGTTTTCTTGCAAAGTTTTGATTGTAAAGGAAACAAGGATTTCCCTTGCTGGTTAAGGTTCTTGATTATTTTTCGTCTTGCTTCTAGATTTAACTTTTACCAATAGTTGCACTTCCAGATCTCAGCTTCCGACTCCATGTGTATTCCTTCAGTGGCAGTGTTGGCTTCAATTGTGCCTGGCTGCTTGTCCCATCCTACCCCATCTCTTACGTTGTGCCAGTGTGCCATCCATTTAGAGAATTTCCCCTTCTGGCATAGTCAGCAAAAAGCAAAAGGATGGATGTTAAATGTGGAACATGCTAAACTCTCATTAGCAAACAAAGAAAACCAAATTGTACTTCAGTCTGTCCTTCACTGATGGGAGACAGTGACTATGAACCAATTAAATGCCATCTGATGGATGCCTGAAACTAGAGTTGACAGGTGTGGAATCTATCCTTGTTAAAAGCAGATTCTGTGCCTGTGGAATATGGCATTTTTCAGGAATCAAGGACTTTGACAATACAGTTTGCCGTTCTTCAGCAACTTAGCACCAAGTGTTTTGTTTATCTCTTGCTTTGCAGTTACTTTGCTGTTCCTTCTTGCAGTTAGATTTCACCTTCCCAAAAAGGAATTAATTTAGGTTACAGTGCTTGCTACCTATAGTATAACGGAACTCAGCAGCAGGGTCAGGAAACTGAGTTGAAGTACAGTGTGTGTTGGAAGAAGGGCAGAAATTCCAAATGTAGGGTAGCAAGCTTAGCGGTTTGTAGGAGGGCATAACCATTGAGGCCAGGGAAGATGACCTGCTGAGACTGGGCCCTACCTGTTCTTAAATTTGATATGATCAGTCCAGAAAGTTGCTGTGAGCAACCTTGAAAAACTTACATGTTTTTTCTGGCTTTCATGGAATCCATACACAAAATTAATATATTTGAAAATAACCTCTGTCAAATTCTGGCTGAGTTATGGCAGATTAGGTGACAGTGTTGGAAGAGGGATGTTAAGGATAAGTAGGAATAAATGATTAATGAATAATTTGTTGCAGTGAAATAGGAAGAAGCATTTCAGCTAGGTAATCTTTATGTGGGCTCATTGCATATGAAGACCTGTGTATGTTAAAACAGTGAAACTGTTAGCATTTATAAACACTGCAAGCTGGGAGACAGAGGCTACCTGAGGTAAATATTTTCAAGTCATTAACTACATTAAAAACTCACATTGTCTTTGCAGGAGGAGAGACTTCAGCATGCAAACCTTCATCTGTTCGGCTTGCACCATCGTTTTCATTCCATGCTGCTGGCCTTCAGATGGCTGGACAGATGTCCCATTCGCATCAGCAGTACAGTGATCGTCGGCAGCAGAACATAAACGACCAACAGGTTTCTGCCTTATCATATGCTGACCAGATTCAGCAACCTCTAACATTAACAAACCAGGTAAATGATAACAAAAAAGTAATTTTGCATCTTAATAATTCTTGAAATATATTACACGCTTGTAAATAACAGTATCAGGGCATATGTTTTTGTGTTGATTTTTTTCTTTTTTAAATTAATTAACTCCTGACTCTTCAAGGATGGGTGGACGAGTAAGTTTCTGGAAGTTGTTTTTAAACATATGGTACATACTTATTGTGATTATTCTATTTCTAACGTTTTTGAGATAAGAGAGGGCAAATATTGTCTAAGTGGAGAGCTGGAAAGACAGTTTAGTAATGGCTTTTTGTTTTTCTCTCATTAGGGCTGTTTGATGTTAGAATGTGATTGCTTTATTATTTGTTATAATAGACAGTGTTCTAATCCAGAGTCACTGTTTAGTGTATTTAGAATGGAGAGATTTGCCCATTTTATTAAGGAATATAACCTTTTTTCTTGAAGAAAAAAAAAATTTAAAAAAGTTAAGCTATGCTGCCATTGGGGTTTTACTACTACTAATAATTTACTACTTACTATTGCAAGGAGGTAAAATGAGTGTAGGGATTATGATGATTATGTATGCTTTTAAGCTGTCAAGATCAGTGTTTCTTCCTTACTGCTTTTGAGTTGTTAGAACTGCCAAAGTAGCTTCCTGATTAATAGTGCTAGGTTGCTAGCTGGAAGAGCCAGTATTGCAAGTCAGAGCTTCAAAATTTGGTGTAGGCCGATGAGACATATTCCACTTAACAAGGATGAAGTGTTTCATGTCTGGTTTTGGGTTCAAGATAGCTTCAGCAAAAAAAATCTACCATGAAGTGGTTCTGTATTGGTCTTGTCCTGTAGGAAGGCACTTAGGCAGAAAGAGGGAAAGATTAGAGAGGATCAGAGTGGTCAAACTAACTGCCTGGATATTTGATACTAGGATTTGGAGGTCTGTGAGAAGTAGTGAATGGAGCTGGTAAAGGATGTTTTTACTTTCATGAGAGCCACTCAGCAGAAAGAGTAAATCTACTCTTATATAATAGTACTTACCTTGAGAAATCTACAAAGGTATTTTATGTGACTTTTCTTAGGTTAGAGGTCCCTCAGACCTCCACAATGATGTTAGTGAATCAGTTTGCCAGTTAAGAAAAGCTGCTGTATTCCTTAAACCATTCAGGGTACTTAGCTAGGTGTTAGAATCTGACATGACATTTGTGAACCTTACTGTAAGTTAGTGCTTAGTTGTTCATGCTTTCAAACTGAAGAGCATCAAGGAATTTAAATGGGTAATAGCTGTCTTTGCACACTGCTTTAGAATTAACATTTTTACTTTTCCAGTTCCGTTTTGTTTTTTCTTCATTGTATTTTGTCTTCCTGTTTTACTGTAATTGTGGTGTTGAAGTCTTTATAGTCCTCTGCCTAAGCAATTCAGAATTGTTACTCCTTTATTCTTTGTGAGCTACTTTCAGCACCCTTGACTTTGGTGAGCAACTTTTTGAAGTCATCTGACCTCAGTCACGTAAGGTGACATAATTCTTTGTTTTCAAATACAGGTGATTAAGAAGATCATGTTTTTAATCTAGGCAGCAAAAAGAATAGGCTGAAGGTTAGTTGTTGTAGAAAGCTTGAGAGATTGATCCATTAGAAGTAGGAAGAAGACAAAGATGAGTTTTGGCAGATACAAGAAGCATAGTTCTCAAAGGATGGATCCTTCTAATGCAACATTGCATAACCACTGAAAGAGACAAGAAGTCCGATCTCTGAGCTTCAGTTTCCCAGAATTTCCTAGTGCAACCGTGGTCATCAGCAACCTAGATAGAATCACAAAATCGTTTAGGTTAGAGAAAGATCTTTAAGGTCACAGAGTCTTAACCACAAACCAAGCACTGCCAACTCCCCTGCTGAACTGTATTCCAAAGCACCACATCTATACGCCTTTCCAATCCCTTGATTGGGTCAGCATTGCCGCTACCAATTTCAACAGCCAAATAGTAACCAGTTCGGGGGCAAGCGTCCAGCATTGGTCCTGAGAGTGTTCCATTTCCTTGTTGACCGAGTAGCCAGCTGGGTCAATGAAGCGGGAATCTCCCAGGCTCGGCAGTTGCTGTGCCGGGACCGCCAGGCAGAATTCTTTTCCGCGCTCCAGCCACCATCTGCTGGTCACAGAGACGCACTGCACCGCCTGCCCCGCTGCCAGGAGGCGGCACAGCAGTCCCTCCTTGGGATAAACTAGCTTCTTACCAACTCAGCATCTGTCAAATAATTTGCTGAGTCGCGTAGTATATCTTTGAGGGAATCTTTCGTTGAGGGAATAGAGAATACAAGGGTTACTTTTGTGATTGCTGCATTTGCTGAACTTTGTAAACAGTATTTTGTTTGCATCAAACAGCATTGATTTGCTTGAAAATAAAACCTGAGATGAAGTATCAGCTTTTGGGTTGCCTAAGTTTTCTAGAAATAATAGCTGTCAAGTAGTTCCCCTCTGAAAGTAAATTTCTTCAGGCTGCAGCAAGATACCCAAGGATACTGCTTGTCAATTGCTGAAAGTAGCTGTGAAGTTTTAGGGCGTAGAACAGCAGCATTTTTTGTAAACAATGTCATTTTGATAGATAGCAAAGATGATTTGCATCATTATTTTTTTTCCGATTATTTTTGTGTCTGTCTTTTTGCTGAGGACTGACTCCTTTTTTGGAGAAGTATTGTCTTGTTCAAGTTCCCGTAATGATTTTCATTCATAACCAAATAATGGTGAGGCTAGGCCTTGAATGTTAATTTATTGTTTTTATTCCCAGTCTGTGTTTCTTGGTTTTTGATTTGTAATGGCTTGCAGACCATATTCTGGTGTTCTGTGAATCATTCACAGCTGCAAATTAAAGGTTAGGCAACAGTAATGACAATTTATATTAAAGTTATATAAATTATGTGTATTTATATCATGTTACCCTTAAAATATTATTTATATAATCTCTTTCACCTATTGCTCTATGACCATGGTTACCAAAACTTACTCATCTCATCATTGGCAAGGAATGAATAACAGGAAGATGCTTCAAAGCCAACAAGATTGCTCTGTTTTTCACTTATTTATGAGGTTTAAAATTACGGCTAAAAACTTCCAGTTCCATCCCTTTTTATTTTTCTCTTGTCTTCAGTAGTTAGACTTAAAGCTTTTGTTTCCCGAAAACTGCTGGATTGGTAAGGTTTACTTTAAATCTGTGATTCACCAAGTGCCAGGCCTGCTGGTGGGATAGGGTCCTGCTCCCGACTGTGTGGTCTTACCTCTTTGACAAGCGCCAGGATCAGTTTCAGGAAAGCAGTAGGAACATGTGACCTGGAGTGAATAGAAGACATGAGATCCTTGGAACCTTTTTCCCTTGCCAGTAACAAACATTAATATTTTTTTGTCCTGTTTCAAGTGGTTGCATCTTGAGAGTTCAACATAGTCTGATGTGAATATAAGATAAGCTTAGAGGTTTTCACAACTCCAAACAAGCATTTCTTTTGTGCTGTGCTAATATTTATCTTCATCCTGGATACTCAGATTGCCTAAAACTTTTTTCAGTTGAATACAAAACTTTAGAAAATTGTTTTAGTTGGTAAGGAAGTTGAAATGAAATTCCTGGGCAGATTTGGTAACAAATTCCAAAAGTTTAGCTTTCATGAAACACCTGGAATTCAAAAACTAGGCTGACGGCTAAACATCTTTCTCTCTGTAGGTATCTATGATCACTTATCACCTGCAGTATTCTAGGTTTTCCTGTCCAGATGTTGACAGCAGTTTTATTGATCGCACCTAGGTCATTGCAAAGTTAATGTGTTCTAGCAGGCAGTACCAAATCCTTATTCTTGGTGTTGGTCAGACTTCACCACTCTCATGAACGTGGGCATACAATTCATGTCAGTAAAAGCATTTCTCTTACTTTCCATCTCTCTCAGATGTTTTTTAGAAAAAAATACTCATGCTCTAGCAACAAGAATTTCAGAGTAGGCTTTTTCATTCTCTTTGTTTTACTCCTGCTCCCCGCTGTGTTTTTTTAAAAATGATTGCGATGAATTGGAAAAGATAAAAATCTTGGCAGATGACCTTTTATTTCCTTTCTGGTTCTATTTGTTTATTTATTTAACTTTAAACTTATTTGTTTCATACTATTACTTTTATTCGGCAACCTTATTGATTTGTGGAAGGAAGGCAGAATAGGAGGGAAGTAGTAGTCACAGGCCACAAGTCAGTGATGAAAGTAATTAGACTGAAATTCTGTCCCTACCTGCATGTAGTTCTGTCTTTTGAGTACAATCAGTTTGAAGAAGGGTCTTGATTTCTCTTATTTTGTTCTCTGGCACGTATACTTTTTTCCTCTTTGGTAGTTTTTCTAATAACTGAAATTTATTTTATATTACGGTGGAGTGTTACTGCGGCTCGCAGTTGTAGCAATTAAACATTTGTTTTACTGACCATCTGGAGACACCATCTATTGTGTGGCCAACCCACCACAATATGGGATTAGCATAGACTTCCCATCCTATATTACTCTGATGCAAGAAGGGTTTTGAGTAGCAAGAGTCTTAGCAGGGGAGGCTGGTCCATTTGGTTCTTTAATATGGGAGACTTTAATAGGTCATTACTACAGAAATTCATGCTAAAAGTTGGCCTTATAATATAAAAATCTTCATTATTCTGTTTTTAGAAAGAAACGTACTATAGACAAGCAGGATGTCTCTTGGTTGCCTTTTTCGTGTTTATTTGATTCTTCTTTGCTTAGACTAGTTCCTGGTTGCTTCTCAGCACTGTCGTGTGTGTTTGGTGAAGAGGTACGAAAATGAAATTTCAGTTCCTTATTTGCTATGTAATTTTTGTTGTGATGCCATCCTGGTAGCATTACTGTTTCCACTGAGACAGAAGTATTGACCAGTTAGAACATGATGAGTATTTACTGACTGATCACGTGTAACTGTAACTAGTTCCATTAACTAGTTTCTTGTCTCTCAGTCTTGAAATGCAAGCATATTTTCGAGTGTGTGTTCTGTCTTTGGGAAGATCTGAGGTTGCAGTGTTGCTGTCTGGCCACCAGATAGAGACTGAAGCTTGTGCTATAGCAGTTTTCTTTTTCTTTCCTTTTTTTTTTTTCTTTTTTATTGTGGTTCAGCATTCTTTGAGGCCAAGAGGGAAAATCAGTATTACCCCAATGATAAAGAATTTCACAGTGTTATTGTGTAAAATCAATAATGACCACTTTGTTCCATAGTCTTGCATCATCAGAAAGAAGGGAGGAAGAGTCTCCAAAAGGATCTTGCTAAAAGAAGAGAATGATATAAATTTTGCAATATAACAGAGGGAGGAATAAAAGGTCAATTATTTTTCCTCTCCCACCCAACAATTCATGAACCCATGATAGAAAAATAGCACCCATTAAAAAGTTCACACAGGTTAAAGTGTGTCCTCGAGAATGTGTGACTGTCTAAACACACAATTAAAAGCATAGTTTTAAACCCAGATACTGGCTGCAAGCCACACAGGGGTAGTCTGCGGAATTTTAATCATTTATTATTGGGGAACATCAACAAATTAGAAGTTTTTTTCACCTGGCTACTTACTTCAGAACTGAAATTGGCAAAAAAGTTCTTTTTAAGCAAGAAAATCGCAAAATAAATATGAAAGCTTATCCTACAAATTCCCTTTCCAAATTAGAACAACCTTATGTCTGAATAGTTGATCTGAACTATGGAGTTCTTCCACACTGAGAGTCTTCTGCAAAACTTGTGACCTGCAGTAATGAAGACCCTGTGTGGTCATGTCAGCCTAGGGCCGAGGCTGGTCCCTGCCAATGTTTGTGCACCGCTGCAGAGATTCTTCTGCCAACAGAATCTACCAGTGTTCCTACGTTCCAAAAATCTTATTAAGTCAGATTGGGAAATTTAAAGGAAGTACTTTTAAAAGCCTTGTAGCAGCAACAACTGGGATTAGGACTAGATGCCATTTAGTTGTTTAACAGTGGGAGAGAACCAGAAGAGATAATGTTTAGGTGTGATTTGTTTAATTGTTCACATTTGTTTGACAGATGAAAGGAACAAACAAAAATGTTTTGCAAATGTCAAATAGTTTGTTTAGGAAACTTTAAAATAGAATTTCATTATATTTACAAAATAGTTGTGCTTGTAATAAAAAAGAATTAAAGAACTAATTTGGTAAAACTGCATAAAGGAGATTGATGGTACAGAGTATATATGAGAGTGAATTGACTGGAACAGAAACCTAGGGCATGAGTTAGGTTAAAATATCCTGAGGGAAGTTTAACTGTAGCACATAATTTGTGAGAAACATTCTCTAATAAAAAAGATCACAAGTCAGCAAGTCTTGCAGGGGTGAAAAAGTGTTATGTGAGTTTATTTGGAGTGGTGCGCATCAGAACTTTGAATTGCTGTTTGTCAGGGGCCCTCAGCTCTCATGAGTTCGCTGCCTGTTGCAAGTCCTGGCCTCTTGCAGATGCAGTAAACTTAGTGGCAGTTTCTTACTTTCTCCCCCCTCTCTTTAATGCTTGCTTGTTCACACTCTTTCTTGCTCTCTCAGCCTTACTAACTATGTCTTTCCTCCCTCTGTGCAGTCTGCTCATCTACCAGGGGAGAGTGTTAGCTTTCCTAGTATCCTAGTATAGTTGGTTGCGTACCTGAGTTCAGATCCAATTTCAGAAGCACAAACTCTCTTTATCCCATATGTTTGCAAGAATGTTTTTGGGTCACTTCAACATAGTTGTTTTTACTTGGTCATTGGGCAAAAGATGAACTAGTTTGCACAGCACGAAAGACGGAGGAGCAGTTATGCTTCTCCAGTCCATTTGTTAGTTATGAAATACCGATACAAAAATCAGTTTTGTTATTTTTATTGGGAGTTTATGCTCTTTCCTCAGCTCTGTGGGAAGCTGCTTATGAGTTTAGTTATAACAGGAGGCAGCAAATGAGACGAAGTGCTTGGAAGTGATGAGAGTTCTGAATGTGAACCTATTTGGTGCCACGAGATGAGAGGAGAGTTGTAAGGCTGAGTGTTGTGATTCTTGGTCACTGGACTCTCTTAGTAATGAGGAAAGGAAGTAGAAGAGGCTTCAGCGTATACGAAATGTGCTTTTCTCTAGTGGAATTGCTCAAACTTGCTCTGTAACTTTCTGTCATTGGGAAGAGAGAGAATAAAGAGAGCCAGACTGCGGGAGTAGTCACACTAACCTCATCACTCTCTGTCCTAGCTTCCCATCTGACACACTCTAGGTGAGACAGGGAAGCTACCAGAGATTGTCTGGTGGTGCAGTGTGCTGTTAAGTAAGTCTCTGCTGAGCAGGTAGTTGGCTTTAGCCAATTTAAATGGTTTGTGACTTAGTTGTTCTGTCTTGTCTTTATTGGGGATATAACTCATCTCCAGCTTGCCTCTTGGAGCTTTACTGTTTCAGGAACTTTACCTTCTGAGATTGCAAACAAATCTTAAGGATGAAAAGGGGTTGATTAGTAGATCAGAATGTACATGGCATATGTGTAGAAATTATAAAAAGAGACCCACAAATAATGTTATCGCATAAGTCTTGTTTCTTCAGGAAATCAGTTAAAAACCCAACTTGCTGTTGAATATGGTTTTGTTCCAAATGTACTCAGTTTTAGGAGACACATATAAGGAACGTAACAACCGTTTCAGGGATGTTGTTTTAAAACTTTAAATGTAGTTACAGTGTTTATGTGCATGCTTTAGATTTTCTTTAGGTTTTAGATTTAGATTTAAGCCTGGCTACTGGAAGGCACAGTAGACAAGCACAGTAGACCTGGTTTTTTTTATTATTATTGTTATTTTGAATTTGATGCACTTCAAATGTAGCAAACTGCAACAGCTCTCCAGTAGTTACCATTGCTAAATTTCATTTGTGATTTTAACACAGCTATACACTGAATGTGCTTACAGTTCCATGCATCTGTCATGAGGTAGAGAAGTAATGTCAGTGAGAACCTCGATTGTCAAAAGAGCTGTATTTTTAACCGGGGGATAAAACTGTTTATAAGGATTAAGCCTGTTAGGCATAATGGGAGAAGTAGGAATTTTGGGATTTATTTATTTATTTATTTTGTTCTTCAACTATATTAAGAAGTAACTGGACTGTTAATTTATTTATTTCCTAGATGTGTTTTTTTTTTCTTTTTTTTCTTTTTAATGTCAGCTTAAAGGAAAAGATCCTCAGTGGAATAGCTGATGTCTATGAGGAATATCACGATTTGGTTTAGTAATTGTATCTTTAGTCCTAGTGTTTTTTTACTAAGTTAAGTTGTGGTCATATTACAGAGGCGGATGCCCCAAACTTTCCGTGATCCAGCCACTGCTCCTTTGAGGAAACTCTCCGTAGATTTGATCAAAACATACAAGCATATTAATGAGGTAATGGTTCTGACCATCTTTGTAATTGTGTATCCATGTGAAGTTTTTGTTTACAATACATCATTAAATATATTTTCTCTGAATAATCTTTTGGAGAGAGAAGAAAAATCAAGCCTTTCATCTGTTGTTCCCTTCTCATTTGAGATCATTGATGTGATGGTCCTGCTTTCTGTCAAGTCCATGGGACATGTTTTATCCTGAGGTTTATTTTCTGTTATTTTATAAACAGATGTTGAGCTTTCCTATTACATAAGCAAATAGGAGTGGCACAAATACTTGTTCAGCTCATCCTGTAAATGTTTAAGACATGTGTCTGAGCTTTTAAGGAAAAATAGTGTTTTCCCTAAATTATTTAATAAACTCCTATTGGAAAATGCAAAATATGACAATGGTGTGGATAATACATGAAAGCATCAGCTGGTTTCTAACTCTTTGGCAGTTGTAGGGAATATGAAGGGAGTTCTGCAGTGATCACTGACTTCCTTGGAATTTTTATTTTCTAGTCGTACAGAAAGAGCAGCTTATAAAGCTTCTTTTCAGGCTACTTAACCAATTTAAATTCTGCTGTGTGTATAATGTACTTTATCTCTTCATTTTGCACCTGTGAACTCTAGGGATCAGTGTAATTAAGGCATTTCTTTATATCTGCTTTCTGAAATTTTTAGGAGCAATGATTATAAAAGCTAGTTCTAGTTTTTATTGAACTGATGTTGTAACAATTGCTCTTTTAATCAATATACTTTCCACATTTAGGTTTACTATGCAAAAAAAAAACGGCGGCATCAGCAGGGCCAAGGAGATGATTCCAGTCACAAAAAGGAGCGAAAAGTTTACAATGATGGCTATGATGATGACAACTATGACTATATTGTAAAAAATGGGGAGAAGTGGATGGATCGTTATGAAATTGACTCTTTAATAGGCAAAGGATCCTTTGGACAGGTAATGTGTATTAACTGAGCAACATGTAATTCATGTGAATCATAAGATGGATTTCATTTAAGGGGTATTCTTGTTTAATTTTTAAATTCAACACTTTTTTTTGTTAATCTTCTTGAATTGAATTCCTGCTCAAGACAGTTGTATTTTGTGCTGTTTCTTGTTACTACAGAAAACATTTGAATATACACCAGTATGTAGATCTGGTAAAGCATTTTGTAATAAGCAAATCCTCAGCCTTCTGCCATTAGTTTGTATTTTTAGCTATTAGTTTGCTTTTTAAAATTAAAATGCAGTCTAGTGCTAGAGATCACCTATTGCAAATAGCTACCTGTTAACATTTGTTTTGGCTGTGGCTAGGGAGTGAGAAAAGGCTGGAAGGAGGCTGGAGCTTTTCTGTTGGGTTTTTTTGCTAGTTTTTCTTGGATTTTACCAGTTGCTTTACAGGTTCTGATGATTTGCTAATTGCATTTGGGTATATTACTTGCTTTAGTGAAGCTCAGTGAAGCCTCAGTACTGTTTTGCAACCTATTGCAGTAAATATCACATTACCAGTTGTGGCTTTATTGTAGTATCAAGTAAGAAAAGAAATTCAATATAAGAAATTCAACTGGAAATAACAAAAGCTTTTAAAGTATTTCCTCTAAATTCAGCAGGTAAATAAAGTTTTAAAAGTGAGGTTTTCTGTAATTAAAAAAAACGAGTTGAGAGATTTTACTGATGTATTTGACTTTTCTCTTCCAGGTTGTAAAGGCTTATGATCGAGTGGAACAAGAGTGGGTGGCTATCAAAATAATAAAAAACAAGAAGGCTTTCTTAAACCAAGCACAGATTGAAGTGCGACTGCTTGAGCTTATGAACAAACATGACACTGAGATGAAGTACTATATAGGTATTTGAATAGTTTCATCAAATTATTGTTTAATCAAGTTATGAATATTGTGGGTCTTGCTAAGTAGTGCTTCTGGTGCTACAGAGAAGAAAATACAAAGTTTAATGTTGTTCAGTGTACATTTTCTGGTTTGATTTGCAACAGCATCCTATCCCCTAGAATAATATAAAGTTATCTGGGATAACAGACTTATTTGTTTGTAACGCCGACATTTTCTGTGGAATTTTCTTTTCCCATTTGGTAATATGGACAGCTGAAGTAGCTGGCATGGACCAGTTTTTCCATAGCATCTGTGATCTGTGTTAGTTTGTATCTCTTTCACTACTTCAAATATATCTTAAATTCTCTCAGAAATCTTGTGGGTAAAAGAGTGCATACTTAATGTACAACAGCATCACACAGTAGTTTTGTGGCTAACTTAATTCTTATTTTTTTATTGTGTGTTTTAAAAGCTCAAAATCTTGCATAACAAATCTGAGATAAGACTTGTGTTAAGGCTTGCCCATTTAGAACCCAGAAAATATTTTAAAGCTTATCATTTTCACTGTTCCTGTAGGTTGGAATGTTGTCCTGTTAATTGATAATAGTAATGCTTCTTGAACTTTATAACAATGAAATTAAGTCAGCTTGTGTAAAAATTTTATTAAATCCTGTTTGTTCTTTGTAGTGGACAGTTGGGGGAAAAAAGATTTAAGGAAAGCAATAACATGTTGTAAAGAGAGATGGAGAAGTATGAAAAAGTGGTTAAAGACAATGAAACTTAGTTCAGGCATCTTTTAGCTTTTAGAAGCTGTAGTACTAACAGCTATGCTTTTCTGATTTGCACGTATATGCTGGATTACTAATTTTTCTTTCTGTGTTTTAGAAAGAAATCTTTGAAATTCTGAGATTAATACATTGGTGTTAAATAATCTGATGAGTCTTCAGTTACAATTAAACTTATTTTATAGAATATAATCTTTGGAATACACTTTATTATTGAAGTATTTTTAACAGGAGGTTGTTTGTTTAGTAACATGCGTTTATAAAAGAAAACCTGAACTTCACAGCATGCTATGTCAAAAAGATGTTTCAGGAGCCTTAAAGACATGACCAGTGTCAGATTAATGGGCAGCAAATAAAGGCACTATAGGTGTCGGCACATAAGCTTTTGGAATTTTCAAGTTTTGGAGGATCTGTTTGTAACATCAGGTAAAGTGAAATGGACCAAAACAACATATAATCAAGAAAAAAAGCAAGAAGAAGTTTAGAAAATTTTGATCATTTGAGAAGTAACATGTACCGCCTTTGCTTAGCCAAGTGTTTTTAGGCTTGTTTCAAGCTGATTTCCAAATTTGTTAGGATATACTAGAATATTTTCACATTTATTTAAAATAGTGTTTAGTGAACATGACAGCATCAGTAAAGATAAAAAACCCAAAGAGATAATGTTTTGAATGTATGCTATGCAAAATCTGGCTGTGGAGAACTGAGGTCTCTAGGCACTTCACTAGAAAATTCCTATAAGTATAGGAACTGTTGCTTATGAACACACTTTTGGAACAAGACTTAATTGAAGTTTTCAGCATGCTAATGTAAAAAGTGAGTTGTCTGTAGGACACATGGACACTTCATCCTTGCATAGTCTTTCAAATACATGATGCTGGGAATAGCTGAATAAGGCTGAAAGCTTTGAAGGTATTACAGTGTGTCATGTGATGTAAACTGTAAACTTCAGGGAGAATGTGGTTAACACACCATAGCCTGATTTTTAAGGACATAAAACTTAACTGCTTATGCTTCTATCAGATCTCCTCTAGTACCCCCAACCTTCTGACAGGTCTCCTTCAGAGCTAACAGAAGCACAATAATGCATTAGGGTCTTCAAGTTTTGTGAAAATACTCAGATGTCATGGCTTCACTGAAGGAAAGATGCCGCAAGTTCAGCTCTTACGCAACCTACTTGAACTGTGTGGCAGTTAAAAGTGGTACTGTTTGGCTGGTAGCTACAAATCAGTTGGAGTGATGTTCCTTGCCAAGTTGGCAGGTCCAGCAAGGCTAGGTGATGTGGGAAGGAACTCGAATCAAGTGTAGGAAGTTCACATGGACACAAAAAGGTGATGGTGCGTTTATTGTGGGAGGATACCAGAAATGTGGCGAAGATGAGAAAATACAAAAGGTTTAGACAGTGATCTGTTGCAGGAACTGGCGTCAGGGTGGAAACAAATGGTATTGCTACAGGTAAGTTCTAAGGGACACATGAGGAACTAGTGGAAAAGAAAAATCCATAGGACACAAAGTAGTGACCTTAACTGGAAGTCTGAATGCTTACTGTGCTCTTATCGGTTCAAGATTTTATTACAACAAACACAGAAGTGTGACTCTATCTGAAGGCTGAAGTATTTCTTGTATTTCAATTATCTTTTGCTTGCGGCATCAGATCTGAATGGTTGACAGACTGGTAAACCTGCTTGCCTCTAAACAGATAATGTGATGAGTTTTTCACCTTTTTCATGTAACAAAGCAGTTAGATTTGGTTTGGATTGATTGCTTTCATTAACTGAGATAATGGCCTGATTTAAATTAATATAATGCATTTGGTATATTTATCAGTTTCATTAACTGAAGTAATTGTTTGAAGTCAGGGCTTATAAATTGCAGTAATGTCTTAATATTTTAAAATTAATCTGGCATTCAAATATTTTCTCCATAAATATAAGGGAGATTCATAATAAATAATTCAGTCTAAAGTGTGGTATCTGCTGTACTGTTGAAAACTATATACTTTGTTTCCGTTCTGCTTGGATTTGAATACAGTTTTAGTTTTAGGTGAGTGGAGAAATGAACTCTCCTCAGTGAAAGATCAGAAGTGTTATGACAAAGGTTGTGCTAGACACAGTTTCTGCTTCTTTTTTGGATTTTTCTACTGACATTTTTCTTCACCCATAAATGTGTTTGCTAATAGGGGAGTAATATCTTGGGAAAAAAAGCTCTCTTCTAACTTCTAAATTGTTTTTGGTTAACGGAGCTTTACTGAGGTAACCTGCAGATGTTTAAAGTGTCTCCTCATACCCTAGGCCTAGACCTAGATCTAATAAATAAAAAAAGCACAACACGGTATTATCTTACTCACAGGTCAGCTTCCTACATATTGATGAAAATATTTAAAATATTTTGTTGCAGTTAGTATTCAGTACTTACCACACAGGATGTGTGTTAATTATTTTTTCCTCCCATTTTTAAAGTGCATTTGAAGCGCCACTTCATGTTCCGAAACCATCTCTGCTTAGTGTTTGAAATGCTGTCCTACAATCTGTATGACCTCTTGCGGAACACCAACTTCAGAGGTGTCTCATTGAACCTGACACGAAAATTTGCACAGCAAATGTGCACTGCACTGCTTTTTCTGGCGACTCCTGAACTTAGTATCATTCACTGTGACCTAAAACCTGAGAATATCCTGCTCTGCAACCCCAAACGAAGTGCTATCAAGATTGTTGACTTTGGCAGTTCGTGTCAACTTGGACAGAGGGTGAGTATTAGTAAAACTTATAATTGTGCTACTTTTGGATGCATGTAAAAAACTTAATGTTTTTTAAGTCATAATACTCAGATAACTAATTTAAACATTAATGAATTTTAGTGCTATAGTGCTTAAACTTTCTCCATAGTGATAAACTTTCCATCTTTCTTTTCTCTTTGGTTATGTTTCTATGCTATGTTAATGCAGAATGCATCAACACTTGATTGTAGAAGTCTGCAGTGCTACTAGATAATGTACATTTTTATTATTTTCTTATTATGTATGTATTAATACTTCCACTTTAGCATGTCATCTATTTAGTGTGCCTTGGAGAGAAGAAGGTATTTGAGAATCTAGACAGGGCAGTAGCTGGCTCCTACAGATACCGATTATAACTAACCCATTTTTACAAACACTTCAGCAGCTGTGGAAAGACTGAATTGAGTTTAGTGGTGGTATTATTATGACTAAATATACTCATTTCTGTGAACTAGAAACTTTGCAGCCTGGGGTGAAGGACAACACCAAGAGGTGAAATGTGATCTAGCTTGTTTAGGTCAATAAGATAGTTTTGAGATGTTAAGAAATACAAACAGAAAACCCCAGTATAATTCTTCATTAAAGTTAACTTAAAAAATGACAAAGAAACACTAGTGCCTTTGTGGAAAGTGCTGGATAAAATTGCATATTACTTAGAATATAAAGTATGTTCTATTGTATTATTCTATTGAATGTTTTCTACTACGGATTTTGGAATTTTATGGATTTTCTGTTTCCTTTCTGTTCTTGTTTTTGAATATGCTTAAGTTTAAGCCCATCTCTGGGTTTATAATCAAGGTAGAATTACCTGTTTTGTGAAATGAGCAGGATAGTTGAGGGTGGAAGGAGGTTGTTTTTTCAAATGGTGTTTTCTAGTTCCTGGAATCACCTGATGGCTTAATCACGTTTCATCACATCATAATTGTGGCTTTTGAACTTTTACTACTGGTTTTGTCTGGAGAGTTGTGTGATTCTGATGTGGCTTATGGAATAGTTTTTCTTAGGGTGATACCAGACTAAAATTTTGTTTTATGATTACCTGTAATTACACGAGATTACACTCATCAACCCATAAATGTAGAATACTGTCATCATGAGTGAATCTGCACTATGTTGTTGGTCAGAGACTGTGAATGCTAGTATTTTCCTAAGGATTAACATTTACATATTTTTTTAATGTAAAGTATAGGTACTTTTCAGTATCACTGATACCTTGGCTTTTGCTACACCAAAAGTGTATTTCATCATAGTTCTGTTTTGTAACCTGGGATCCTGATAGTGCTGTTTGGATGCTGTGTATTTATTACCTTTGGTGTTTTTATTTCAGATATACCAATATATCCAGAGTCGTTTTTATCGATCACCAGAGGTGCTACTGGGAATGCCTTATGATCTTGCAATTGATATGTGGTCCCTTGGGTGTATTTTAGTTGAGATGCACACTGGAGAGCCTCTTTTCAGTGGGGCAAATGAGGTATGCAGCTATGTTGCAGTACAAGTAACTAAATTGTTTTTGTGTTTTTTTTTTTGTTCATTCTTATCATGATTTCCATCTCTTTAATTGTAATGCATAAGCTAGGGGAGCTTACTGGTTCTAAAATGAATAAAAGTTAATGACAACAATGTCTTCTATCAGAACTCTAAATTGCCTGTTAACTTTCAGTTTCTGGGTCCACCCTCTTAGTCCTTATTCATAAATTTGTTTTCTATATTTTGGGTTTTTCTTAAAGTAAGTTAATTTAAAATTTGGCTAGGAGGTTTATATTTACTTCCCGTGAGACTGTAGAATATCACTCTGTCACACTGCTTAGCTCTCTGTCACATGTTGTTGACAAATATTCCTTGTTTGGAACAGGTGGATCAAATGAATAAAATAGTGGAAGTTTTGGGGATTCCACCTACCCATATCCTTGACCAAGCACCAAAAGCAAGAAAGTTCTTCGAGAAGTTGCCAGATGGCGCTTGGAACTTGAAGAAGACCAAAGATGGAAAAAGGGTAGGTTACATAATTAGGATGAGAATATATCTCTTTAAAAATACATACATACATACATATATGTATACACACACACACACATATATACATATTATATATACATATATTGGTGAGATGCTACTTTGTTTTACATTATGCCTTACTTGAAAATGTAGCTTTATGTTTTTTCCTTATTGTTCCATGCTGTAAGACAGGTTAATAAAATAACACCTTCTGTAATATTGAATAGTATCTTATTTTCATTTCACGTACTTCCTTTCATGGCACATTTAAGCTATGCACACCCAAGGCTTAATATATAACTTCATTTCAAGCAGTTTCTACCTTTCCAACAGGAATACAAACCACCCGGAACTCGTAAACTTCACAATATACTAGGAGTTGAAACAGGAGGACCAGGTGGACGTCGTGCTGGGGAATCGGGTCATACTGTAGCTGACTACTTGAAGTTCAAAGACCTCATCTTAAGGATGCTTGATTATGACCCCAAGACACGAATTCAACCTTATTATGCCCTACAGCATAGTTTCTTTAAGAAAACAGCAGACGAAGGTACAAACACAAGTAACAGTGTGTCGACAAGTCCTGCCATGGAGCAGTCTCAGTCTTCAGGAACCACCTCTAGTACATCTTCAAGCTCAGGCAAGTTTTCCTTTTTCACAGATTTCCTAATCACATCAAAGGAGTCTTACCCAGATAAGTGTTCTTTTTAAATAAAAACAAAACAAAACAAACAAATATGTCAGTCATGGTCATCAAAACAATTATTTTAATCAACTGTAACAGGTAACTGCTCCAACAAAAAAAAAGATAAGCAAAAATGTGAGGGATATGACTTGTATTTTTGCCTTGAAGCACTTTAAATATCTTCATGCTGTCATTGTTTTGCAGCTTGCATTAAATATTGTGGCTCTTTGGTTACTGTGCGTGTTACGATTTTATAGGTGGATCTTCTGGAACAAGCAACAGTGGAAGGGCGCGGTCAGACCCCACACACCAGCATCGACATAGTGGTGGACATTTCACTGCTGCTGTTCAAGCTATGGACTGTGAAACACACAGCCCACAGGTATACTTAAGCAGAGCTTTTGTCTGTTTGATTTATATCAATTTTCTAAGAATGTTATATCCCTAAAACAAATTTAAACTTCAGTTTCTGGATTGAAGTGTTTTAAACATGGGAACTAGCTATCAGATTTGGTTTACTTTTTACCCCCAGCTCTTGTATAGTCCCGTGTGTGTTGGGTTGATCACTTAGGCAAAAGCACTGCAGGTAGCTGTAAAGATTCCCATAGGTTGTGCAGAAGTGGCAATAATATCAGTAGCAATAAGTCAAGTGGAGCTGTCAGTGCTTCACTTTACACAGGGCATGAGGGTACACAGAGCTATGCTGCATCTTCCAACCCAGTGAAAAAAATAGCTTATACTTCAGTGGACTCCTGCTGGAGTTCTTACTTCCATTTTATGGTGTTGCACGTACTTCACCCACATAATCACTGGCTGAATTAGTGTATTTTCAATGCTGGTTCTTGGAGAGAGCCAACAACTCATTTATTAACTACAGGTAGCTCAGTAATATTTTTGTTTTAATACAGAACAGATAAAAATAGAAATTCTCCCAATTAGAAAATGTGGTTTATACAAATAATTGGTATGTAGCTAGGTCATGCTATTTTAATAATGTTTAGTTGACTGTCTTCTTCCAGAGATGTGAGTAGTACTCTAATGCTGTTGATGCAGTTCAAGATATGAACTATAACATAAGAATTAATCTTAGTGTGCTTACTGTATCCAGAAGCTTGAGTCAGAGGTCAGGGCCTTTCTGTTCTAGATGTTGTACAAATATTGTGCTGTTACTACTGTTCTGTAAAGCTGCTTCTGTAATTTTGACAGTAAGGTAGCATGTTGGACTTACTTAAACCATGTTTGAAAAAAATATCCAGAACATAAACTTATTTTTCTTAAGGTGTATTTCGGAAAGTGCATTAGAAGTACTTCTTAACTACATGCTTGCATTTCTAGAGAAATTTTGAAACTACAAGGTTTGGTTAACTTTTTAAAAAGTTAGTATAAACATTATCTTATATATTGCAAATGGACAGGTTTGAGTAAGCATTTTAATATTTATTTTGATTCTTAACAGGTTCGACAACAGTTTCCTCCTCCTATTGGTTGGACAGCCACTGAAGCTCCTACACAGGTCACTGTTGAAAACCATCCAGTTCAGGAAACCACCTTCCATGTAACCCCTCAACAACAGAATGCATTACATCATCATCACGGAAATAGCTCTCACCACCACCACCACCACCATCACCACCACCACCATCATGGACAGCAAGCCTTGGGTAGCCGGACCAGGCCGAGAGTCTACAATTCTCCAACAAACAGCTCCTCCACCCAGGATTCTATGGAGGTGGGCCACAGTCACCACTCCATGACATCCCTGTCTTCCTCAACTACTTCTTCCTCTACATCTTCCTCCTCTACTGGTAACCAAGGCAATCAGGCCTATCAGAACCGCCCAGTGGCTGCTAATACCTTGGACTTTGGACAAAATGGAGCTATGGACATGAATTTAACAGTCTACTCTAATCCGCGCCAAGAAACTGGCATAGCTGGACATCCAACGTACCAGTTTTCTGCTAATACAGGTCCTGCTCATTACATGACTGAAGGACACCTTGCAATGAGGCAAGGAATTGATAGAGAAGAGTCTCCCATGACAGGAGTTTGTGTTCAGCAAAGTCCTGTGGCTAGCTCGTGACTAAACTGAAACTAAGTTTGTTTCTTGTGTGTTTTTATAGAAGTGGTGTTTTTCCAAAAACAAAGTGCAAAGCTGCTTGAATCAGAAGGAGATAAACTCACTGAACCGCTACAGGAGGGCAAAGCTGACTATTTTTTTAAACTTGAAAAGATTGCAAAGGGACAATGAAGTTTTTTTGTTGGTTTTTGGGTTTTTTTTTGTTTCTGTTTTTTTTTTTTAAAAGCCATGTCCGGACCCACCTTAACGGATAGCTTAGTGGTGTTCACATTTTGCTTCCCCCATTTTAACTTGCCACAACCTAGTCATAGTTCGGTTTTTTTGGGGAGGGTTTTTTTTTTTGGTCTCATTCAACAGGGGTTATTGTTCAAATGTTAGTTGTAGTCGCAATCTAGTTTCTTTTTAAAAGCATTGCACATGATTTATAAGAAGACCCTTTGAAATTTTTGGGTGGGAGGGGAGTGAGTAAAATATATATATATATATTTTTTAGTTCCCCAAACAAACATGGGCACAGAAATGCAGTACTGTAAGAAAGAGGGACCTTCAGATTACACAAATATATTATTCAGCTGTAAAAAGGGACGGTTGTAATGGAGTTTGTAAGGCACATTAAGCATGCTAAGTGGCGGTGATCAGAACTCTCCTTTTCTGAATCTACTGAGGATCAAAGCAGCAATTGTAATGGGATTCTGTGAGTCTCATATTTTGGAGACCACAGTCAGTTAGTATTGAAATATGACTGGTTTCATAACTGAGGTGCACTGAGAAGCAATCAACGGGTCGGTCCTGGCCAGTCCTGGGGAGGTCTAAGTGGTGGTCTTTGGGATAACCTTTGGCCTTATGGATTTGGACTCTTAAGTTAGAAGAGCCTACCATTTCAGATGCAATCACTTTTGGACATGCTTTTGCAGACAGTCCTTAATGCTGAAAACACAGAGAATGGGTAATTCAAGAGGCCTTTCTTTTAAAATAGACTTTTGTGACCCACTTATTGTAAGGTATTGCAAGGTCACTTTGCGTGTGTCATAAAGTTGACTTCCTTATTGGTTGAAGGTCACAGGAGTAGTGGTTTGCGTTTGATGGAAATAGCTACAACTGTGTCCCTTCCTGCTTTTTACTTTTTTCTTTTGCTTTTTCTCGGCACGTGGTTTCTCCACCATTACTTCTGCACAAAGACGTCTTCTGTTCATCCTGAACATTTTTAAAAATGCAGAATTTTATGTGACTGCTTTTTTGCCTCACAATTATGCTGTGAATTTTACAAAAATTTATTTTCTTTTTTGATAATTTATTGTACCAAAGCTGTTTTTATAGCACATAGATGTCTGTAACCAATAATGTAGCAGTTCTGCACTTTGACACAAGGTGTAACTAGACCATTTTTAAATGTCAGTTGAAAATTATGGCTGTACTATTGCTTAAACAAAACTGGAACTGTTGTTGAATTCATAGCCAATACATTTACAGCAATCTGTGTACTGAACATAATAGATTGACATCTACTTCGAGACTATAACATCTGTTACATTATAAATGTGTTCAGGCTTCTGAAGGTAAAAGGGACACTAGATCCAGAAGCTATGAAACCAGCAGTTGACTCTTGTATTCCTTATTAACATAATTGTAAACTTGAAGGCAAGACCTTGATTGCATGAACAGGTCCAAAATAATAGTCTGAGTAAAGCAAAACACTCACATGAGACCTGAGGTTAGCAGGCTGTATTTAACAGGTGCCTAATTTTTGGGTAATGCTGCCTTAATATAACACAGTCAGCTTGGCAGTTGCAAAATTTATGGGCCCATTTAGCAGTTTATTTGTATGAAAAGTGAAAACTCCATGGAAAACATTGGAAAGGATAAGGGTAATGCATTGATTGCCCATCCCAGATTAGCATTGTTTGCCCGTTATGTATTACAGAAGCAGTGATCTACCTCTGCCAGTAAGCCCTTTTAAAACTTAATTTAGCAGAAAATTCACAGTTCATGCTGGTCAATTCTATGCGGCCAAGTCATTTTTTCAGACTAAAAGGTTGAATTTTTTTATACTTAAAATAACAATGCAGCAGCTGACTACCATGTAAATGGGAGTGAATTCTTGGGACTACCATTTCTTTGTAAATCATGATTTTTTTTGTTTTTTAATCGAGCAATCCATATTTCTTCTGTTTTGACATGTCAGCCCTGTGGATGAAAGTGGGTTTTTTTCTTTTTCTTTTTAACTCAATAATTCAGAGAAGCTTACAGGATTTGGAAGGCTATCACCTTAGAAACAGAATGCTGAATTTAGCAATATAAAAAGGAATCCAGTACTTACTGCTGTCTAGGAATATAAGGGTAATACGAAATCTGGGTAATTTTTGTGTGCGCGGGTTGCCACACCTTAGCAAGCGCCAAAAAATAAAGCAGTTAAAATATCTACATAAAGAAGAAATCATAAAATCCAGTGCTTCTGCATACTGTGTTATGTTACAGTCCAGTTTTGTGTGCTTTACTACACAGTTTGGTTACAGGACTTCTGTGCATTGTAAACATAAACAGCATGGAAAAGGTTAAATACCTGTGTTCAGATTGTAAGATCTAGTCCGGACTTGCTGTGTATATTGTAACGTTAAATGAAAAGACAAGCCCTTTGTATTATAGTCATGCAGTCTTATGTATGATAAACAGTTGAATAATTTGTCCTCAGACTCTTTACTGTGCTTTTTAAAAAAAGAGTAATTTAAGAAAAAATGTAAACATAGTAAATCTTCCTATGCAATTAACCTACTCCAAGCCATGGTATGGTAGGTATAATTATACTATAATATGTAAATATCAGATACATTAAAACAGACTTAAAAATATGAAAGTAAAAAGTTGGAGGCATAACAGATAATTTTGAGTTTTTAATTGAAACAGCAAGGTATACAAATCATTGGTGTTAAGAACACAGCTCTGCTTGATTCTGATGGACTGTACTTGTAGTTTGAGTTCTTCATATTATCATCTGTTAGTTTGAATGTTCTCATGTGCCCTGCAGCTTTCTACCTATTGCAGACTAGCTGATTTTAAGTCCAGAAGTGACCATGGTAATGAAATAATCTGACTGGCATGCCATTATCCCTAGAATTCAGTCTAGTTATATCTGCATCATGAAGTCCATATCTTTTGGGTGCAGTAGAACATACATTTTAAAAAGATAGCTGATTTTCATATAAATTCTTCCAAGTGTGAGGCGTTTTTGGTGTCTCTTGAGTGATGCAGCTAGTTTATTTTCCATACTCTTAGACCTCCTGCAGTTTTAGGACTGTTTAGTTACAGCTACTGGCCATCAGATAGCTAGCTGCCTATTAGAATAATGAATAACTACTCTAGATTTAAACTATTCCACTTTATTCACATAAAACTATGTTAACTTTAATAATCTATATAGATGGAGTTCCTTAAATCTCTACTTGTAAAGCTTTTACGGCTCTTCTGAAACTTCAGATGTTTTAAAATCCATTCTAAAGTGTGGGCATAAGAGCGTGGACATAAGAACTGCATACAGCATCTGGTAGTAATTTCAGTATTGCTGTGTGCGTGTAGTACGTGCAGGTACATTCTTGAACCTTTCAGTTTATATCTTTGCTTGTTTGTTTATACCTCCAAGGACTGCATTTTAAAATCTTTCAGTATCAGTTATTTGCATTAAAAGATTGTAAATTTAGACGATTATCCATCATGATTCCTGAGTCCTTTTCAGAACTGCTGCTCTTCCAGGATGTAGCCTTCCATCCTGTAAGTATAATGATGTCTGAACAGGACTGGTTTACAGACGGATTGGATTCACCTGCAGATGTGACTTATCTTCATTGTTTATCACTCTACCATTGCTGTTTTCATTAAACCATCAGTGTGCTTATATTTTATTCTTGAAAACTGAAAAAATTTAAGTAGCTTTGAAGAGAATTCCTGTTGAAAACCATTAGAAACATCCTTTTTAAATGAGGAAGTAATCTAAAACTCTTAACATTCTGACACAGTGGTGAATATATTGTGTTAATTATAGGACAAATATATTTCAATAAGATCATTATATGGAACTTCTGAATAGTATAGAAGTATCTTTTTAGTCCAAATTACACAAGTAACTGACTAAAAGTAGAATTCTTGCTGAGTGTTGGTTTCATGAAGATAGTTTGTATGTGATCCAACATGACTTTGGCAAGTGATGTATTTTACTTAGAAGGATGGATATTAGAATTGCACAATATCTTACATCTGTCAAGCAGAGAAAGTCAACTTGCCAAATTGTACTTCTCTGTTATGTATGCCTGGCATTTTAGGGTTCTAAAGAAGCAAGCTTACATTGAGAAGTTTGCAAGTGGTATTTATTTCTCCACCTCATGATGATAGTTGAGATTTTTTTTTCCTTATTGATTAAGATGCTTTGTTTTTATTTGAACAGTTCTTCGTACTAGCCCTATCAAATATATACAATCTGCCTAGACCCAAGAGGATTTGCAGTTTGTTGTTTATGTTTTATGCTGGATGTTGCAGAGCATCACAGAGTTCAGTCACAGAATGGGCACTGTGACTGTCCTTGAGGACCTGACTGATATGAGAATGTGATATGTTTCATAAACCAGACAAAGGTGGTAGTTAAAATTTTAAACTTCAGACTCCTCTGCTGAATGGGAGGGAGTAAATGAAATTCACTTTAAGCGGTGTTTGTAGATTCTGGAGGGAAAGTGAGGATGGATCATTCTGAAGAGGATAAGGGTGGGAATTGGAAGGATGTTCTGTGTGGGAGGGAGTCTAACCAGTGTGAATAATAGTATAGGAAAGGGAGATTAAATACCCTTGGCTGAGTGGAATTGTGCAGACTTTAATTGAAAATGAGAACAAGAAATTTTTTTTTTTATGCAGTCCTGGTCCTAGGAAAGTGAAGCTGAATGGAAAACTTCATGGCTGTGTTGACTGAAGCTTAACAGTTCTACTTTGAGTGGAAAATGTTTTTTATAGGAGGCTGGATTCCAGCAGTTAATGTGAGAGAAGTCTAGAATGTAGCTCTGTGTTTTGTCTCAAGGTAGATTTGAATCCAGTCTGTTTATCAATTGGAAAGGCTTGTGTCAAATCTGGAATTTTGCAAGAGAGCAGAAGCGAATGTTGGGATGGTTTTATTGCAATTTAGAAAGGCTAAATTGAAGAAGGAGGATTTGATTTCAGACAGCAGACCAAATGAGGATATACTGCTGAGATCAGACTGACAGAAGCAGCAGCAATGGTTTGAGTGGGTTGTCAGCACATAGACAACTGAATGGATTTTAATTTATTTCCTAACTAGGGCTGAAATGTATAAATTAAAATGGGCTTACAGCAGAGCCTAGTGAGACACCTTGAAGGAGACAGTAGATGTAGAAATAATACACACCACACCTGCTCCCCAAACCCAAGCCTAGGGAATGTACATTGGTGAATGATTCTCTGTTAAAACTTGCACATGTGTTTAGTAGGATGAGAATGGAAGTGAACCTGACCAAAGCAAAGGCATTCTTTAACAAAAATGTTACTGTGAAATAGAAAAGGTATAGGTTCTATATATTCTAAAAGATGTTTATTTTGGATCCACCTTAGGTCTTCCTTCATAAGGCAGGGCATCCTCTGTTTCACAAGCATATTTTTTTTTCCTCATTGAGCAACAATGAAAAGCATCTGAGCTAAATAATTATAAGCAGTGTCACACTGAAAACCTACTAAAACTCAAACAGAAAACCAGTAAGTATGGAAAATGGCCCCAGTATTTTCAGTCTAAATGACAAAAAGTATCCTCTATTTTTTTTTAAATTAACAATACTGATACACTTACTGGTAGGAAAGAACTGCTATTTGGCTTTCTAAACCAAATTCTAATAATCCTTAAGAGCAGATTTATCCTAGGCTGGGGCAAGTTGGTCTGAATTACAGTAGTTCTGAGAAACCCACACGTAGATCACGGCTTTTGGACAACAGAATGTAATGTGGCTCTAGGTAAATGAGGCAAATGCAATTAAACTTGTGTAGTACACTGGAATTTTCTTCTGTTTCTCTTTCCTGTACATCTTTGAGAGGCATGTCTCATGTCTGGTAAGTTGTGCAATCCAGCTCTTGGTCTCCACATACTCCATAGGAACAGCTTCAGCAGGAATTTCTGATTTGCGCTGCTGCAAACTCCAGCGTCCTGGAATGCAGTTGTCATGATGTCTTGGGATGCGGATTCTTCTGTAAGGGCATTATATTTGCCAGAACATCTTACATGTCAAATTTAGTTTAAAGCTGTCCAATTAACAAAGTACAAAAATGTTTTGACATTTTTCTTCCATCATTTTGCATGCTAATGGACAAATCTCATGGAACTGTGTACCATAAGGCAGCGTTGGAGCATCTCCTAGAAGCATGTTGGTCTCCAGTATGAATGCTTTTATAGTATATGCAGTGGTCTCTTAAATGCATTAGCCATTTGGATTCTTCATTGTTGCAGACTCCTGCTACAGTCTTATGAAAGCTTTCTGGGAAGACATTGTTTTGCCTGTGAAGCAATAGAGCAATTTTATTCCTGCTAGAAAAAACAAACTGAATCTAAAAGGATTGGTTAACTTTTAAAAAGCCATAGATGTATTGGTGTTTATGATTTGTACTGATACCAACAGTTTAATTCAAAGCATTTATTTGTTAAAGGGGTGTTGAAAATTGGTCTGCTTGACTATAGGAAGCTTGTCTTAACATGTTTGCATTGCATTTTCCCAATAATTATCCTGTTAGCCAGTTCTCACTGCTTAAAGCAATGGTAATGGCAGTAGCTTATAATTTTGAAGATATGGCTTGGTAGCTTTGGGGTTTTTTTTGGTTTTTTGGGGTTTTTTTGTTGTTTTTTTCTTTTTGAAAAGAACTCTGGCTTTCCTATTGCTGATATTCAGCAGTGTGTATATAAAGAAATCTGAGTCTTAGTTTTCAAGGCAATCCACAGATTGGTCCCTAAAACATAACTACAATATGAGGGAAGGGGTAAAACATTGCTTCTCAAGTTCAGTTTTGTGTGTGATCATCAGAGCTGAATCCTGCTTAGCACTAGCTTATGAATCCCATGGATTTTAAGAATTTCTTGAAACTTCTGATCTTGTGGGTATTCCATATGGTTTTAAGTAGTAAAAAGAACAGCAGCATAGATACGCCACCAGAAATTAAGAACCAAATCCAGCTTCTGTAGGTCTCCCTATGAGAAGCAGGAGAGGAGATTAATGTGACAGATGTTGACTGCCGAAAGACAATTAATTGGTTAGTGATTGGAAAATGATATATCAAAAAGTAAAAGCAAAGCATGTTTGTTCTGAAGAAACTAACTGAAGATGTCAAGCAGAAAATCTCTCCACTCAGGCTATCTTCTTCAGGATCTGCTTTTCCTCACCAGTAGAAGCAATCTTGCATACCACTTGCTGTGGTGTTCCAAAGCCTGCCTCTTCCTTCAGTTTTTCCTGCCAACTTGTAGCTCATACAGGTTGATTTTACAACTCCTCCTTAGTGTAAAATGCCAGTAGTTGGTAGATGGAGTTAATAATTTTAAGCCTCCAAGGATGGTGGTGTTGATGATTTCTCTCTCTGCCTAAAGCAGGCAGAAAGGCTAGTCCTGAACAGAGCATGTTCAGAGCTATTCTCTATTTTCAGTGCAACAAACCCTTTCATAATTTGCACTCAAAGCAAACTCCATTCAGAGAACTTAGGCGTCAAGAATAAGCAGAGGGAACTTAGTTTCAAAGCCTTGGTCTTGCTTGTCTTCTTCCCCACTGCTGGGCTAGCACTATATAGTACCAGTGGGATTCATGCACTTTTCTGCACTCGTGCATTTTAATTTTCATCTGAACTGGTCTGTCTGTATAAAATGTTTGCTTTGTGTATGGGGAACTTTCATCACTTTCTTTTCCTACACCAGCTAAGTTAATATTTCTTCCCAGAAAAATATTGTACATGAGTTTGTACTGGAATAACCTGCTTTATGGTACTCCAGGTATGCTATCTTGCATCAGGCTGGTCAGACTTCAGTGTGCAGAACTGATACTTAAGTGTTTGTGAAGGAACATTTGCTCTGTAAACTAAACATGCTAGAAGTAGAAACATTACAGTGGCAGAGATCCATATGGGTCACTTTGATGTAGTGATAATGTGAAGGTTTGTGTCCTGCAATAACCACAGTGATCTGAGAAGACAAATGCAGAATTCTCAGGAGGTAGAGTTTTGATTATTGGAAGTATCATATTCATGGTTCTTTCATGGGAACGATGGGAGCTTTTTGCCTAAAAAAAAAGTCAAACATAGTAACTTCAGCTAAACCCATCTGAATACCCTTTTCATTTTCAGTAGAAACTGTAGTTATTTGCCCTGTTCGGAAACAATAGCATGGCATGGCCTTATCTCCCTAATCCAAGTTCCTGTCTTTTCTCACTGCTTCTTGCTCCCATTCCCTTCCCTACTTTCCACTCTGACCCTTCTGCCCACTTTCTCACATTTCTCACTTTTTGCTTTTCTCCCCTTTTCCCAACATTCAGCCATTTATTTTTTCCCCTGCTTTTTGTTTCCCTGCTCTTTCTGTGCCTTTCCCTTGTTGTTCCTACTGCTTTTTCCTGCTTTCCTCTGTTGCCTTTCCAGTCTTCTTTTTATTTTCACTGGATTTCTTTCCTTTTCCCACTTGTCTTCTTCCAGTCTTTTCACAGCTTTTCCTGTCTTGCTTATGCTCATCCTCCTTGCTTTTGTTTTCCTTCCTGTTCTTCCTGTCATGTTTCCCCTATTTGCCTTGCTCCCTCCATCTCTTTCTTTTCAATATTTAGGTGGTCTTTCACCCCTTTCCCCTATATTTCCCTGTCTCTCTGCTGTTTGCTCTTTTGATGTCCTCCCAAATCTTTAGGGGTTACCCCCCTTCTCTTCGGTTTGGTATTTTCTGTTCTCTTTATTTTCCTGTGTTGACTTCTCTTTGCTTCAATGTTGTATTCCATTCTTTTTTCCTGATTTTTCAGCTTACCTGCTCCAGCCCTCTTCTAATTTGCTCTTCATTATGTTGACTTCACTTCCTGTCTTTCCTGCTTGGTTTTTTTTCCCTGCTTTTTCACCACTGCTTTGCATTTCTTTCCCCCCTTTCCTTTCAGTACTTTTTCCCCTAATGCTTTTCAGGTCTTTGCTCCCTTCTTTTCAATGCTTACACTGTCTTCCCTTTCTTTTCCCCCATTCTTTTCCAATGCTTTTCAGTTGTTTTATTTGCTTTCTTTCTTAGCTTTAGTGCTTTTTAGGTTTCTTCCTCTTTCCTTGTATCAAATGCTTTTCAATGTATTTCTTCTCCCCCTTGCTTATTTTCCCAGCCTCTCCCTGCATTTCTCTGTTTTGACTCCTTTCCCACTGTTTTCCTATCTTTTCATGCTTTTTAACGGTCATTTCCCCTCTACTTCTGTTCCCTGCTTTTGACTGCTTGGAGTTCTTTTTCCGCATCTGCTTCTTCACATAACCTCCACCCCAGTGATTTTCATTGCTTTTCACTGCTCTGACTTCTTTTCACTGCTTTTCCTGTCTCTCCTTTTTTCCCACCTTCTCTTGTTTTTACTACTAATTCTTGCACTGCTTTTTTACCTACTTCTCTCTTCTCCCATTTCTGTCTTCTTACCGTTCCACTGCCTTTCCTTCCTTACCTTTTTCCTGATTTTCAGGCATTTTCATCTTCCCCTTTATATTTCTCTTCACTGTTCTGAAACTTCTTTCCTTGCTTCCCTCCCTCCCCCACTCCTTTCACCTCCTTTGCCCTGCTTTCCAGATACTTTCCCTCGTTTTCTCTGCTTTTTGTTACCGTGACTTTTCTGTCTGTTCTTCCTTCCTAGTATTTTTCTTACTTTTTCTATCCTCATCCTTTCTTCGTTTTCATGCTTTTATTCCTAACCCTTCCCTGCTTTTCAGTACTTGCAGACTTTTCTCTGCTTTTCAGGCATCTTCCTTGCTTTCCCCTTCTTCTCTTTCACATAATATCCCCATCCTTCCTCACTGCTTGCCACTGCTTTGACCTAATTTTCCCTGACTTTCAGGTCTTTCCTCCTCTTCTCCCTGGTTATTGCTTATTTCCCTTCTTTTCTTGCTTTTTCTTCTGTCCCTCCTCTCTTTTTAATGCTTGTCACTGCCACGATTTATTTTCAGCACTTTACAGGTTGTCGCTCCCCCCACCCTCTTATTATTCCTGCTTTTCAGGTCTCTTCTCCAGCTACTCTCCCTCTTCAGTTGTCTATTTTTTACTGCTTTGACTACTTTCCACTGCCTTTCAGATCTTTTAACTTCTTTGCCTGCTACTCACTGCTTTGACTGCTGTTCCCCGCTCTTCTGGTCTTTTACCCCCTTTCTACTCCTTCCTTTCCCTGCTTTTCACTGGTTTGACTTCTTCTCAGTGCTTTGTCATGTTTTTACTTCTTTTCTCTGTTTACGTTTTCCCCTTTTCCCAGCGTTATGCTGCTTTGACTTATCTGCTTTTCAGGTCTCTCTCCTTATTTCTTCTTTCTCTGCCTGTTGCTGCTTTGACTTGGTTTTCCTGCTTTCCAGTGCTTTGCCTGCTTGTAGCTGCTTTTCAGGTCTTTTTATGCTTCCCACTCTGTCCGTTGCTTTCTTGTTCCCCACTGTTCGCCACATTGACTTTTATTCCCTGCCAGTAACTGCTTTGCTCTATATTCATTGCTTCTCAACTCTCTCCCTTTCCTTTCTTTCCCTGTTTATCACTGATTTGACTTCATTTCACTGCTTTTCTGGTGTGTCCTTCCCCTCCCCGCCCTCTTCCCCACGACCCACCCTCCCCCTCCCCGCTTTTATTCTTTTTTCCCTTGCTTTCCACCGCATTTTAATTTGATTTTCTTTTGGGTGTGGTGTATGTAGGGGTGAGGGTGTTGTCTACTCCCCACTCCTTCCCGCTCTCTTCCATCCATCCTCTTTTTTTTCCTCTCCTCCTTTTCAGCCTCTTCACTGCTTTTTGACTTTTTGTCATACTGCTTGTCTGGATTGCCTTTTCCTTTCTTTTCATTAGTTGTTACTGTTTTGACTACCTCCCACTGCTTTTCAGGCTGTCCCCTCCTTCCCTCCCCTCCCCCCTCCTTTTTTTTTTTCCCTCACTGCTTCTGAATTCACTTCACTTCTTTGACCTTTTTGCTGCTTTTCAGATCTTCCCCCCACCTCGTCCCCCTTCCTTGCTTCCTTTCCCTACTTGCCTCTTCCCTGTTTTTTTTCACTGCTTCTCTCTGCTTTTGCCTTTTACTTTGTGCATTCTTTTTTGCTTCCTCTATGTGTGTTGGGGTTTTGTTTGTTCTGCTTCCTTCCACTCACCCCCTTCTCTGCCTTTCCCTTTCCTGCTTTTCGCTGCTTTAATTTTTTTTTTTTTTTTTTTTTTTTTTTTTTTTTTTTTTTTTTTCACATTGCTGTTCTTTTCTTGTTAGCCATGCAGGTCCTTGCTTTTCATGCCTTGTGGTGTTCCTCCACCCCTCCTCACTCCTTTTCTCTGTTTTCCCCTCCTTTGGGTGCTATTCCTTCTTAATGTGGTTTACACCATTTTGAATGCTTTTTGCTGCTTTTCACTGCTTTGCTGGTTTTCAGGTCTTCCCTTCCTCTCTCCCTACCCTTTTCTCTTGCCTTGCTCTCCTTGCCTTTGCTTTGGCTTCTTGCCACTGCTTTTCAAGTGTTATCTCTGCTCCCTCCCCCCAAACTCCCTTCCCCACCCACCCATGCACCCCTTCCCCCCTCCTCTTAATCTTTCTTCATCTCCCTCTTCCTCCTTCTACTTCCTCTTTCCCTCCCTTCTTCTCACAGCGTTTCCCTGCGTTGACATCGTGTTGTCAATTCTCACATCTTGACTTTTTGTCCTTTTTTCTTTCCTGGTTTGCCCTTCCCCACTTCTCCCAGCCATTTTGCTACTTTCCTCACTTTTTTCCGTACTTGTCCAAGTTATGCACTGCTTTGATTTCTTATCATTGCCTTTCAGGTCTCTTTTGTTTCCTCCCTTCTTTAAATTTCTTTTCCCGCACATCAGTGCTTTGCCTTCCACTCCTTTCTTGCTTTGCTTCTTTAAATTTTTCATAGAATCTTAGAATCATAGAACAACCAGGTTGGAAGGGACCCATCGGATCATCGAGTCCAACAATTCCTATCAAACAAAATTTCTCTTTTTTTTTCTTTTCAGTTTTATTTTCTATTTCTTTCTTTGTTCACTTTTCCTGTGGCAGTTCTTTCACTCCTTATTGCTTCTCTTTCTTTTCATGTTTCTCCTTTGTTTTCATTTCTCTTTACAAATGTTTGCATCTTTTTTTTTTATTCCCTCCTTGTGTGTATCATTTTCTCACTTCGACTTCTGTATCTGCTTTCACTTTTTTGTTCTGTGTTTTTTCTTTTCAGTACTTTTCAGAATTTTTAATGTGTGTAAACACTAATCAAATTTTTCACTACTTTTCTTTCTTTTCATACCTCGTCCTTTCTTTTTGCTTTCTTTGCCTTTTACCACCTTTCCCCCTTTCCTTCTTTCTTCGCCTTTTCCTTTTCCCCTTTCACCAACATGCCAGTCAGTCTCTCTTAGTGGCTTCAGTACATGGAAAAGGAAATAAAAAATGTACATGTGAAGTATATAGGCAAAAATAAAGTTCTGATAATCATGAGAACATCTACTCTAACTTTGTCACTTTAATACCTCAGAGCTGTTGCTGTGTTTTTCTCTTCAGTTAAATCCACTGCAATCGATTTACTGTGGTAAGGAGTTGATCCTTTCAGGAGTCACAGTGCGAGCTGTAGCTTGGAAGGCAGTAGAATGGTAATGTTTGTATTTACAGACTTGCTGACCATCAAGATGAGTAGAAAAGCTCTGTTGTACGGAAAGATAGAATCATTAAGATTGGAAAAGACCTCAAAGATCAAGTCCAACATGAGCCCAACACCACTGCGCCTACTAAACTATGTCCCAAAGTACTGTATCTACATGTTTTTTTAACATCTCCAGGGATGGTGACTCTACTGTGTCCCTGAGCAAATAACAACTGAGCATTCCATCCTCAAAGAGAGCGTTCGGCTGAGATTTGAGTGATGTGGGATCCTAATCTCTCCTGTCCACAGGGGTTCAAAGAGATGCTCCGATACCACTGCAATGGTGCCACTTCTTTTGCTTGATTTCAGAATAGAAGATTAAAAAATAAAAAAGGAAGGGACGCTGTGCACCCCACCTCTTAAATTACCTTGTTTAATGCTAAGGGTTCAAGATTGATTTGGACAGGCAGACAATGCAAAAGGAGAAGCATGCAGCCTTGTGGCTTTGAAGCATTTCCTAGAAAAACAGAGAGATTAGGATTAAGATCACTCCTACAAAGTGTGATGTGAAATGGATGTCAAGTATGTTCTTTAAATAACAGAAGGGTAGCACTAGGGCAGAGAAGGCAAGTGATAAAAACTACGGTGGTGAGTTAATGGAAAGGTGACTGAAGGGAGAGAAAATGTCCAGGTATTCTCTATAGTAGCACTTCAGGCTTTCAGCCCTCTCTGTCTCAAGTGAAATGCTGCAGTTAGCTGGAGGCAGCTCTGCAGAGTTTGTGTGCATCCCATAGATTTCATCACTGTGGGAGCTGTGGATGTGCACTGGTTTTACGCTATTGGGGGTTTGTTTCATGAAGAGTTAACCAGAAGATTCCATTTTTGCTGTTTTGTCTATAAAGGCAGTAGGCATGCAAGTTAGTAAAAGAATGAAATAATACAATGGTAATAAATAAAACCCTTTCAGATACGTTGTAAAAATTATCTCCTGGTATTTGGCTACCATTACAGACAGCATGAGCTGTCTGACTGCTACCTTTTATAGGGGCCATGTTATGACTATATTTGAGTGTCACACTATATTTACAGTACACCTAAAGTCATGTTCTCAGATTTATTATTGCTTTAAGGAAAAGGAAGGAACAAGGCATTAACCCAAGGGTTCTAGGTTTATTTTACAACAAACTGCAGAAACAAGCAGTAATGAAATAGCCGGTAGATACTTTTGCTTCCCCATTTTTTAAGTTTATTTTTATTAGGAATCAAAGGATCAATATAAACATAATCTAGTTACATTGGGAAAGCAAACACCTGAATATAACCCATATGGATAAAGGAAGAAGAATGAGAGAGATGGAATAAAGAAATATAAGGGTACTACAAAGAAGTAAAGGAGCAACATGAAATGAATAACAATGCTAGCATGATTTGTTTTTCAAAACCAGAAAACACTATTAGGGAAAGAGTAGGTTGCACAATAGGCACCGCAACAAAATGAAAATTTAAGACATTGCAGCAGAAAAGAAGGCAAACACTTTCAAAGGAGAGTAGTTAAACATAAAAGGACGTTAATGGTAAAGTACAAGGGAGAATGACTGACAGAACCTGTTTCCACCTTGATTTCTGAGACGCATTGATCTTTTACATATCTATTAATTTATTCTTTTAAAAAGGGGGCAAAAAATTAAGGGAAGAAGGAAGAAAAGTTTTGACTTTATTCAACCTTCTACCATTTTTCTCATTGTCTTTTTTTGTCCCCTAAAGGCAAAAGGATCGAGAGAGGCTTGTCACTAAGACTGATGTGTTTAAAATTGAAGTTTTTCAACTTGTGGATGTCTGGAAACTGCACTACTTAGAAGTTTGTAAAGTTAACCATGGGAAACCAGTCTATTGTCAGTAGGTTCAAATTTGCTTTTTCTAAGGTGCAGAAAGTACTGGGGACTGGAGCAAGGCATGGTAGAAGACAGTAACAAGAAGAAACTAAATTCAGGGCCCAGCCACCGTGACTTCAACAACGTGAGGTGGAAACGTGATGAATTTGAGAACTTCAACTTTAATTCTTGAAATAAAATAATTTGTTGATTTCACTTCATTATATTTGATTTAACTGTAAGTGAGTGCTGCTAAATGGTGGTTAAATTATTGCCCTTGAAGTTCAGATTTATTATCTGAATTACCAGTAAATTATGCTGGAGGATGCTGTCATAATTTCCAGTCAACGTTCATCTGTATTACAGCATGATCCTGCTTTTTTTTTTCTTACAGGCTATCTACCAGTGAAGCATAAAGACTCTGAGAAAATCCATTAATTAGGTAGATTTGTGAGATTATTTTAAAGATAGTTTTCATAGACATGATTTGACAGTGCAAGACAGTATTTGTTCAAATAGTGGTTTATGATATGCACATAATTAGTATTCTCTGCCTTCCAGCAGACTTCCTTGCTACCCGTCTTTCAATCACAACTGCAGTTTCTACTTAAACATCCAGCATGTATAAAGCAGATACAGAAATCACATAGAATGTTATGGCCTGTAACTAGTGTAGAGAAGTCACCATGATTTACTTAACCTTGGAGACCTGAGGCAGCCTACTTAATTAGGAGATTTAAAGCACAGTCAGTCCTCCCACCGACCATGCCTTTCTTCTCAACTCCTGTGATGCAGCACAGAATTTCAGTCTTTGTCTCTGCCTGAAGTACTTGAAGACTTTGGTCCTGCCTCTGTGACAATAACTCATTCTTGGTGAGGAGGATGAGATATTTTCCATTTTAAAGTGAGCATTTGCACAAGTTGAGCCAAATGTCTATAAAACTTGCTTTACAAGAGCACATTTAGAACGAAGTTTGATTGGATGTTCAAGAAGAGCAGACATGAACTCATCTGAAACGAATTTTTTGCTTTGATCTAACAAGTAATTGTTGAAAAGGTTCTTTGACATTTACACAGTTCTACCGATTCTAATATTTTGTATGTGCTGTATCTCCCATCAAGAGCTTTAGGCATCTACAGGAAACCCATTTTGTTTTATCTTTCTCTCATCTTTCTATGCCTTTAGGTGAACACATCTAGTCTTTGTCTCTCTGAAAATGAATCTGCCTGTTGACTATTTCTTCTTGTTGATGTTTTTAATAATAAAAAGTTTTAGTAGCTTTTCTTTCTAATGGTGAAAGGCTTTTTGTGCTGAAGTTCTTATACTAGTTTCTTTATACCACTTATACACCAATTATAAACCCAAAGTATCCAGTAACAAAATCATCCTGTCTTAGAGATTGACCTCTAGAAAATATCTTACCCTCAACCAAGTACCAGTTGCATGGGCCACAGCTGTAGCAAGTTTAACATCATTCCCCCTCTTCCAAGCAGATTTTTTCATGTGGTTTGAGTTACAGAAGGTAAAGAAGCTTTCCATTTGCTCGCATCTCTGCCAGTTTGATGTGAGTTTACCTTGATGAGAGAACTAACATCATGATTTTTATGCCTTCGTTGCTTCTTTCTCAAAGTACAGCATGGGCAATTTCATTTCAGTATGCGCTTCCCCTGGTTCAAATGTCAAAGTTTTTCCTGTTCA
Source organism: Coccyzus lansbergi (assembly GCA_033558105.1). NCBI lineage: Eukaryota > Metazoa > Chordata > Aves > Cuculiformes > Coccyzidae > Coccyzus > Coccyzus lansbergi. Next base: position 2,055,733 of record JAUMJK010000081.1, on the reverse strand, counting down.
GGTGTTGAGAAGTTTTTTGGTTCTGGGCCTTTTGGCTGTATAGGTGTTTTAAAAGTGATGGAAAGTGTATGCTCGAAGAAAATATTTTTGTAATGGCAGAAAACAGTGGATTTTAGTCTTTCTAAGTGGAAATTATTTGCATGGTTTAGTGGCTACATGTAGTAATTATTGATAATGTGAATAAATGGCTGAAAATATGAACTCAGGATAGAGGTAATTTATGTAGCCTTATCTATAAATGGAATAATTTTAATGGCATCTTTTTTCTGTTTTGTTTAATCACTTTTTCTGTGATCAAATAGTACAATTAAATTCAGAAAGATACAAATACATTTCTGTAAACAAAGGAGAATGTGATCAAGAATTATACAGGTTTTAGCACATATTGATAAGATGATTCCTGAGGAGCTTTATAGTAACATTTGCTTTTTTTTTTCTCACCAGATTCTAAGTGAGCTATTTAGAAATAATTTAGGAATGACTGTAAATGGGAAAGCAGCTTTTCAGCTAGTGTTTCTGGATTTACAACTGTGAAGTTCAGAACAGCTCACTATGTTGCTGTCTGTGACCATACTTAGATAGGAATCTCAAATAAGAACTAATAAAATAGTTTCTCTCTTGCTGCAAGTGGGACAGTTGGAGCCACTCAGTATCTCTTTTAAAGCCATTTGTTTTTAAGACTGGAAGTCCCCTTCAGGTTTTAAAATCTTGAAAAGCGATATGCCTCGTGATCTTGTACAAAAAGGAGGATGTAGAAGAGTGAGTTAGACAGGTTTCAGCTTGTGTTTTCAGCCAGTTGCACATGCTGTCAACATCGGATTTGCTGCACTTGTAGGTGTCAGTTTGCTTTCATTCGTTGTTGTTATTTCTGCAGGAATGGTGAAGCTGGGGGCAACCGGAATGCCTCGGGTGGGCAAAGAGTGACTTATGCAAAGCTTGTACTGCACATTCTGTGAGTTATTGCAGTTGCGCATTGGCTTCCTCATGCATATGCTACTCATTGTCTGTGTTTCTGAAAGGCTTCTAGAAATTTGATAGATTATTATAAAAAGTAGTTGTCTGTCGTTCAAAGCTGTAGATTTAGAAGATGAGCAATGGTACAAGCAATTTCTGGAAGGTAATGTTAGGATTTATAGCAATCACCTCATTTCATCACAGTCAGAAATAAAACTAATTAATAGCTTATGTACAAATCTTCCATCATGAAACTTTGAAGATTAGTGTACAAAAAAATCTTGTTTCAAAGGAAACTGTAATGAGGAAACAAGTTTTGTCATCTATCCAAAACCCCTTTCCTTAATTCTCACTTCTTCTGAGGAAGGTGTGAACATTCTGGTTTGTGGGTAAGTGAACATTAATGCTACCCTGAGCTTGTCCCTTTTCTTGGCCTTGTCTATTTTCTGATCTGAAAATATAATTTTTCAGGATTATTAACAAGTAGTTCATGACATCTGTAGGTGGCTGTAATTTGAACAATGACAACTAATAGAATAAATATCGGAAGACAAAAAGGACTCAGTTTCCTCCCTCTGAGGGAGGAGTGGTTAAACAATCAGGAAGTATCCTAAGATCTAAGCTTTGGGCTTATGTTACAACAGACTTTCCACACCTTTGTTTCCCCTGGGAAGTGAAGGTAGTTCCCCTTTCCTGTCTGACAGGGTGTTACGTGAAAGCAGATCTGGTAAAGACATGTTAGCTAGAGAAGAACCTTATTCTGCTGCTGGGTGACTGGGAGTGATAAGACCCTGGTCCTCCATATATTGTCAATTTTGCTAATGCAGGCATATTTCAGGTCCATATCTGAGCATTGTAAATACTTCATTAATACTTTTTAGTATTCAACATCCAAATATTTTACTATTTTCTGTTCAGTTTTGACTTTATAGTGTTTTACTTTACAGGTATGAAAAAGGCTGAGAGAACTTTGTTCCTGGAGAATGGATATGGATCTTCCCTGAGCAAGAGAAAGGCCAATGTTGCCCAGGTAAAGACCTGGGACACACAATCTGTTGTGGTACAAAATAGAGCTGTCTGTAATCATCTAAACTAGGAAGAGCTAAAGTGCAGGCTTCTCTCATTTTTCTATCACTCTTCTCAGTTGAAATATATTTCTGTCCAAGGCAAAAGCAATTTGGTGTGTCCTTAGAGCTGATGGCTGGTCTTGTAATTACAGACTTGAACCGAATGTATTTCCATTGTGAGTTGACCAGTTTTCATCTGTGATCTAAGTAGGTTTTGAGCTCCTCGCTAAAAGATGTTCTCTGTTTCTGCCTGAAGGTAGTAAGTTGTATCTTCTCTGTTATGTGATATGAATGCTTGTTGCAACCAGCTTTGAGCAGTCTGATCTATTGGAAGGTGTGGTGTCCCTGCCCGTGGCAGAGGATTGGAACTAGATTATACACTCATAGAATAACCAGGTTGGAAGAGACTCATCGGATCATCGAGTCCAACCATTCCTATCAAACACTAGACCATGTCCCTCAGGACCTCATCTACCCGTGCCTTAAACACCTCCAGGGAAGGTGAATCAACCACCTCCCTGGGCAGCCTATTCCAATGCCCAATGACCCTCTGTGTGAAAAACTTCCTCCTAATCTCTAACCTAAATCTCCCCTGGCAGAGCCAGGGATCTGCCATTATCTTTAAGTTCCCTTCCAATGCAAACTATTCTATGCTTCTATTGGTCTTCTTGGCCATCTGGGCACACTGCTGCCTCATGCTGGCTGTCAACCAATACCCCTAGATCCTTTTCAGCCAGACAACTTTCAAGCTATTCATCCTCAAGACTTTAGCACTTAATTCATTGCATTGGATTGTTGTCACCCAAGTACAGGACCCAGCGCTTTGCCTCATTGAACCTCATACAATTGGCCTCAGCCCATTGACTCAGCCTGTCCATATCTCTTTACAGAAACTTCCTTCCCTCGAGCAGGTCTACATTCCTGCCCAGCTTGGTATCACCTGCAAACTTACTGAAGGTGCAGTTGCTCCCCTTGTCCAAATCATTGATAAAGGTACTAAACAGAAGTGGCCCTAGTACTGAGCCACACTGCTTGTGATTGGCTGCCAGCTCCATTCACCACAACTTTTGGGCCTGACCATCCAGCCAATTTTTTAGTCAGTGAAGAGTACACATGTCCAAGCTGTGAGCAAGCAGTTTCTCTAGGGAAACGCTATGGAAGAATAGTGTGAAAGGATTTCCTACAGCCTAGGTAGACAACATCCACTGCCTTTCTCTCATCCACTGAGTGAGTAACCTTGGCATAGAAGTACATTGGGTTGGTGAAGCAGGACGTGCCTTTCTTAAACCCATCCTGAACTGGGCCTGAACCTCTGGTTGTCCTACACATGCCTGATGAGCAGCCTTGAGATGATCTTCTTCATAACCTTCCTTGGCACTGAGATTGGACTGACAGGCTTGTGTTTCCCCAGATCCTTCTGTCCCTTCTTTGTAGATGGGCATCATATTTGCCACTCTTCAGAACTGCCAATAAATGGTGGAAAGTGGCTTGATGAGCACTTCTGCCAATTCCTTCAGTACCCTCAGGTGGATCTGACCCCACAGACTTGTGTGTCTTTAGGTGGTGTAGTACATCTCTAACCATTTCCCCTTGGATTATGGAGGCTCCATTCTGCTCCCTACCCCTGTTTTCCTGCTCAGAGAGCTGGGTACCCAAAGAATAACTGGTCTTGCTATTAAAGACTGAGGCAAAGGCTGCATTAAGTAACTCAGCCTTTTCCTCATCCTTTGTCACTGTTTCCCTCCACATCCAATAAATGATGGAGATTCTCCTTAAACATCCTTTTGCTGCTAATATATTTACAGAAACTTTTTTTTTAGAGCCAGATTAAGTTCTGTTTGGTCTTTGGCCCTTCTAATTTTCTCCCTGCATAACCTCACAACATCCTTGTAGTTCTCCTGAGTTGCCTGCCCCTTTTTCCAAAGGTCATAAATTCTCCTTTTTCTCTTGAGTTCCAGCCAAAGCTTTCTGTTCAGCCAGGCCAGTCTTCTTCCCTGATGGCTTGTCTTTCAGCACATGTGGCCTGCTCCTGCACTTTAAAGATCTCCTTCTTGAGGAATGTCCATCCTTCCTTGACTCCTTTGCCCTTCAGGACTGCCTCTGAAAGGACTTTGTTCACGAGGCTCTGACCTCTGGAAGTCCAAGGATGTGGATGCCCCATCCCTGGAGATGTCCAAGGCCAGGTTGGATGGGGCCTTGGGCAACCTCGTCTATTGGGAGGTGTCCCTGCCCATGGCAGAGGAGCTGGAACTGGATGATCTTTACAACCCAAACTACTCTGCGATTCTATGATTCTGTTGACACCCCTCCACACTTTTCCAAAAATCAAAACGTCTTTCGCTTAATGATCACTAAGTCCAAGATGATCTCAGATCATCGCACTACCCACAAGCCCTTCTCTGTTTGTGCATAAATGGTTTCTGCTCTGTGGGAGCTGGGGGGCAGGGAGGGGCAGCAGGACTCTGTTTTAGGTGGCAGAAGTTACCACAATGCAAATGAAAGCAATGACAATATTTGAAATGATAAGCAAAAGGTCCCGGATTAGGACCTATATCCTTACTGGGCATTTGGAAAGAGAGTGAGGAATACAATGGCAAAATCCCGTAAATGACACAGGGTGGTAAACTTGGGCAAAGTTCATGAAAGCTGTGAGAAACTTGAGAGGCTGCTCACCAAGCTGGGGAATTCACTGAACAGCACGCTGCCTGCAGTTGGGTATCTACAGCTTAGTGAAAAGGTCCAGGGGGAAGGACTTGGAGAGGACCAATAAGAAACGATGAAAGGAATGGAAAAGCTCTTACGGAGGAAGAAACTCGGGCTGTTTATTTAATGCAAAAAGACAATAAGCACGGACATGAACCTAAAAGTATTCCTCAGTATAGCATAATGAAACTTGCTACTGACCTTTTTATTAATCTGATGAAATATCGTTAAAGTGTTTTGCTTGAGAAATTGAATTGAAGTTGAAAATGACAAAGTCTAAGCTTCCTATGCTTCATTCTACTAAGCCGATGCAGTTTCTTCCTGTAACTCTCATTGGAACCAAGGAGTGCAAAGACAATCTTAGAGAGCATATGGATAATGTTTAATCAAAACGAATAACATTTACTGTAGAGAACAAGCACTCTCAATCCTAGGGGCGTTAATCTGTTCTAATTATTGAAAGTTAGGAGAAATCCTCTTTACTACTTCTTGGTACAAAAAGCTGCCTGCTCTGATTTCTACTGCGGCTACTGTCTTTGAAACTTGGGTTCTTGCTGTAGTTGGGTAGAAGATACTGAAGCTCTCTTCTGTGACCATGTAAGGGCCTTTACATGGCCTTTCCTGCAGCCTTCTTCTTTATCACCGAATCCAAGTTCAGCTTCAACTTGTATTACATAAAAAGCTCCTTGTCCCTTTTTCTGAATGCTGGCCAAACCCTCACAGCTGTGAGTTCAAGAAGGCATGATTGAAAATCCAACAAGAGAGAGAAGGGTTTAGGAGGGGTAATAGGAGAACTGAGAAAAAGTAGATCTTAGTAAGCGCATTTCTACCATTGTTTTTTTCCCTCTAGTTAGGAAAGAAAATTCTGACAAAGTAACTTCATCGTTATCTGAAATAGATTTTGGTCCACCTCAGTAGAAGAGTGTACTTGGAAAACCATAAGAAATATTTGAATTCAAGTGAGTCCTTAACACATCTGACAAGGTTTGTTCATGTCTAATTTTAGCTACTGCTCTGGGTGTGCGTTTGATTTTTTGCAGCGTGGCTAAAGTAGCTGTTTCACTTGGCAGCCTGTGTGCTGGCCTGCCACCGCTCTCCTCATTCGCTGAATTCTGACACTATGTTTAGAAGCACCAGATATCCAAATTATAAAGGGCCTCATACTTTGCATTTAGACTACCGAAGTTAAAGCCAATTAAAACAAGTGCCTTAGCATTTGATTTATTTTTTTTAGATTTTTTTTTTTTTTTTTTTTTTTTTAAGATTTCATTTTAAGATGTTCTTTTAAGGGAAATTTTTAATGAAGGCTATTTTGGTATGGTACACTGAAGATGCACTTATTAAACAGACCTGTTTTTTTAATCCAGTACACTTCTCACATATTTGATGCACTTTCCCCTCAAGTATTAATCTAGGAGAAGGAGATATTTCTTAAATGTGGGTTTGAAGAGGAGGGAAGGAAATGTTTTCAGACACATACCCTCTTCAGTCTCCCTGTAACAGTGGCTGGAGCAGTGCCTGCCTCTGGACACAAGAAGGGAGAGTAAATTCAAGTGTCTGCAGCCCCCTTCCCATCTACACTGAAGCAGTGTTGACACCTGGTTATTCTTTGTGTGCAGGGGATGAGGATTAAGGCACTACATTGATTATTGAAAATTAAACTCTATACCCAGCTCTGTGACAGATTTCCAGTGTAGCTTTAGACAAACTACTTCACTTTCTCTGGCTCTGCATTATGTACTCTGCAAAGATCTGTAATAACGGAACCTTTATTAAAATGTTTTTCAGTCTTATGTATTTCTGATTATGATTTCTTCATGAAGTTTGAATAATTTCTCTTATGCACAAACCGACATAAGCAAATAATGCAAGAATGTTATACCTCTTCAGAATGGGTGTCTCTGTTCATTGCCTCTGGAAACAGAGGAAAAAACTCTGTGTAGTTTGTGACTAGTCTTAAGTAAAGAGACAAAGAAGAACTTAAAATACTCTACTTGCTGAAGAAATAAGAAAAGCAGTATAAGTACATCTGGACCTTATCTGTATATACCACGAGAAAAAAAAGCTCACAAGGCAGGATCCCTCAACTTGGGAAAATTAAAAGGATATTTTGACATTCATTAAGGAATTTTTAAAGCTACAAAGTCATGAAGGTGGAATTTGTGCTGTATTTCTGGGGGTAGAAAGACCAAAGTGCTAACTCGGTCTGCGATGCTTCAAGGAGAACATAATTCAAGAAAGAGAAGACACACACGGTAGATTTGATAAAGTGCAGAGGCTGCAACTGTCAACACAGAAATAACTGAAAGTGAATTTGAGGTAAGAGATATGAAGGATGAACAGCTATTAATAATAATGAGACATTAAAAAAATCCCCCAGCCGTCGATGGAGGAAATCTGAGAATGCAATGCTATTAGAAGGATTTGTAAAAATAGTAAGATATGTTTGCAGGGGATGTTTCTCAGTCATGTCAGCAGAGTAATGGAATATAAAATGCACGTTTCTAGAGCTGGTGCATCAGAGGTGCATAAGCAAGTTAGATTTCTGGAGCTAACCAAAACCCATGCCGGAGGAAAAATCTTACAGAAATAGCTGAACTGCTGTATCGAATGACTGCAGCGAGACTACATATGATATAGCATGGAAAGCAGGAACACTTGAACATGTCAGTCAAGAGTGGAACGTGACGGGAAGAAAGAGGAGTGGATAAAGCTCAAAGAAGTAAATAATCTAAGCTAACAAAAGAGAAGAAAGAAGAAAGAAATAAAAACTCTATGAAATCCATCTATGGTTCTGATGCAACTGTAATTTTCAGTGGACAGGAACCATTTTTTTCCAGTCTTTGAGCTTAGACAATAATATGGAGAAAAAAAAGAAAAATATAACAGGATCAGTGGAAAAGTCCTGTGCTGACTGGCTTGGGTGATAACAGGTTGTTTTTTTCCATGAAGTATAACTGAAGGAAGAGTTGGTGGACTGACTCACAGTGAAAGTGAAAGAATTCTGTTTTAATGCATTTGAGCAACTCTGACCTGATTTGTAAAAAATCGTTCCTCTCTTTTTCAGCATTAATATAAAAATACAGTACGTCATTGTGGCAAGCTGCTAACCAGCAACAGCACAGAGTATCAAATAGCATAGAGGCCTTCCTGCTTGGATTTCAGTTTCCAAGTAATCTGAGTCTTAAGAAATTTAGAGGAAAGCATCAATTTTCATGAATGATGACAAGTCCAAGGCAAAATTTAAAAAAACCCCCCTAGGAAATGGTTTATTTCACATAAATGCTCCTTATATTTGCCTCTGTTCACTGAGAACTAGGAGAGCTTTACTAAAGCAGCAATATTTTTTCTTTTTTTCAGTTCCAAATGAAGCAAAGTTTCTGAGAAAGATTTCGGCCACCTCTGCTGCTGGCTGCTAGTTGTTGCATAAGAACATCCCTCTTTTGGAGGCACATGTGGCTTCCTTCAATGGTCTCTTGGTCAGCAAACAGCTACATGCAGGCAGCAGGTTGAGCTTGTCTCTCGAATTAGACTGGTAACTGGCCTGCCCTGGTTATTATTGTTCAAGGAGGAGTAAATATAACAGCTCTGCAGCCCAGCCTGTTACATGGAATTCAGTGATGTGTCATTTACAAAACCAAATGGTTTTAAGATGATCCAACAATGTGCTGAGTAGCTCTTATAAATTTCATTGACTCTAACTTGGGAAAGGTATGTGCACACCCATGACCTTAAGTGCAGAGCTCCATTCTTGTGCTTAAAGACGGAATTCCCTAAATGGGGTGACACAATAGCCTCAATTCTTGTTGAAAAATTAATAGAATTAAAATGAAAATGTCAATGACCACATGACTATCTTGCCCTTCTCCCAGCACATTTGAGCAAAACACAAACGATGCTATTGCTGCATGTTACGCTAATAAAATATATGTGTTGTTTGGAGGGTGTAGTCGTGTGGTTTGTTTGTATAACAGCAACAGTCTTCTCAGATTTGTGCAAGACAATAATTTTCCCTGCAGAGTTGGCTATTTTTTTTAATATTGTTCCTTCTGAAGAAGTAGTCTAAACTGACATAAAATATGGCACAAAAGGTGTAATAATCTACTGACCATAGAAAACTGTGTCTGAGTATATTAGCTTTTTGCAGGAGACGGAATAATGGAAAATGCTGTTTCTCCTCCTCTTTATCTCCATAATAAAATAAAATAACAGAAACTGATTATTAGTTATTTACTAGCTTAAGAAAAAACATGTATTAGAAGTCAAGTGTGGGAGTTGGTATGTATTTTAATGATTCATATTTTCAGATTTGTATTCTTTTGCTTTTGCACTCATTTGGGGACACTGGGTTTTCTTAAATTCTTACTAACTTTTCATGATTTTTATGAAAAACAGTTTGACTCCAATCATAAATATTCATTATAGAGGGGATATGGTGCTATCAAGTAGCTTGAAGTCCACAAACCTGTCATATGGGAATTAAATATTTGCAGAAAGGTGAAAACTAGCTAGAACTTTGGGGAACAGAACAAACATCTTCTGGAAAGGTAAAAGGACTCTCACTTTTGTTCTCTTCCTTCCCTTGCTCCCAAAAAGGCTTCTGTCTCTGGTGTCTGAGATGCATTTTTATTCTACCGTGCTCTTGCCCATCTTCCTCCTGTTCATCTTTTGACTTGCTGAGTGTGCTGTTTGTAGTCAATGTCATCTTTTTCTTTCAGTGCTGTCCTTTGTCCCACCCTCACCCTCTGGCAAATGCTCTCTCATGGACGTATGGGGAGGTTGCTCCATCTGCCTCCAGCCTTCCTGTTGGAGGTGTCTTTTGGCTTTTGAAACACCGAACCACTGTCACCATGAATTCTTCCTCCTGCTTCCCTCTGTGGGGTCTCCTAGAGACCATCTCGCTAGACTTGCTTCTTCAGCATTTCTGTGCTGTTATACCTCAGTCCCTCCAGAACTTGCTGTGGGAGTTAATAGGGTCTCTTGGATCCCTTCTCTTTTCCTTATCTATCCCATCTTGTCCTTTGACAAAAAAACAGGAGACATCTGTTTGGAAATCTGTAATCTACCTCACTGCTGCAGTTCTGCCTTGTCTGTCCCTAGGATCAACTTTGCTAAAATTCAGATTTTCGGCCCCTAAAATTAAATCAAATGTATATTTAAATGGAAATTTCTGTATTATAAATTTAAGTGTAAATTATCAAAATTCTTCTCATTTTCCTTGTGATTCTCTTTTACATTTGAGAGTAACTCTCTGTAAATAGGTACACAATAGTTTTATGTCTAGCTTTACTTTTCCTCTTACAACTGCTTTTCCTCTGTGACAGCTATAAAACCCCTGATACTGATTAGTCTGTGTGTTCATTGATATTGAAGCCTTACCCAACGTCTTTTCTTTTTCTGGTGCATCTTTTTTCTTTCTTCATATTTATTTATTGTCTCTAGCTTTTTACTTGAGACTTGTCTACTTGGGAAGTTAATCTAAATTAGCTAATGGAATAATCTGAAATGGATTCATTTGATTGCACAGAATCAGTTTATGGCATTTACTCAGAATTTAAATGGCTTTAATCTGATTCAGTTCATTCCACTCTCCAAATAATGATCAAACATGGTAAAAGATAAGAGTTAATCCTTGCACACTTTTCAGAAAAAGAAAATTCTAAAGGACTTGAGCAACAAGAAGCAGAGATTTGCCTTGGGATACGGCAAAATGATTTGCCAGGATTTAGTATAGTAAAATAACTGATGAGGCAAGGGACGAGGTACAGAAAAGAAAGCTGAATTCTCACTGAGAAAACTGAATTCTGATAAATTAAAATGTCCTTATGTATAAAGCACATTTAAAGAAATATCTGTTCATCTGAAATCTGATTGTAGTATGTCACATGATAATCTAGTGTAACACTTGGGTAAGATATAAAGGAAAATATACATTAATGTATAGTGAGAAAGCATGATCTGAAATGGCTGAAAAGCAGAGACCATTACCCACTAAAACTCATTATTTAAAATTTTGTAAGTACATTTTATTAGCTGGTTTTCCTCTATAAATCAAAGCAGAACTCTGTAGGCATATGGGCTGTAGAAAATAGCTTAATCCTATTGTCCTATATCCTAATGAAGGATTATTAAATTTTAAGAAACCTAGTAATAATATGAAGCTCTTACTAGGACAGTGCTTGGGAGCCAATATTTTATAGCCATTTTACCAGTTTTGGAGAATGAGACCTATTGAAAAATATCTCACCATTCTGAATATTATGCCTGTAAGGAAAAATCTCGTAACTCTTTACCTTTTTAAGCACTGGAGTTTGCAATGTTGGATAACTGAAAAAGCACCAACCAGAAGAGGTTGTACTTCATCTGCTAGGAAGTTATTTAAGTGTTGGAGGTAGAGTGACATTTTTTTTTCTCCCTCTCTTTCTCCTTTACATCATTTCATTCATCAAATTACCAGCGTTTATGTGAAATGATACAAAGATGAAGATCTATATGTACAGAAGAAATGTTACCTGGAAGCACATCACATGAATCTCATCAGTTTTGACCACATATAGATTCCTGACAAATACTTTCTATAAACAAATATCCTCTGTTTTCAGGCTTATGTTGATACAAATTCCTGTAGAGCCATAAAAGCAGTGACTGAGGTATGTCTGCATGGGCTACACCAGCTTTGGGCTGGCTAGTTCAAGTCACAGCAAGGTACCCACAGGAACAGACCCTCAGAGATCTCTGGAGCTGTGTAGCCTGAGTTTAAGCCACTAGTATTTGCAGGCCAGATGAAAATGAATTTGGAATGTATCTTGCCTTTGGCTGAGGTGCTTAGAATGTGAGTCAATGAAAGACGTGGCCCACTTCCAGACCTGAGGCTGCACAGGGACGTGTCCAGGCAGGTTTTCAATATCTCCAGAGAAAGAGACTCCGTCACCCACCCCGGGTACCTGTTTCAGTGTTTCGCCACCTTCGCATTAAAGATTATTTTCTGCACATTGAGGTGAAACTACCAGTATGTGCCCGTTGTCCAGGCAACACTGAGAAGAGTTCGGCCCCATCCTCTTGACACCTGTCCCGTAGATATTTCTATTCACTGATAAGGTCCCCTTCAGTCCTCTCTTTTCTGGGCTAAACAGAATGATCTCACTCGGCTTTGCCTTATAAAAGAGATACTCCAGTCCCCTGATCATCATCTTTGTGGCCCTCTGCTGGACTCTCTCCAGTAGTGCCTTGTCTTTCTTGAACTGCGGAGCCCAGAACCAGACAAAATACTTCATGTGTCCTGATGGGGCCTCACTAGGGAGAAGTAGAGGGGGAGGATGAATCCCAGGGTACCAGTAGCTTTCTTGACCACGAGGGCACATTTGCTGGGTCATTATGAACTTGTTTTCCACCAGGACTCTCAGGTCCTTCTTGGCAGAGCTGCTTTCCAACCAGTCAATCCCCAGCCTGTCTTGCTGCAGGGGTTTGCTCCTCCTGAGGTGCGGAACCTTACACTTGCCTTTGTTTAACTTCTTTAGGTTCCTCTCTGGCCAACTTTCCAACCCGTCCAGGTCTTGCTAAAAGGCAGCACAGCCTTCTGGTGTATCAACTACTCCTCCTAATTTTATATCAACAGCGAACTTGTTGAAGAAGTTCTCTATTCTGTCATCCAGGTCGCTGATGGATACATTGAATGAGACTGGGCCAAGTGTCTGTCCCCTGAGGGAACATCTCTGACCACAGGCTCCCAACTAGACTGTGCACCACTCAGAATTTTATGGTAGATCTGCTCGGAATTTTTCAACTTACTCCCCCCTTTTTGAGTTTTCGTTTTTTTTTTCTTCATGTTTGTTTGTTTGTTTTCTTGATAACTTGTCAGAAACTGCGACAGATTGATGGATTATTTGTAACCTGATGTATAGAAACTGTGGAAGAGGAAGGAGATCTGGCTTGCTACTGCAACTGTCTATTTAAGATGATCTAGTATTAAAAATTTCTATCTGAGTCAATTACAGGAGGAAGTTGAGCCTACGCCTCCCAAATCTCAGGTTGCTCCTAGGAATTTTGACCCAAACCCTTCACAAGTCCATTTTTGTGGAAGTGTACAGAATGTCATATTGGCAATAGTTTAATTTTGCTGTAATAAGTGTCATGGCAATGACTGACTTAAGTTGTAAGGGTGAGCTTGATGGTCGATTTCTTTATTGCTAGGTATCTCCAGCAGTGTATTTTATATTAAAAAAATCCAAACTTATTCATTTTTAAAGTAGGTAAACTACTGATGACATGAATTTGTTTGTTATCTGCAAATATGAGCAAAACTGGGTTTTTCGACCTGTTGCAACAAAGTCTGCAGCTGAACAAAGCATTTTGATCTAATATTGAGACGTTTCATTGCTTTATCTTGGAAATGAGAGGGAAAAAAACCCTGTAAACAGAATATTCCTTTACAGTTAGTAAAGTGAATCATTTAAATTTTTGTGAATTTTTCCTCTGAAGCATTTCACTATATTAATTGCGTTCTATTTACCAGTTTAAACTCAAAGATTATAAATTAATTAATAGCTAATTTAAAGACCCCAAAGATACTACTTCCTTGCAAAAACAGAATTACTTTTGCAAGGTCATATAGAAGGCCATACAGATTTTTTAGCAAATCAGTCAGAGTGTTGACAGAAGGAGAGAATAAACCTTGTAATTAAAAAAGGAAAAGTAAATTGTTATTTAAGCTTATGAAATATTTTTTTTTCCTCTGTCATTTTTCAGGAAAATGTCTATATAGTTTTCTTTTTCAGTGTCTGTTCTGCTGTTTCTCCTCTGGGAAATGAGACAAAGCAGAAGCTTAACTTCTTTTACGTGCATTAGTTCTCACATAAGGTGATCTTGCTGTGACTTTTTTCATCAATCTCATTTTGAATTTCTGCCTCTCAAGTGATAAAACCTTTTCTACAATCGGTACTGTAGGTACTAACTAGCATACAGCTAAATTCTTCCTTATCATGGAGAATGGTGACAAAAGACCCTAAAGATGAGGTCCTGACATGGTACAATTTTTTGTGTGCATTAAATATTTCCTGCCTTCTTTTGAAGTCAGTAAGTTTAAAAACAATGTTGTCTCTTGTTGTTATTACTTTAATGCATTTCATGGTGTGGAGAGGGAAGTGCTGAATGGTCTTTAAGCGATGAATTCTCTCCCTTGTCTCTTCTCATACAGATATCATTTTGATGATTCAGCTAGTCAACTTTTTTAGGCAATAGTTGTGCTCATGCTTTATTTTACTATATTTATTAATAGTAACTTTGTGCACGTCAAAGAAATTATACTTCTATATAAAATGTCAAAAATGGCCAGTAGCATTGCTTAGCTTTGTAGTCTTGATTCCAGTGGGCCTGCCCTTTGGCCAGGACTTTTGCTTGGTTTCAGCAGTAGACTTTGCATTTATTTGTATTCCTTCCTTTCCCTTTCCAGGGATTTTTTTTGTATTTTCTATGAACCTTTCTACTTGTTGATTAGAAAGTGCATTATCTTGTTTTCCCATGTTTTAAGTATTGAGCTTATTAGTAATGAGGATTGCTGGTTTCTCTGCCAAGTGATGGCTTCCATTTTCCCCTATAGAAGCGAGAGCACAAATGCAAGCTGTGTAGTTACTTCTTCTTGCTCCACTGCCCTGCCTTAAACTGACTTCAATAAAATCACTTTGAGAGAGTCAAGTCATTCTTCATTCTTGTTTGGCAGTGTTTTTAACACATTTGACAGCACCTTTAATGATCCCTAGGGTACCTAAAGACGTGTGCCTAAAACCTACTGCTACATGTGTGGGTTCTTTAGGACTTTGACACATATTTGATGTGGATGGCATTTCAGTGAGGCGGAGACTTCTCCTGACTCCATTGTCTCCCAGGGAGCCTAAAAGCAGGAACAAAAGGCAGCACCAAGTCCTTATGTTGCCATCTGAGCAGATGGTCTCTCTTCACAGGAATGCCTTCTAATTCCTACTGATCTTGGTAAGAGCTGGGAAATGTTCAATATTTCTGAAAATCACAAGCAGAAATTTAGGAGGTTAACTCTAGTATATCATCCAGCTAAACCAAAAATGATGCTGGGAAGAGGAAACAAACTTCTGTTGTTTTCTTAACAGTCGTTATAATGACTTCAATGTCTAACAGTTTGGTTTCCCCACCCCTAATCTTACTGATATTTTCAGACTAGAGATTTCTCATTAAGATACCATAATCTATTTTAGAAAAGTTCCTTTTTACTTTGACTTTAATTTCATTAGCTACATTCTTGAGACGATTTCTTAGGTGTTTGAAGAGCTCTGCTAATGATGTGATGTTCCAGCTTCATTTCCTCAGCTTAGCAGAAGACTGTGTATGATGTACTATGCATGTGAAGCGGATCGAACACTCTATGTTGCATTTCCACTCTGAACTAGAATGGTGCCATCTCAAGCACCGTATCACACTTCCTTTAGCAGGGATATTTCAGTGAGGAATTTGGGTCCTCCTGGTCACGATGATGGGGAAGCAGCCAAGGAGAGTGGTTGGGAGGATTTGTGGTTTTGTGCCAGGCATCCTCCTTTCCTGAGCTGGAAGAAGTCCAGAGGACTTTGGTCCAACTGTGAAAAAGTAAATGAAGAAAAGTGTGATCAGGTATCAGTTTTCCACCAGTTCTTCCAATGTGACTCCTCCAGAAAATTTAATGTAGGTGACTGTCTATAATAATTTGAGGGAAAACAGCGCTGTGTTGGAAGAGTATCTGATAAAGATTTCAAAGCAACCTTGTACAGGATGGTGCCCGTAGCTTGCAGAGGACTGCACATGAGCCACAGCTGTGAATTTGGAGCTGCTACACTTAATTTAAAAAAACCCCAAATAACAACAACAACAAAAAAGGTGGGGATAGCCCTCCCCATTCCTTCTCTGTAGGGAAGAATCCTCAAAGCAGCTGTTATTACTTGAAACTCTTCAGTTTTTATTCTGTGTGGATGACACACAAGTTAGAGAGGATGAGGGAAGAACCGTGGTTTACACTTGTGAATTTGCTTAGAATAGAAGACAGATTTCACACTAGAGATGAAATAGCAAGACATTCGGTGGAATTTGTATTTGGATGTGATATGTGAGAGAAACTATGTTAGAGTATCAGTATACAGACAATAAATGGAAAATAGTAATGGTAAACTAAGTACAGCATTATACTGAATTTGCCACTGGGCTGTAATCTCTGGAAATACAGATGATCGAAAAAAATGGAAATCGCTTAAGGTAAATCACTAAATGCAGAAAATGTAGCATGCACTGAGATATCTAACACCAACCTTCCCCTCCAAGAAGCCAAATGCTAAGGTCTAGAATTCACTCAGGAAGCATAAAAGAGCATAGTTTAATATAAGTAAAAAAATAAGAGCTTTCAAGTCTTGTCTTTAAAAACTATTTACAACACAAAGCCCAAATTTATGCCCGTTTTCTAAGCACATGTTTCCAAACAGCATGTTTATGAGCCGAAGTAACAGGAGTGGAAGAGAAACCAGCTTTTGTTATTGATTTATTAGATCTGGTTTATAGCCTAAAAAATGTGTTCAGTAAGGTAACATGGCTGTTAACGAGGCTGATATTCTGAAAAAAACTTTTTACTATTATAATGCTCTCTGTCCATCAAAATAATAAATACTTCACAGCTTGAAGCTCTGATAGTAGCAGCTAAGAAATGAGGTACTTGACCCTCCCATTGCCATACAGATAAATTATGTTTTCAGCATTGAGCCACTAATTCACATCCATATTTAGTAACTGGAGGAAGTGGTATTAATTCACCACTTGTTTAAATTCAAATATACAGAAGATAGTAGTCCCAGACACTCCTTCCTCCTGCCGGCCAGGGTTTCTAGGTATAATCACACATTCTCTCAGGGCTACCTGCTGCTGTACCTGGCTGAAAGTGAAGCTGAGGTGGGATAAAATGACTTGGCTTCCTTCCACCTCCACCCCCTGGCAAGGCTAGTCTGACAGATTATGTTCAGAGCACACCGAACCCAGACCTTGTAGGATTTGTCCTCCAAGGAGATGTGGTAGCTGATTGCATTCAGAAACAAAGGCCTTGGTGCAGCACCTCTGCAGGTAGTAGGTGACTCAGACTGTGCTGGCTCAGGAGGTGAGAAACCTGAGTACGGTTCCTTCCCTCAGCTCAGGTCTGCCATATAGCCAGGAAACACCCTGATTGATAGGATGAATACTATTATGGACACAGGGAATAAGGAATTTTCTGTTCTTCCTTTAAAAACACAAAGATTTAAAGTTTCTTTGGGCTAGAGGGAGAATTCAAGAACCAATCAGTCCTTGGCATAGGGTTCAGAACTCTGCCATTGCTGTTATGGCAAGTTTAGTTTCTTGGGTGAAGTGGGCTATGGCTTTGAACCTCCCTGGGCTGAAGAGAGCACTGAATCCAGGTCTTCCCTCTCCCATGTAGCCCAAAGTCAGGCAGCTGACTGAATGGGGAACTTCCAACCTGCGTCTGAAAAGAAAATAGGCATTTCTTCTTCACTTTTGAAAGGCATGAGTATTCTCTTTAACTCCAGCAGAAGAAGGTGAGCACCTCCATACATCAGAGGTAAAGCCAGAGTCTGCATTGAAGTTAATGTCAAACAATCTGTGAAGCGTTTTCAGCTTCCATGTGCCAACACCTTGTCCTGCCTGTTTCAGCAGCTGCCTACTGGGGATGCTTCTCTGGCACGTGACCTCCCTCCTCCACCTTGCAGGAAATGCACAGAGCTCTGACTCAAGGCTGTGCAATCCTCTCTGCATAAACAGCTGGTACATGTATGCCTGCAGCAAGGCCCTTTGTAGAAGATGACATTCCATTTTGATTACAGGAGTTAAACTGATTGGAATGGTTCACATCAACGCCAATGCCAATGATTTTGTAGGGCAAAGATCTAGATCATAACAGCTATGGACATCTAAGAGAATGTTTGCATTTTTGGATGTTTATTTTCAAATAATTTCTGAAATTTATTTTAATGCTGGTATGATGGTATATTTATTGTCATTGTAGAAGAATCATAGAATCATTAAGGTTGGAAAAGACCCCTAAGATCATCAAGTCCAGCCATCAGCCCATCACCACCATGTCTGCTAAACCATATCTTTAAGTGCCATGTCTACACATTTTTTGAATACCTCCAGGGAAGGAGACTCCACCACTGCCCTGGGCAGCCTGTCACAGTGCTTAACCACTCTTTCGGTAAAGAAATTTTGCCTAATATCCAATATAAACTTCCCCTGATGCAACTTGAGGCCATTATTGTTAAATAATATGTCTGAGCTTGAAGTACTTACTGAAGATAACATTTTCACTCAGTATAAATTTGTGTTGCTCCATTGAAAGCAGTATGTCTGTGTCTATTATCAACATCTGAAAGAACTGCTTTGGAAACTTGAGCAAGATGGAAACAATTAGTACATTATTCACAAAAATATATTAATGAAATATATAGAGATGTAACTCATCTCAGTTAATTACGTAGTCAATAATATTAAAATGTTGCATTATTCATGTTCTTTAAATGTGATTTACCAAAAATATTCCCATAGGGCACCGATATTTTATTGTATATTGTTTGGGACTAGGACATGAAGTTTCCAGGTTATGTTATTTGCTGTTAATAAAAACACCACTCAGTATATACGGCTTGAAAATCCATTGTTAATTAACAGCATTCAATTCTTAATTGTCTTTTTACCAGTTCAGTTGAAATCATTGACACAAAATACATTGTTAAACTGCTTAATCAATCATTGTAGAAAAATAGAGGTGTTTGATAGGGACATTCTAGTACAAAGTTTACGTGAAGCTTCCCTGTTGAAAGCTTTGGAGGCTTCTACTTATTTTTTAAGCTTATGTTACAAAAAAGAGATTTCATAAACTTTACAGTCTGTACTACATTAATACCAAAGACAATAAAATACAGGGGGAGAGAGAAAGAGTTGAACATACACACCTTAAACTTTAAGTGTCCTATTCACAAAAGCATAGCTTACACATGCGCATGCCCCGGTGGTGGAAAGTCTATTTTTTTTGTGCTAAAGGACACAAAAAAGGTTTAATTAGGGCCCTGAGCTGCTGTTTTAATTAACACAAACTTTTGTTAAACTGCAGCAATGAATTACAGAGTGGCCCCGTAAATTACAAGAGCAAAAGCATGTTTATCCTCAGAGGAAAGCCTTGCTTTCAGCTCACACAACTTTCCCTAGGACTGACATGTGTGGGTGGCTCGTAGCTACCAATGCCGTGCTACCCCTCACTCCCCCGCTATAAGGCTTCTGTCTTCCAGTGGAGCTGTGAAGCCATCCTTCCTTAAAAATGCACAGTACTCCTCATGAGTAGCCTTATGTTGTGATGGATGAACTGGAGCACTTGCTAGCTGCTGATGCTAGGGCAGAAGAATGAGCTCGGAAAGGTCTGTATCCAAATGAGTGCTATCTCGCAACAGTTAAGTGTAAGCAACCAGAATAAGCCATCCTAGGTGGAGGGAACAAAACTCCATATTCTACGCTGTTCCTTACATCATGCTGCTTAGTGAAAATCTTATGAGGAAAATGTTCATCACTGAAACAAAAACCTCTTTCCATACTGCCTGATCTGCCAGTCCCTGATGTGCATCCCTTTCCCCACACCCTACTCTGCCCATCTTAGTATGAAGCACAACTGCAGAAACTGCCACCAGTTAGCCAGACATTGATAGGTTAGTATGAGGCAGTTGTTTCAGCAAAAATAAAATTAAAATGAAAAATGAGTGTGAATTTAATGTGAAAGCTATATCACAGTGCAAAATTTCTACCTGCCCACTAAGTTTCTCCTGAGGTTATTTTTTTTTTTCTCTTCTATATTAGTGTAAATGTTTTGATAGGAAAAATGCTCTGGATTCTCTTCAGTGTATTCTTTCTTTTCATAGCAGGCAGGTATAAAAAAACCAAAATTAAGGCTGCAGCTTCTCCTCCTTTGCTGACAGAAATGCTGTTCTTGATAGGCCTGAGCAAAAGCCCACTGAAAGCAACGCCTTTTTCAACAGGTAGTATTTTATGCATGGTGGGATCTGACTGAACAGTCCTTTGCACGGGTCAATTCTGCGCTATATGAACAGCCCCATATGGAGCATATCTATGAAACTCTGACTGTACACATCAGCTTCCCTATTCAGGTGAGTGTTGACGTGTAAGCTATGCAAATTATCAGTGCCCTGGTAATTTTAAAGTTGTCAAGTTGGAATGTACAGGATTTACAACATTCAAAGGACAAACCTAAGGTAAAGAAAATTGTTAGGGAACCACTCTCCTGAGCATGGGTGGCAGGAACCATGTGTTTAGCTGAGAAACCCTGTTGAAGTGTATATGCAGAGATGTCACACCATCTGTGACTCTGCAGGACTGGCCAAGCACCGGTGCTGTCAACAAATGAATTTCATTGATTATGGCTTCAGATGAAATTCAGCTGTTTCTTTCCCAGCGGAGTAGCTAAAAATCTACTCGCTAAGGTGCAATATTCAGTTTTCAATGGCTTGTGCTGTTTGTATAGCAAACTACTCCGCTGAAATCCCATTATTTGGGTGGGGAGAAGGGAGAAGTTTCCCTAAATATTGCACATAAAGGTTAATAGCCCCACATGAAACATGCTTGCTATATTAAGAGTATACAGGAAATTCTGTTTTGCCATGAGCCATGGCCTAAATTTCAGGTTGAACTGTCAAAAAAATATCCAGGAACAGTTTGCCTTATTTGTAAACATTTTCACAGTATATCAGTAATTATGTTACAATTTGTCTACCCTGCCCTCTCCCAGACTTATGGCTTTTTAGACTCAGTAAAACGATCTGTTTGGCAAACAGTGAGGTACTGAGGTACTCTAAATAGCTGCCAGTCTGGTACACTGAAGAAAACATCATGCACTAGAAGAGCCATAGATATAGGGGAAAAAAAAAATCAATCCGAATATTAGAAGAGAAATGCCTACTTGATGGGTATTTAGTTTTTGCATCCCAATATTTCTAGAACTCTGTTTCTAAACCTACATTAATTACACATCTATGTACATTATTTAGAAGTTCTTTACTACAGTACTTTTGTACATGCGGTGTTTATTACTAAATGTAAAGAGAAAGTAATTACATAAGGCATATGTACAGTATTGTGTTGGATTGCAGGTCCCTCTGCTCACCTTCATCTTAAAGCTGCAAAACCCATTTCTTAGAGGCTTGTCACTCAGTGTGTGAAACTCTTCTGAAACACAGAAAAACCAGAGCCATAGCCCATTACTTCCATGAGCATTAATTATGCTTTCCTTTTAAATCCCGTATATGGATTCTCATTGCTTATGGTTATTTTTGTTGGTGGTGTGAATAAACCTAGAGGTACAAATTCAGAGAGGTGCTGAGGAAGCCAGCAGCCATTACCAAGGTAGGAATTGAATTTGCACCACCAATAATGGGTATTGCAGCTTTAACCCACACCTTTGCTTACTCTGTGAATCTCTTGAGTTTAAACTGGGCAGGTAGATAATTTGAGTCTTAAGTATTTATCTTCCTGGGATTACGAATAACAAGGAAGAAAAAAAGGAGGCTTGCTAGATAAAGAAAAGGGGAGCAAAGAGGGAGAAGATAAAGGAGGTGGTGTGGCCCTTATGCATCAAGTGGTTCTACACTTTTGATTCATTCTCCAAGTTGGCCACATCACCATTTCTTTCATTTTGGTCTTCTAGGTTCTTTTCTTCTTCTTCAGTTTCCAGTTCAGCATGCTGGTCCAGCTTGCTGGAAACAGACCACGTCAAGGGCAGTTCTGCTCGACTGGCCATCTCTGCCAGCTCTTTGGCACTGTAAACTGGTGTGTTGGTCTCATACGTTTCATGAAAACTGTTGTAGTCAACTTCATAAAATCCATCCTCCAGAGTGAGGACAGGGGTGAAACGGTAACCCCACAGGATCTCACTTGTAATGTATGAACTTCGAGCTTGGCAGGTCATTCCTGTAACACAGAAAGAAGAAATGCTGTAACAAGGGACCACGGCTTTCCCAAATCCTTAATTATATTTTTCGTACAGGCAGAGATGTGTATGTTAAAAGGCACATGCCAGAAAAGAATTAGGTTTGACGTGTGAGATTGATCTTAGAAAGCAATTTTGCTGAGTGTAACCTGTTTGAAGCTTTCACCTCTTTGTGTATATATGAAAACACATGGTGAGTATATGAGCAAAGATTAATTTTCTTTACTAAATGAGGTTATTTTTCCTACGGTCATCAACAAGTAACTTACCCACTGATGAGTCTCAGATGGCTTTTTGGGAGTGTACATGACTCGCACTATGCCATGCTTTGGTTCCCTGGCATGTAAGGAACCCGTGTTGCCACATTCAGCACTTGCCCAAATAGAGCTGAGGAATTTATGCAGAAGTTTTTTAACTCACGAACCTGTGATCCAGCAGTTGACTTGACTCCCCTAAAGGTTAGAGCTACCTTCTAATTATACCGTTTTGAGGCTTGGGCTGGTGGCCAGTGCACAAACATCTGTAAAACTCCTGAAAGACTTTGCGGTTGTGAGTGGCATTGAGTTCAAATAACTGGGACTAACCTCTTTGTTACCTTTCCTTCACAGCTCTGCTGTGCAGTACTCTGGTTGCTGTTGTAGGGCAAAAAAATCAGTAAGGTTTTTTTTAAGAGGCATGGAGAGAGGCAGCTGTTCCAAGCTCAAAGTGTAGTCCAGAGTGTCCTCTGGATGAGAAAACACCTGGCAATGCCAGGGACCTATGACTTGGAGAACCTGCCCCATTTCAGGCAGACAGCTCAGAGAAGCACTACAATGCAATATAAATGCTCAGGAACAAAAGAGGAAACCCAGCTGACCAGAAAAAAGGTCAGGGAAATGAATTAAAGAGGCAAAACCATACTGCTAACAAGATGGGAGTATGCGTGAGTGTTTACCTTTAATTATTTGCACATCATTAGCTGTATGTTACCAAGCAAACTTCAGCTGGACAACATATGTTGAATAATTAGTAAATAGTGATACATAATCCTTTGACAGGCCTGCCATACATCAATTACTTAGAAGGTACTCATAAGCAATTAAAATTATTTAATTTTGAGTCACAACTGGCAGTCCATAGAAACACACATAATTTATCTGCACTGCTAGCATTATATAAGGCCACGCGAAGAGTCTTGGAAAGAGCAAACATTGGTAGTTCAATGTCTCTGATCTTTTTCAGGGCTGTGCAGACTGCTCTAGATAGTTCTACCCTCATTCTCTAGAGCCTCCTCTCCATGCTCAGATAACTTGCTTCTGATGGCTGAAATCTGCTGGTTTTTGGCACGGGTAGGTGAGGTCCAGAGGGACATGGGTTAGTGTTTGATAGGAATGGTTGGACTCGATGATCCAATGGGTCTCTTCCAACCTGGTTGTTCTGTGATTCTGTGATTCTATCTTTTTCACTGATAACATTGTGTTTAGAAAAACATTTACCAGCTGTTAGCACAGTGTGGTGTTCAGCATGTCTTTATTATTTCCCTCTGCTTACTGCAGTGCCTCAGACCCTGCAGAGCAGTCATTGTTATGGAAACTTTAGCGTGAAAAATGCTGCACTCAGCCTACATGCTACAGCCAGGCAGAAGCGGCACCAAACTTCTACTGTGTTTACTGATCTTAATTTCTCTTTCCTTATGCCTGATACAAAAGATCAAATGTGTTTTTATTGGTTTTGCAGGCACAACAAGACATATTTGCATTTCTCAAGTAATGAAAGGATGGAAATATAAAGATCTTACCGTTTTTGTGTTGATTTCACAGGTGGGAAGGGCAGAAATCATAGAATCACTAGGTTAGAAAGGACCCACTGGATCATCAAGTCCAATCATTCCCATCAATCACTAAACCATGCCCCTCAGCACCTCATCCATCCGTCCTTTAAACACCTCCGGGGAAGGTGAAAAAACCACCTCCCTGGGCAGCCTCTGCCAGTGCCTAACAACCCTGTCTGCAAAATATTTTTTCCTGGTGTCAAGTCTGAACCTCCCCTGGTGGATCTTGAGGCCATTCCCTCTTGTCCTGTCCCCTGGCACTTGGGAGAAGTGTCCAGCACCCTCTTCTCCACAATCTTCTTTCCAGTAGTTATAGAGAGCAATAACGTCTCCTCCAGGCTAAACAACCCCAGTTCTCTCAGCCGTTCCTCTTAACGCCGCTTCTCCAGCCCATTCACCAGCTTCATTGCTTTTCTCTGGACTTGCTCCAGGGCCTCAATAGCCTTCTTGTGGTGAGGGGCCCAGAACTGCACACAGGATTCAAGGTGTGGTCTCACCAGTGCTGAGTACAGAGGGAGAATAACCTCCCTGGACCTGCTGGTCACACCATTTCTGATACAAGCCAGGATGCCATTGGCCTTCTTGGCCACCTGGGCATACTGCTGGCTCATGTTCAGTCACTGTCAACCAACACCCCCAGGTCCTTCTCCTCCAGGCAGCTTTCTAGTCAGATTTTTCCTAATCTGTAGCACTTCATAGGGTTGTTGTGCCCCAAGTGCAGGACCTGGCATTTGGCCTTGTTAAACCTGCTGCCATGGCTCTCAGCTCAGCAGTCCAGCCTGTTTAGAGCCCTCTGCATAGCCTCCCTACCCTCCAGCAGATCGACATTTCCACCGAGCTTAGTGTCATCTGCAAACTTGCTAAGGGTACACTTGATGTCTTCATCCAGGTCATTGATAAAGACATTGAACAGGACTGGACAAATAATCTCTTCTGAGATATTCTATACAGATTTTAGTCTAAAGGAGATCAACTTTCCCACAAAAAGGCAGAGGAACTTGGCAGCTCAAAGAGCACTGTGTGTATGAGAAACATACTAGCTGTGCAGCAGCTTCTCCAAAGTGTCATTTGGATTTTTTTCAGCACTCTGGCAGACCCAGATGCATTTGTGTAGTATTTGATGGGATCTCCTGGCCCTGGAGAGGAGGTAACACCAGACTGGAGGCAGAGAGGACTGGCAGCAGCTGGTGTTGAGTGCAGTGTCTCCCCTGCTATCTCAGGCACCCGTGTGGGCTGGCCTACAAGCTCTTTGCTGCTCCTTGGTGGTGCTCTAAGACCAGTGACCCCTTGCATGGGTTTTCCCGAAAAAGAGTGCTGTTCATTATGTTCCTAATCCCTCTCTCTGCCTCAGTAATTTAACTCATAAGTGATAAGGAAATTTGGAGCTTTCACTACAAAGTAATGAGCTTAAATAAAAAAAAAAAAACCCTTGAAGTTCCTTTGAAACAGTATTACCTTCCTGTCCTCCAATCATGTATTCAGTGATTGTGCTGCTTTGGGTAGGAAAATTTATTTGACTGTTGGGAAATACAGGGTCAGTCAAGATTAATTGAATGATATTAATGATATTAGAGTTACAGATCATTAAAACCAAGCCCTCGTCTGAAATTTTGACTTACCTCAGTTTTTAATTCAGTCACCCATTTGGTAATGATTTTAAACCTTTTTCTTTTCCACAGCTAGACAAAATACTTTCAGAGCTAGCATGAAAGAGTTAGGATTTTTTCAAGCAAGTAAGTTGAAATCAAGAAAAAGTCTTTATCTAGTGAGGGTTGTGGGTACGATAGAGATATCATTATGCCCTCTAAAGCTTTAAAAAAACTATCAGGAAAAAAATTGTAAGCAGAGCACAAGGATTTCAGATTAAAATCTGCTGCTGTTGTGGAGACCCTTGAAATGATTGCCTGTACGCCTGTGTGGCTGTGCAAGCAGAACAGAGCAGTGTCTGCAGTTCTGCGTAGTGTGGCTTTACCAACCTCTGTCTGTGCTGGCTCAGAGACCTTCAACTCTGCAGTCAGCAGAGCTCCCAGACTGCTTTTTCTGCATTTTAGCCCTTATCGTACATTATGATCTAATTTGCATGTTTCATTACACTACATGGTTTTAATTTTCCAGTAAAAGGAAATATGACTTCTATTATTTGCTGTGAGTTCTGAACATGGTTTTTGTTGACAGGAGATGCTGCATCTTGAGTAATGGAGTTTTAGGCTTTAGGTTTCCAAGTATTGTGTGATTTATTCTGTAATTGTGTGGTTTATATGCAGCCGTAGATCTGTTGCACAGTGACTTTAAAAATGATTGTGGTTTGACATTTTGACTAGTGTCTCATTTTAATTGGATCACTTCGGGGTAGATGAGAGCTAGGGAGCCTATGGACCTACTTAGCTCAGCATGAACTGGACTTCTTCAAAATAAGCTGGGCAATTAAGAGACCCAAATAATTCATTCTAAATTAATTAAAACTATAACTGGAAGGAATGGTCTATTTGAGAATGAGCATCAGAGCCTGATGAAAACCTTGAGGCTGGACTCAGGACCTGCTGTGACGGGCATGGAGTGAAGAGGGGGCAGTGAGTGGTGACGGAGGACATTCCTGCTGGGCTGGGCAGCCACTGGACACCCCAGAATGGTGGCTCTGTAGCTCCCCACACCATCTGTTCCTGCTGCCTGGCATGGGGGACAGCAGTGGCAGGATTAGGTTGCAGTACAGTGGGCTTATGCTTGCACCTGTTCACCCCGCTGCATACTGTATTTTAAATACACTGTGAGCTGATGAGACGTCTGATGGTTGTCCTTAACTGCTACCTCACTCTTCTAAATCTGAAGCATTTTTAATGAGTGGTAATGGGCCTTTGTATATGTTTCACCTGTTAGGTGTTAATGACAGCATTTTGGCTTGTTTGGTTTTTGTTTGCACAGGCTAGGGAATCAGGATCAAGCATTGTACAAATACTTGATTGCTGGGCAAGTTACCTAAGAAATAAAATTAATTGCCATTTAACTTCACTGTGGATTTTGTTATTATGTTTAATGTCCAGTTAGAGCTTTGTGGGCTGTAACCAGTGTCATAAGAACTGCCACTTCTCTGTGAAAGACATGCTACAGTGAATATTATTCCTAAAACCGCCCTGTCCCTGTCCCAGAACTACGCAGGCAGAGTTGCAAAATTAATTTTGGTCCTTGTTGTATTGGAAGAAGCAAATTAAATTATGTGAAAGAGGTGAAGGAGACCTTTTTTTTAATTTTTTTTTCCCCCAGGCATTCAACCTAACATGACAATAATCTTATTGCTTTGCTTTCAAGCAGGAACAAAAAAGGTCCTGCTGATAGTGCTGGGATTAGCTCCATGTGTCTGAAATCAGCAATTGGATACTAATTTGGATACCCCTGTTGCTGTATGATCAGTGTAATTAAAAGTTTAATTAATCTTCTGCACGTGTGTTATCCCCATTCAACAGACAAGGGGCTGAGCTGCACAGATACCTGAGCAACGCTGTGCAGTGAAGAATGGCTTGTGAGCAGGAGTCAGCCTGCTAAGCCACTTTCCATCTGCACTGAATTCAACACACAGCGGGGCTCCTGCAGCAAGGTACCTGTGCTGGAGTGGGGATGCTGGATACCTGCCCATGGATTAGGCTGCAGAGGACTTGGCTGTATCTGTAATATATTTCCTGTTAGTTCAACAAGAAGTTGTGAGCGTACTCTGATTTCTGCTATGTGTGGGCTGTTCCTCTCCAGAGCACAGGCTGAAGTGGCACCCTCTGCCTGACTGGAAGCGTGGACACTATTTCAGTCCACCCCAACAGCAGTTTTTCTTGTAGCTAAAATGAAAAGTTTTATCAAGCTTAATATTTGTACCATACAGTCGATGAAAATGACAGACTAGTTCCCCTAAGCTGTTGTCGATATGTGGGTAAGGTTACAACCCCTGCCTTTGACTGATTAGAATTAATAACAAAGTTGATGCCACCTCTAGCTTCATTGCTCTTGAAAAGTTGCCCTGTGCATTTATTTTGAGGTTATGGCTTGTTCATGCTGTCTACTGCTATTTAGGCTTATGCTTCGCACTATCTTACAGTGCTACAAGGGTTTGGTGTGGTGACCCAGAGTGACTTGATGCATTTCCTCACAGCTCAATTTAAGTTTCATGGTAGCTTACTAAATAATATGTTCTGTCGTGCGCTCTCACCATGAATTATTTCACTTTGTGATAGGAACCATCAAAAATAAAATGCTATTAAAAAGCCAAAGGAAAAAGGTTACTTCAAAATCACAGAATCAAATACATATTTGGGCCAAAATATGGTGATTTGCAGCTCTAGGTCAGCCTACTGCAGGTTACACACAGTGACAGCCTCGTTCAACTTTTGATTTATTTGGGGTGATCTTTATCATAATAGGACTTTTTATTTTCAAATTCCATTCCCATGGTAAAAAAAAAGACTCTAATTAAAAGGAGGAAGGCAAGAATTATGGCTTGTTACTGACTGCATCTTTTTGTTTGACAGCCATGACGTCGAGCCGATTTCAAGGTGTGGTGATTTTCTGCCAAGACTTAGCAGAAAAAGGCAAACTTTCTGATGCAAAAAATTGAATGGGATATCCCATAAGAACAACGTATTTTCAACTGTTGCATGAAAAGTTTGCTTCATAGTTCAGCCTGGAGTAAGGCGTCAGCAGCAGAGGACTCAAGAGTGCACAGGAAGAAGTTGTGTCCCCTTTTCTGGTGTGAGTGGAGTTTCAGTCACCAACAGGAGGGCAGAATTTGATCTGGGGTCTCCAGCTGGGAGTTGAGTCTCCCATGGACACGTGTGATGTTCATATTACGTTGCTTTCACTCTGTTTTATTCACCTGCTGAGGTATCACGGCAGAGGTTTTTATCTACTTTGTTAAAAAGTTCATTTGTATCATAAGAACCTTTTAAAACCAAAATCAAACATAGGAAATTTTCTGCCCCTTGAGATTAATTCCTGCAGTTTTTGTGTTCATATTTAAACTAATTTGCTGTAGTAGTAACGAAGATGAGAGAGTGCTGATCCATAGTGTTAGAGCTGACTTTTGCACCTTGCCTGGGGCAAGGATGAGAAGATGAGGGAATTTTACTTAAACATGATGATAATGGGATTAATATTGAGGCAGTTAGATGAATGTGCACCTAGTGTCTGAAACTCCGGTATGATGCTCAGAAAAAGCCACAGTGGCTTTCTAGGTTTGCATTTGAGCAGTGTTCCAGTGTTCATTAAGTGTCATCAAGTAGCATGCTACCAGGCAGAGATGGTCTCTGCCTGGATGACCTTTTGGTCTCAAATATATTTCATGCAAGATTTACCAGTCTACTATTTTTAGACATTAAGTAGAATGAGAAAGCAACGTGTGCTATTAAAAACAAGCAAAAGGCTAGGAGTCAAGAACTCCTGATTGATACTTTGGTTCTGCTGCAGATACTGTGTGGGCTTTGGCAAATTACCTAGTTTTGTTGGATCTGTTTTATTGGTGTGTCACAAGAGACGTGCTGAGATTTAAAGGCAGCAGATGTACTTGCAGTATATTCTCTTCCTTTTCTAGACATTCACTGTCAAATTTGTGCTAAACAGTTCTCCCTGGTGTGAATATGATTGCAGAACAGAAATTTCCATAGTGCCACCAAGTTATTGCCAGAAAAATTCCCTGTTAGTTGATTTGTTCTTTTAAATCAAGTAGAAAAAGAAAAGAAAAAAAATCATGTTGTACCCTGAACTCACCACCTTTTGCAAAACCCAAAGCATCAGTTTTCACTGTTGGAAAATGTTGCATGTACCATGCTGTGGTAAGACATTTGTGTACATCTGAGAAGAAACTAGTGTTTTGTTCAATTTTGAGTGAAAAAAAAAAAAAAAAAAAGCGTATAACCTCTCGTTCAGAGCTAGCAATGGGAAGTTCCCAGGGGTTCTGGTAACTTGATTCAGAACACGCTTGGAAATTGAATGCTTATTTCATCCTAAGCAATGTCTAACGTTCTTGAAAGGAGTAAAAACTGGAAGGGCACTGGTGAGAATTTCCATATATCTGTGCTTCATCTTGTGCACGACATGCTTGTGTTGTGGGTTATGAACGATGTGAACGTCTTCTCCATGTCACAGCTAAATTGCAGCATGACCACTCCTGGCTCTGGTGCAGTGGAGTGTATGAGTGGGAGAGGAAGAGAGTGGGGAGAAACATCTTTTTCCTGTAAGAATATAAAGGAGTATAAGGAAATATCTTTCACTGGGTTTTTTTTTGTTTGTTTGTTTTCTTTCTCCTGTTTTTGATATTAAAACTGGTGCTTTCTTTTATGTAAATGCTTCAAGTAATTTGATATTTCTATTTTCATATTTCTTACTTAGTCAGACCAAGAAGCTTATCACTGTATTTGAAATTTTATAGCTTTGATCTAATGCCATCTGTGAATAGTCTTTGTTGTAGCTGCTGTCTCTGTCTCACAGCTGGTGATGGGACCAGAGACAAGCTCCACAACAGGAAAAGCAAGTTGCCATGGAGTGGGCTGGAGTGGCTGGCCCAGCCACCAAGGGTAATAAAATCACATCCCCTGCGGGAGAAGGCATATATTATTAGGTCAGATTTGCACAAGAGGTGAATAGGTGGCTATGCATAGGAAATTGAGCTGGTGATAGGCCATAATTTCAAGTCAGTAGGACTTCCTGGCATGCCAGAATATATTTTTTTTCCAGACAAGATGTAAACAAATAACAAGTATATAAAAATTGAATTGATGTTAAGTTAAATTCTGAACAAAATCTAACTTGAATCAGTTAAAGGATTTTGTTTTTGTTCTGAATTCTTCAAATGTGATTATAATGTATAATGCAGCATCTAAATTAGAAAAAGATGGCCATGTTTTAGCCTTTTTCAAAGCAATAAAAAAATCCGCATTCCCCCCCAAGAGGGAGGTTTGAATGCCAGTGAAGTGATATTTTCCAGTGGAAAAATGCTGAATTAGAAGTGTTTGATTTACTTGGTTAATATTTCCCCTATCAGGAATTAAATACACTTCACTGAGTATTTTGTGTCTAATTTCTTGCTTTTTAAGTGCATGTAGCTTAGTCTGAAAAATGGTGCATGTATAAGGCAGAAAAGCTTGTCTAATTCAATCTCAAATGTGCTGCCACTTTTACCTAACAGTACCATATACATTCTCAATAAACAGCTCCTCAAAGAGATGGTACAATTATTATTCAGCCAATATTTAACTTTATATATTATATATATGATATAACATTGTATAAAATCTGTATTTATATAATATAGATTTAACCTGGTATTCAGGCCATACCCAGGAAATAATGCTGCCTGATATGTAGGGATTTAAATAATTTTTTCAGCTGTGCTTTTTTAAGTGGCTGATGATTACATTTTCCTGTTAATGAAATCTGTGGAAATTTAATATATCAAATAGCACAGCATCTGATGAGAGAGAGAATCAAGAATCGGCACTTGGAGACCTTGGTAACAGGAGATTCAGTTCACTGGAGCTAGAACAAGAAGTACTAGGATTTTGTATCCTGCTTTGTGTTTGGATGTTGGTGTACATTTATAGATTCAGTGGTTTCTCAGATATCAGGTTAGCACCATGCAAGTGCTTTATTTCTCCTAGCAGATGCCCACACAGGATGACAGAAGGGAATTTTGCTTTAAAGAAGCTGCGTTACATGGTTGTATCTTTGGTGACCTTGCTTTCATAATATGATGTGCTGAGTAAACAGAAGACCTGTCTTGACCTTTTAAATCAAAATACATTGCTATTAACCTGTGGACTTCTTCCTGAAGTCTGGCCTGCAGATGGGATGCTCTCCTCTGGCAAAGTGTGCAGGCAGCCTGCTCTGCAGTTCCAGGAGCAGGCAACAAAGGTGCTGGGCTACAGCTAAGCTGACTACTGCTACCTCACTGGAGCAGAGACTTGGCAGGGCTTTTTGCTAAGCAGTGCAACCTGACCAGTCAAGGTTGAAGTATTGCATGGAGCAGAGTTGATCCTTTTTGAAAGAGAGTGTGGGGAAGACCTCTGGCAGCACATTGAGGCTAGAAATCCTATTTATGGTTTTGGAAGTCTCCAGCTGTCTTGCTAGGTTATTTCCAACAATCTAGGTGTCTTGCTAGGTTACTACAACAATCACAGCTTTTGCCCAAGTTCCTGTTGGCTCCCTATTTCTTGTTCAGTCATAAGCAACATCTTTAATTCTTCTACCAGAGAAACTCAGGAAACACATACTTCACACAAATATTCCAGTTTAGTTACCTTGGCCTGTGAAAGCACTTGGGGCTTAGTCTGTTTTATGGTCTTTCTGCAGTCACTAGATTCACTGCTGCTGGGGAAAAATGTCTCATAACTGGACCAGGAGAGGACTGAGGACACTCAGCTACACACCTGAGTGCAGCAATGCTGTGCCACAGTTGGCTTCCTGCAGCATGGTTTCAGGTTGAGAGAAGTTAAAGGGGTCCCTTTTCTTTCATGGGCTCTGAGTTCCCTGCCCTTTCCCTCACCTCTTAGGAAGGGGTGGAATACCACAGGAAAATCCAACTTTGGATAACAGCAGGGTGAAAAAGGAGATGCCTGAGGTGCTGCATTACTCATCTTGAGGAAGAAAGCAGTAGAACAGCTCCTGTTCTCTATTCTGAATAAACCCATAGGCTAAATGAGATCAGCATCTTAGAAATAGGTTCTTCTCTCTTCACCCCTTGCTGAGAAGGCGGGAAAGGGACAGATATAAATCACAGCTATGAAGTGAAGAGAGGAAAAATCCTCTAATGCTCCTAAGCTTCACAGTTTGATAAAACTCTATGTCTTTTTGAAAACTCCAGCTCTGATGGGCAGTTTGTATGGAAACTGTTTCTTCTGCAAAATGTTCAGGCTAATATTGCAAGATGCAGTCACTCAAACACACCTACAACTAGCTTTTCATGGCAACACCTAGGGATGGCATTAGCAGGGCTGGATGGTCTACAGGTTACCTGTATAACTGCTGAGAATGAAGATCCTAATAGCATTTGACCTTGGAAAAGGGTAGAAGCATTGTTTAAGTGAGAGGTCTTCCAAGACAGTATCCTTTTAAGACAAGTACACAGGCAGAAAGTCTTTTTTGTGGAAAAATATAGCTGATTTCTATATTGGCTTTATGCTGTGTAACATACAGCACATACAACCCTTTTGAGGAATGTGTATTTATCATAGAGTTTTAACTGGGAGTGAGACTAGGATAAGAGAAGTTTCAGCACTACTGAAATTCTACATTAGCATTAAAGCCAAGGGATGGATGTCTGGGAGAAAAACCCCTTTAGTTGGAATGCTGCTTGCTGTGAAAGAAGCATTTTCTGTAACAACTTGTACCTGCTACACGCTTATGCTGTCATGACCGTGAGATAAACGTTTAATTAAAATAGATGTGTGATCTATCTCAACTCTTGCTGTGCAGACTTCTTAAACGTGTAATTTGAGTCTGCATGTTTGGATGGCTTTTGTTTCTCTTCTTAAAATGCTACTTAAAAAGAGAACAGAACATCTAAGGTTTGCTCTGTCCTGAACTTTACTGTCTTAGAGATTTGTACAAAAATGTCACATTTTACTGCGGAAATGTTTGTGAAACCAGGATTAAAGACAGAACTGTGAACATGCAGCTAGGCATGCTGTAAAATTCAGGAAATAAGGAAGATCACTAGCGTTTTGACAACAAATTCTATGAATCACCCACAAAGTATTTTGGTGGTTGTTCCTAGGTTTTTGGCTAATGGCATTGCTAAAGCCTGGTTTAGCTCTTGTGAATCTGGAGGAGGAGATGAAAGAGAGTTCAGGATAAAGCATTTTTTTTTTTTCTGCCAGGAAGATCCTGGTGAGAATTGATGTTTTGAATGCAACATAAGTAAAGAGAAATTAAGTTCTATCCAAATTTTTGAATTTTTGGTAAGCAATAAAGCATTGCAGTGGGATTGCCTGGGCAGTTTTATAATGATGCATCCTTTCAGGTGGGCTGGAAAGCAAGCTAAATGTGGGTAGGTGGTACATACTTTTAAAAGAAACAACTTGGAAAAAATCATTTTTTTCCTACAGATATCTTAGTTTCAGAGATGATACTTTTGATTTATTTCAGCTGAAAGACTGGTGTAGAGGTGCTCCGTGGTTTTCAGAAGAAAGCTTTAAATCCTGACTACATTGCTGAAAACCATCATAGCTACTATTTGAAAAGGCCAGCTATTAATACTATCACATGTCAGCCTACAAGAAGCAGCTGGGCTTTGGGATGTGTGAGAGCTGGATCGGTCCAGCCCTATAGCACTGGCTAATAACAGCACAGCTGGTTTTGATTCTTTAACAAAGCAGACAAGCAACCAGCACTTTCTCTGGGCATTTTGGACAAAGCACAGCTCCTTGAAAATGTTACCCTTTGGTGATGGTAGTTGGACCTGCGCTTAATTCAGCTGGCAGTTCCTCTTCTCTTCTCTTTGGTGGCTTAGGTGTGGATCTGCCTCCAGCCGTGTTCCTGTTTCTACAGCCTGTTTGCTACATAGACCTTGGCAGGTGGAGAAATTTTGCTTGGATACTTCAAAGCCTGTCCCTGTTTTTATAGGTCTTCAGTGTAGGAGCTGAAAGGGCTCAGTGCTGCCATCCTGTCTGAAGAGCCCCCTCGCTGTATGTGGCCCAGAGCTAACTTACATGCTCTGGGAGGAGGAGGACTATCTGGGCTACTCTTGTTAGCATTTCAAATGATGGGTTTGGACAGAAAACCTTATACCCTTATTTTCTTAATGGGAGAGAGTTTAAGCAACCAAACATTCGTTCATGCTGTGATTTAGTGTGATTGATAACTCCTTTATAAAAAATTTTTAAGGGAAACTGTTAAACACATGAAGCTTAAAAATTAATCTGTCATAACACTAATATTTAATTAAAATTTAAATTAGGTTTATTGATTCAGCTATTG
This sequence comes from Coccyzus lansbergi, assembly GCA_033558105.1. Classification (NCBI taxonomy): domain Eukaryota; kingdom Metazoa; phylum Chordata; class Aves; order Cuculiformes; family Coccyzidae; genus Coccyzus; species Coccyzus lansbergi. The sequence continues at coordinate 2,021,238 of JAUMJK010000081.1, read as the reverse complement.
TTATCTTTATCATAACAAAGGAATCAGCCAATCCCAGACTTCATGCAGCTCCGATTTTGGATGAACTTTTGCAGGCCTTCTAGCAGTTATGCAAAGAAAATCATCTGTGCTGTTAAAATCCTCCCACTGAAATCAAGTGGGTTTTGATTTTTTTATTTTCTTTTTTTTTTTTTAAGAATTTTTTTTTAGGATGAGACTTATTAAGTTGATGCTTTCAGGTTAGTAATATTGGCTATCTGTCAACATTAGCAGCATATTTTTGAAATGTAGGACTGAGCAAAAACTAGCTGCCTCAGGGAATGAGATGCAAAATCTTCCTCTTCTGAAACACTATTTAATATTCAAGTTATGTCAAAATTTGTTTCCATATTTTAGCAGCTTGGCATCCTGTCTGATAGTAGGTGGTATTAATATACCTGCCAGTAGATCAATGACCATTTTAGAAAAGTTAATATTTCACTTGGTTTTAATTGTCTTTGGTTTTATTCGAGGTGGCAAGGAAGAAGCTGATTCTGATCTTTAATTACTGCCTAGCATTTAGCAATGAGACCAATAAAGGAGAACAGCAGCAGTAGAGTTGGGATTTTAGGAAAGCTTCAGTACTGCTCTCCTGATATTTCTATTCTGAGAAAAAATAGGAACAATAAACTTCAAGATTTAGGCTTTTCAATCTAGCACTTTCCTCAACACCTCATTCAAATTGAAAAGTAAAAAAACCCAGAAGCACTCCCTCAAAAGTTATTTTTCCCTATTCCTTGCTTGTGTTGTAAATATTTAAACAAACAGTGCTTGAGAAGTGGATAGACAAATCAATCCATGAGAATGCAGTGTCTAATTTTGCCACTAACATTTCAAGCTGGTGATGGAACAGAGATGTTCTGAGTTTCTTGGACATGTGCAACTCATTAAGGGAAACAACAGAGTCACCATGGCATTTTAGGACCCCAAAATTCTCCTTAGTTTAACCATGTTTATCTCAGCTGGTGGGAAAAAAATAGTGTTTTAATAAGGAAAATATCATAGCTCGGGAAGAGTTGGATAGGTATGTGGAAAGCTGTTGAAGTGAGTGAGGAAAAGAAGATGCTCACAAGCAAAATTGTACAGTTCCCAGAGGAGAGGTACCTAAGATACCACAGAGGAATCTGAAACAAAGGAACTGGGCTTCTGAAGCAAAAAGTGTTTGTGTAAAGGCCTGTGTAATGTTGTCTATTTCTCTGGAGTAATTAATTTCCTTTCAACACCGAGGATGGACTGTGGTTCAGCAAAGATACTAAGCTTTTTCTCCAGGAACAATGCTCACAAAACACTTGTTTGTCAAAGGAGCATTTGCCTCAGAGTGTCGTGATGCTGGATGGTTTATGCAGGGCTTGAGCTATTCCAGTCCTCCCTGACCGTGGGCACTTGAATACTTCCAGCTTCAGTGCTCTGGGTTGTTTCATTCCCCTGCAGTGGTCATGAGGTGGCACTATTCTACCAGAAGAGATAAACTTGCCGTGGTTTTTGAAGCATGCATGTATAGAAACTAAGGAAAAAGAAGCAATGCCAGGAAAATGTTGTTAAGAGAATATCGCCAAATTTGCTTTTGAAATATCTGGACAGGCAGGCAGATAAGATATCACCAGGATCCTGTGTGTTTGTATTATTGGGGGAAGATACCTTGCTGAACTCTCTGAGCTAGAGGTTGGTGACTGATTTATTTTCTTCTGACTCCCATAGAGATTTGAAACACTTCTGTACACCAGCTGCAGACTATATTCTTCTTCATGACAAGCACAATTACAGTCTCTTTCTTGCAGCTTTTATTACTGCTGCCAGACCCCTGCTAATTTGGAACACTTCACTGATTTATGCTTTGTACAATGAGCACTTGGCTAAAACTGGACATCCCTCACTCTGATGAGATCCTGCCCCTCAGAGAATGAACTACGCCAGTCTCCCAGTTTCAGAGGAAAGCCAGGCTGAAAAATAAGCCCAGGCATTGCTAGATAAAGGGTGTTTAACAAACTAGTGTTTAACATGAGGTTTTTAAAAATGTATGCCATAGCAAATGGAAAACACTATGCCAGATTCTAGCCTCAGTCAGCAGCAGTTCAAACCAGGAACATCTTGTGTCAGGATACAGCTATTCCAGACTGAAGACTTGACTCAAATCTCCCTAGTTTTACACCTTCACGGGATTCTAAGTAAGTCCCAATCAATCTGGCAGATGTCTGCTTGTGAAGCAACATCCCCTGGCTTCTGCTGTTTTCCTAAGGTACACTTAACCTCCAGGATGGGAGAGAGAAAACTTGGCATGTTCTCTGTGAAAGCTTGCTAATCCTTCCTCTCCTTCATATTTGCAGTGAACCAGGCTTGGGCAGTAGGGGAGCTCAGTGATGGCTTTATAACTATCCGTGCATCTTTCAAGCAGTGTAAATCACAACACCTGGCAGGAATAAGACAATGCAGGCTGAAGAAGGGGATGTGAGTTTCGGGGGGAGTTCAAGAAGGCACCAAAAGAATGCTGAATCCTACCAACTCTGTGCCATGCTGTGAGTTCTTCTCTCTCCTAGCATGACATGATTTTCCTGCCTGACAAATGAAATATACTGTCACTGTCTTCACTTTGTACTTATTTCAGGCAGAGATTTTTTTTAACCAGAGAGATGAAAGAAATGAAATCTCTGCACAAGTCACTTTGTTATCTAACTAAACCTGCAAGGAGCTCCTAGGACAGGTGACAGATTGATAGGCCCACCTTGGCCTCTCCCCCTTGCTACTTTCTCAGAGCAGATGAGGAGCTGGGCCTTGATGTGAGTAAGTGCTCATTAGCCCCCTCAAGCCTGAACTCCTGCCTGGCTAATCTGAGATCAGCATGGGCAGAACTGTCTTGAACAATGAAAGCTCTTTTTCTTTTTAAGAACTTGTTTATAAAGAGAAAAGAGAGAAAAAACTGTGATTGCTTGTTGCAGCATGGATGGGGTTACTAGAAATGAACTGAAAAATGCAGCTGCACCCCCAAAAAGCCCAACCCCTGATGTTATACATGGCTTTAAGAAGCACCCACGGAACTGGTCCTATGCGCCTAGAGCATTAAATGCTACTTATTCAGTACAGCCTGGGTTATTTACTTCTTGTGTTTCCTATAAATTTTTAATTTTAATTTTATTCTGGTTTTGCTGGAAATGGATGTCAATGCAAATATAACAATAAAAGTGCATAAGGTATTCTGCCGGTAAGTTTGCATCAGAATCCAGAAGCCCAATGCAAAATGAATTACTGAGGCTTGGAAAGGGTAGTACTAGTAATGTTTGGCTCTTATTTCACATGACCTTTCATCTGGAAGTCTCAAAGGAAGTGAAATATTATTTTTGTTTTACCAATGGGAGAATTGAGGCAGAGAACAGTGACTTGCCCTTAAGCTTCATAGAAGGCATGCAGCAAAGAAATGCTGCAAGTGGTGAGGATACATGTACTTTAATGGGCATCTGGGGTCACACTGTCCTTTGATGTGAACCAGGAGATTTTTTTGGCCTAAAGCACTGATGCAGTTTTTCACAGAGAGCTAATGTTTTGGAATACCTTTTTTTTTAAGATCCTTTTATTTCAACACAAGCTCCTTACCAGGGTCTCAGCAAAGCCCAAAACCTTTCGATAATTTCTCTCCTTTGCTTTAATCAGAGCAGGGTATGGATGGCAAAAACTGTAGAGCTCATTTTGAGAACAGAAAGTAGATGAGATAGTTCACATCATGGAACATGAATGTGTTTTCCTGGACTCACAATTGTGCTTCCTCAGCCTTTTCCTGTAGTCTGCACAGTGTGCTCTCCCCTTCTTTTAATCAAGATTGAAAAAATTCAACTGTCAGAAAAATAAAGTGTTGTGGTGACATGAGGCTGTGGCATGTGCACATGCATGCACAAACAGACAGATACAGGGAGATGTACATAGATCAGTCAGTGATTTTTGCAGTTCTCCTACACCCAAAATAGCAAATCCTTGACATGTGAGCTTTGGAAATCCTTAGTCCCTTCAAATGCTTAACGAGGTAGGTTGATTATCATCAAATGAAAATTACTTCTGTTATATGAAAGTACAAGAAGAGAATTTAACTGGCAGCAGTGTGAAAACAACAGACTTCAGAGAGGCGCTGGGACAGTTAAGACATTGTTACAAGAACATAGCTGGGAAATGATGGATAGATCAGCCTATTATAAGTGTATAGTGAAAACGAATAATGAATCACCACAGAATACTGTGGTATGATGGGATTAAATCAGCCAATACAATGAGTGAAGCTCTCTTGCACCATCACAGTGCAGAAATGTTTGGTTTTTACATTTTTGGGAAAGTTTAATGGCATTTTCTCCCTCTCTCCCACACAAAAAACTTTGTATTGCAGAAAGCTTCACTTGATGTCTAATGTGGGAAAATACTGTACCAAACCTCATACTTCTTTTTGTGCACAGCTTACCAGGGTAATGTCACAAATTTTGGCTGTAAGGCAGCCTTGTAATAAATGACAACTCTTTCAGCCTGTTGGCAGTATATGTTTCTGCCATCACTCTTGTAAATGTTTCCATAACCATTGAAAAGTTGAAATAATTTGGAGCTGTGGATTAACACGTTATTAATCATGGAGGAAAAGATTTGCTCTGATTTCACCAAACCATACTAATGTACAAAAACCCCTAAGGTCCTCTCAGATGCCACCATGGGGATAAAAGCACAGCTATTCGTACACTGCTCCTATGACTGAATACAGGTTCCAAACCCAGTATTTCAAGGAACATTCTGCAAAGTTTGGTCAAGTAAGAAGGCTTTAATTTAATAAATCCCATTGTGAAGCTGACCAGCTTGTCTGCATGTTGATGCGTCTGTATGTGTGTTTGTGTCTGAGTGATGGAGAAGGTGATTAATGTCTTGTTCACTTTCTTGACTGATAATAAGAAAGAGAAACATAGTGTGATCCACTTGTGGACTGACTATTCTAGCTGTAATGTGTGCATCTTGGGCTTAACAGTGGTCACATTTCTAGAGGCTTTCTACCAGCTGGCTGGTTGATCCATAGCCGATGACAAGATGATGGCCCAATTCAAGCTTCACAACAGTCAGAAGTATTTTCTTGCTGCATGACTTGGTTTTTTGAAGGGAGTACTTTAAGTCTTGATGAGAGTGGGTTGCAAAAGTCTCTATAGGAACAGGTTTGCTCTTCTGGATCCCTTACTTTTCTCCAGTCTTTTGTGTGACTGCTGAATCACCCGAATTTTTCTGAATCCGAGTACCCTGATATATATGGAGTGACAATGAAAGAACTCACTCAAAGGGAAACAGCCCAACGTAATGATGATGCCATGACTTCAGTTATTAATATTGAAAAGGTATAATTCAGCTTAATGAACTCTATATCTAGCAAGAATACCACAACAGCTTTCTACTACGTACAGTGTCATGTCAAAGCCAGACCAGGGTGGCCTGATGTTGTTTTGGTAATTGTTGTACCTTGAATTAAATTTCAGTGAACGAATATCTCAAAAAAAGAGCACAATCAGAGCCCTGACACTACAAAAATCCTAAACAGTGACATAGCTTGAGACTTTGTTGCTAATGGGAGAAAGACAGAGATTAAGATTGCTGCTGTAGAAGAAAATTCACTTTTTATGCTGTCATATTTAGGAGAGAAAGTTACAAGTATAACTGATGAGATATGATGTTTTAGAGGAAGAGAGTTTGGATTTGCAAGAAGCTTTGAATGCCTTGTTTTCCCACAAGCACTGCCATCTCCCTTGATAAGCTAATTTTAAAAGTTAATGGACTATATCCTTCGATGTGTTAATGCTGCATTGTACTGCTTCAATGGTGCAAAAGAGCATTAAAGCAGTCCCCTGCTGTTGCTGGAGGCTTTCCCATCCCAGGGAACTGCTGGACAACAGGAGTCAGCTAGAGGGGATCTTCCATGAGCCCTGATACAACCGGAGTGAAGAGTTCTGGAGAAGAAGTAGGATGAGAGGATTCACCCAGAATCTGAGTGTTTACTGCTTTAGGGTTGCAGGCTGACAACAAAATAATTTTACAAGCTACTGACAGAACAAATATGCCCAAGGCTGGAATAGAATTATGTAAAGACTTCAAGAGGTGTTTTGCATTGCCACCACTCCACCACCTAATAAGGAGATGTGGTCCTTGCTGATTTTGACTGCATATGTGGAAGAACAGAACCTATGAGGAGCTACTGAGAGAGCTGGGGTTGTTTAGCCTGGAGAAGAGGAGGCTGAGAGGAGAACTCATTACTCTCTACAAGTACTTGAAAGGAGGTTGTAGAGAGGAGGGAGCAGACCTCTTCTCCCAAGTGACAGGGGACAGGACAAGAGGGAATGACCTCAAGCTCCGCCAGGGGAGATTTAGGCTGGAGATTTGGAGGTGGTTTTTCACAGAAAGGGTCATTGGGCATTGGAATAGGCTGCCCAGGGAGGTGGTTGATTCACCTTCCCTGGAGGTGTTTAAGGCACGGGTGGATGAGTTCTTGAGGGGCATGGTTTAGTGTTAGATAGAAATGGTTGGACTAGAAGATCCGATAGGTCCCTTCCAACCTGGTTGTTCTATGCTTCTATGGTTCTAAGAATGCATGAAAATTGTGAGGGATAAATGATCTCTTGCAATTTGTTTCTTCGACTGTGGCTGATGCACTGAATTAGTCACCAGCTGCTCTGGGATCTGAAGGGGATACTGACCCAATGGAGAACCAACACATCTATTGTGCAGTCAAAGAGGATTCTAAACTAGTGCCGTGGCTTACACCATCTACCCGGGTCCTGCAGTGCACGCACTTACCAACTCAATGCTAACATGATCCTAATCAGGAGTTTTTGAAAGGTTTTGTAAATACCCTGGAAAACCATAGGGCGCAGCAGCAATAGTGTGCATTAAAATAGCACAAATTGTGACAAAATTTGTCAGAAAGAAAAGGAGGCTGGTAAAGAGCGGTAAACAACTTTATCTGGCGAGTTTTAATCAGCTGTTTTAAGTCACTCTGACTACAAGCCAGGGAGAGACACTGAAAGAGAGACTAACTGTATGGAGGGAGCTCTGAGCTTTGATCTCTGTTTGCCTCACCCCTCTGATGAGAATGCAAGACCATGGTAAAACAGCTTGAACATGGCATCTAAAAAAGGAAACAGCAGTGAATAGGCAATCACACTGGTCACTGTTACAACCTGGTGCCATCATATAGCAGTAGTTTAAATTTCCTGCAGCTTAATTCTATCATCATTCAAGAGTCTATACTGGTTTTATGCTCTTCTGATTCAGACTGGAAATTATTTCCACACAACAGTTTAACAACAGTAACTATTTTTCAGTCGAGGAATGATTTTCTTGAATTAGTCCAAAGCTAAACGTGGATAGATCTTAAGCACAGCTGATGATTTTCTTCCATTTCAAGTAAATGGACTGACTTTAGTCCTGTGTAGTTCTTCTTCGTTCCCCCTCTGGGCAGTGCAACACAGTTTAGCAGGGCATAAAACCATGGGTTTATCCCATGGTATCCCATGGTTATCCATGACGAGTTTTGAAGCATTTCCAGAGACAAATCTTGCCTATCATTTTATCTCTACAGCAAGAATAAAAATCAGTGCTTATTTTCAAGGTGATCATTGCCTGAGGCCGGAATAACTATAGTCTGTTTCTTGGGAAAAGGTGGTCAAAATAGAACTTCCAAGTTTTCACAGAGGCAACAGGCCAAGGAACAAACTACAGTGACAACTAAAATTCAGTAGTTTTCATCTAAAGTGCCAGATAGACATTTTTGACCCTGTCTTTTTAATACAAATGAAGAATAGCATAGATCAAAGATAAAAAAGAACTAGTCATCATTTCCAACACAAACTTCTCCTGATGCAGGGAGGCTGTTGACCACTTCTAATATGCATCAGTTGTGCTGCATGCAGCAGCAGGGATCTGTTTGAGAAATAGGATGAAAAGGAGGTCCCTGGATAGACAGTAATGAGATCAATAGACAACATTTCTTCCTTGGAAAAGCATCAGACTTGGAAAACCAGTCTTCCTTTTTTGGGGGATAGTCAGGAAGAGCTTGTGGAAAAAGATATAGCATTGAGACATATGAAGAACAGAATAGTAACTTCAACGGTCAAGAGGATCTTTCCTTTTTCCTGACTCTACACAACCTTCTGGGGACAAGATGAAAGGGGAGGTCTGAATTTTTGTTTTCTGCTCTTATTTTGCCAAGTGTGGGGAAGCAGGAGTTCAATCAATTGGGCCACCCATGAGTAGAGTGGACAAACCCCCAAGGGTCATGGCGATCTGAGCAGGTGGGCTTAGAGGGCTGATTCTCTTTTTTCGCGTTAGGCTTTGGTACTCTAGAAGGGACAAAGTTTCTAGGCTAACTCAAAGACTGCTGCTAACCCATTCCCATATTGCACACTTCCCTGAAGGTCTGCCCTGCAGGGCAGCACAGATGGCATCCAGGCTGAGCAAAATGCTGTGTCATGGCAAACTGAAGCTGTAGAGAAGTGGCTGGTATCGGAGTAAATATGCTCTTTCTGCCTCGTATGTTAGTACAGCTTCACAACTTGTTGCAGTGAACTTGAGAAAGATATTTTAATTCCGGAAAATGTTAGTCCTACATCTCAGTGTTTTATGGCAACATGGAGATATAACTCTCAGGGTATACCTGTCAGCTGTCAGCATCAGAACACAACCTAGAATGTGACTAATAGGTGGAGAAGTTTTGAATTGTCCACATCAGTGTGAGTTACAAAAGCAGAATAGGTTTCACATGTCCAGGAAGGATGTGTGTATGTTTTCTGTGTCCTGAGACATTCTGATCCTGGTACCAATAACACTCCTGCTTCCAGTTGTACAGTTCAGTCTTTTGAGGTGATCAGCTCAGGTAAAACCGAGCTGAGTGTAGATTTGGCCTCTGCATGGCACATATGTTTTAAGGGAGGGCAGTGAGGAAGATTAGAAAACTTTCTTTACTTTTCCCATTTGTCCATTCTTTTCTCATTCTTTCCTTGTCAGAGAACAATAGATCATAGAATCATAGAACAAGCAGGTTGGAAGGGACCCATTGGATCATCGAGTAGAACCAGTTCTATCAAATGCCTGTATATCAAACTGACACACAACTGGGTATAATCCTGAGCTGAATGAAGGCTATAATTTGATTAAGGGATTCCAGCAGGTTCTGAAACAACAATAGTGTTTTAAGAATGAACCTAGAGGATTTAATTCATGAATAATGTAAGTGCCACATAACACAGTTGTCATAAACTCTTTCTACTGTAGCAAATGGAACATCCCTCCATCTACTCATCCTACTGAATTCAGAGGGACTGAACAGACTTGAAAGAACTTGTGAAAGGGCAGCTAATGAAGTGAACCTTCAGTGAGGTTAGATTTAGAAGACCTACAGTGGTCTGACAGCTGCTGAGAAATCTGTGTGGAAAAGAAGCTGAAACTCCCACAAAACACAGAACTGATCTGAAATTAATTTCTCCACTCTCAGCTCAGATCAGTGTTGCAAAATTAATAAATGACTGTCATTTGACAAAGTCCTTACACATGTGGGCTTGTATTAAACCACTTGAAGCTCAGTAAAACTGTTTAAAGCCTATGGTGCTATCAACACAGATACAAAGCTTGAGGTGAAAATCTGCAGGTCTGAATTGAAAAGATTTTTTTTTTAATTATACTTCCTCAGAAGCATTACAAAATTTTTCCTCTATGTCCTGCATGAGTGAATTAGCATCTGTGTGGAAATCAGGCATGTGGATCAGACCCAGTTGCTCTTACCTCTAAAAGATCAGATTCGCTTGAACTACGGTTTGCACATAGGTAGATCGGATGGCCTTGGGAGCCTCCGAGGGAAAGCTGAGTTCATATATTGTACATCATCTTTAATGTTTTGGGTAGAAGACATTGGACCTAATAAGCTAGTTAAGCTAGTTGAGTATTTTTCTGTTAATCCAATATCATGAAGGATGGACAGAGGAAAGATCTGTTTATTTCTGGTGGAGAAAGGATTAGGTTGCTTGGGCTTACTGCAGGACATGGACTTCACATCTTTGGAGGCAGCCAAAATATCATAATAAACAAAAGTGTCTTCTAGACCTAGAGAGAAAGAAGACCCAATCCTCTGGTAGAAGGGAGGGAATCTCTTTTTCATTCCTGAGAGCCTACTTCAGGAGCACCCACGCACTGTTCCTTGTGTTGGAAACTTAATAACTTCACTTGAAAATCAGATCTTTTTGATGACAGTGGAAATAACATGACTTTTAAACAGTAGAGGAGACTGTCATTGAAGTCGAGCCAGTTATGTGGGAGTCAGATGATTAAGGTAGATATGATGTAGGAGGGAAGAAATACTATCATTTGGAAAAAAATACTGTGTTTTGAACAGGTTTAATGTTCTCTTCCAGGAAATTGGGGTTGTTATTATTAAATGCATTACCAGCATTAGATGCAGGGCTTGATTCTCTCTTGATGTGCCTTCTCTGTAATTGCTTACATCCTTGCAAATTGCCTGCAAAATGAGTCTAAGTTACTGAATTGTACAGTTGAAGTGTAGGGGACTGTGTGGTCACTTTCTGAGAAGTAGAAACAAAGAGGCAGAGGGTAAGGTGACAGGGAATTTCTCCCTCATCTAGGTCATACAAGTGTCTACCTGTTTGTCTGTCATGCAGCAGCCTGTAGATCTATTTTCTGATCTGGTCATAATGTCTGTTTCATTCTTGTTGGCCCCACCTGAGTAGGGCTCAAGGCTGTGCACTGCTGATCCTTTTTTTGGTGAGGAAAGTGCTGCTTCAGCAAGGATAACTTGTCCCTTCCAGGTTTATTGAGCTTTGAGTCATGTGGGCGTCTCGAACAGCCCAGCAGCCTTATAGAGGCTGTTGTGTTGGTTTGTGCAAACAGCCCCTTAATTTATACCTTGGCACAAGGTATGTGCTCAGCACCTTGACATGCAGCAGTGCCCAAGGCTAGTGCCTTAGCAGGTAGACAAGGGCAATGAGATCAACTAGAGGGCAGAGGCAGCATTACTGGGCTGGTGCTGGAAGGCCTATTCTTGTTATGAAGCAGGTTTCACGTCTGAAGTTTCAGGCCTTCAGCTCCTCTCTTTGCTGCCCACTGAAGATGTCTTGCTTTTGGAGGATGGCTTCTTCACTTGCCCTGTTTCTGCTTTCTCTTTGTGGAATGAGCCCAAGGCCAGATGAGGTCAAAAGGCTTGGATCTGAGCATTTCCACACCCCCCCCCTACTCCCTCGCTCTTATCTTATTCCAATGTGTAAGCAAAGAGCATTGTGCACAATTTGGGAGTTCAAATTTAGACCTTGAAGTATTCATATTGAAGTTTGAAGTATTGCTCATATTGTACCTTGTCTTTTCCTACTCAAAAGATCTTGCTTTTGATTACTCTAACTGGAGAAAGGGGAGAGGAAGCAGAAAAACTGTTCTGAAAAACCAATAAACTTAGCATGAAAGACATTTAGTGTAATACCCTATGTTTTGGCTTCAAGAAAATTTCAGTGCAGTGTTTATGCAAATATATTAAGTACTGATGACGATGCGGTTAGACCTAACTCAATGCAATAGGACTCTTTCTGTTGATTTCAGTGAATTCAGGGTGTTTTAGCACATGCTGGCTACTGCTTCATCTTAGGGTTTTGGCATTTTAATATAAACAAGTGCTTCCTGGGTAGCAGCCCATTGCAGTGCCATTCGAACTGCTGTATTTTACTACCAAAATGTTATTCTGCTGTAAACAAAACTTCTCCACAAAGAAATTACCTTTTTCGTCTCCTTGACAAACCTGTTCACTTTCAAACCAGTAGAAAAACAACCCAAGATATAATAGTGCTCTAAATACCATACTTTATGCCAGATTGTAAAAAAACAGCTATTTTCTTCCTCAGCACAATCACTGGTCTCTGAGTTTGCAGGAGAGGACCTATTTGACCCTGAACTATAGCCAGGATGACACCTGACTGCTGTGTAACTAAGCTTCTGAGAGTCCAGAATATTCTGTGCTAGCAAGTGTGTTTTTATTTGAATCAATTCCTCTACTTCTTTTCTGGCCTTTCTTCCCACATATGTAAATACCACATCCACAAAATCAGTTAGAGGACTCTATTACTCATTTATCCCTTTGCCTGGGACTTGAGTGACCACTTCTATTTGAGTGGCTCTGCCCAAACACTTATCCTGGTATTTTCTATAATCTTATGAACTTGGTTTTTTTTTAGTAATCTGTGGTTAAAAATTCATAAAGAAAATTACATTTCTTCCTCAGCAGGCTACAACTCTTTTCACATCCCCTTTAGCATTAGACCTTCAGATTCATAGAATCACTAGGTTAGAAAGGACCCATTGAATTGTTGAGTCCAACCATTCCCATCAGTCACTAAACCTTGCTCCTCAGCACCTCATCCATCTGTCTTTTAAACACCTCCAGGGAAGGTGAATCAACCACCTCCCTGGGTAGCCTCTGCCAGTGCCCAATGACACTTTCCATGAAAAATTTCTTGCTGATGTCCAGACTCAACCTTCCCTGGCGGAGCCTGAGGCCATGCCCTCTTGTCCTGTCCCTGTCACTTGGGAGAAAAGGCCAGCACCCTCCTCTCCACAATCTTCTTTCTGGTAGTTACAGAGAGCAATAAGGTCTCCCCTCAACCTCCTCTTCTCCAGGCTAAACAACCCCAGCTCTCTCAGCCGTTCCTCATAGGGCCTGTTCTCCAGCCCCTTCACCAGCTTTGCTGCTCTTCTCTGGATTCGCTCCAGAGCCTCAACATCCATCTTGTGGTGAGGGGCCCAGAACTGAACGCAGGATTCAAGGAGCGGCCTCACCAGTGCTGAGTACAGGGGCAGAATAACCTCCCTGGACCTGCTGGTCACACCATTTCTGAAACAAGCCAGGATGCCATTGGCCTCCTTGGCCACCTGGGCACACTGCTGGCTCATGTTCCGTTGGCTGTTGCAGTCCTTTCATGATAATGAAAGTTCAAGATTTTAGTCTGGAGAACAGAAGGGTACTAATCTAGTATAAATATTACTTTTATAAGATTTTCTAATCTGAACTTACTGTAATTACATGGCATATATGGAAAATACACTTGCTGTATATTAACATCACCTGCTTGTAATATCCTCTTTATATCAGCATGGCTTCATCATTTAGTTAGAGTGTGATGCTACAGTGTTTCATGATAGAGACATCATAACACCTATTATGAATGCCAGTATGGATTTATGAGACAATGTACTTTTTTTTTGCTTTCACAGCACCTGTACACTGAATGCTAATCTTCTGCCAGTATACCTGTTCCTGCTCAGTGCTGTTTTCTTCTCCTTTTGTTGAAACAACCTACGTATATTATATGTAGATTATATATTTTGTCCATTTAAACTATGTCCATCATCAAATGAAATATTAAATTCTTTTAAAATTCATTTTTTTCCTTATGAAGACCTGCATATCTGGAATAGCGAAGAGAAGGCATCTAGTACTGTATTGTGCTGATTTTACCTGGACAGTGCTAGCTGAAGTGTACTACTCTCCCAGTGGCTAGTGATAGCCCTGTGCTGGCCTTTTTTTGGGAAATGAGGCTGAAGGGTGCTACCTAAAGGCAGACTCCAGCTGCCTCAGAACTGTCTGAACCTTCACAGAATCCAACAAGTGTGATACCTCCTGCATCCCTGCAGGGCAATGCACATTTTTTTAATGTCTTCACATCCTTTCAGGTGTCTGGAGAAAAATGCAGTGTGCTGCTGAAGGTCTGGGCTGTGAGGAGGGAGAGCAGTGCCTGGCTGTGTGACATAGGAGATATCCAGAAAAAAACTGGGTCTGTCACTCTCAGTGTCTGTCATTATTTGTTGAATAGATTTCTGAGATGCAAACCAGACCTAGAAATCTTGCCTCAGAGATGATGACAATTTGAGCTTCAATTGTCCTGTTGGGGTTGCTGCATTCTGCCTTGCTCAGCTCCCTAAACTGCTTGCACTCATCTTCCAAAGGATGAACCTTTGTGTGACCATAGTGGGGCGAACAAACCCTGTGAATTGTGTGTTTTAGCACCAGTATGATGAACAATCTCTCTTCTATTTCCATCACACAATCAAAGCAGTGGTTCATATTCAGTTCAAAGAGCATTGGATGCTTATACATTTGGGTTTTTAGGTTGCCTTTAGATTGCCTTCTGCCTCTTTAGCATCACAGGTTGGGTTGTTGGCCTCTCCAGAAAAGTACTTTGAAATACTAAGATTGTCTACCTATTGAGTCCTCCTAGAAGGAAGTGAGAGTATAAAAAAAAGATGAAGTGGTAAGCATGATGATGCAAGAACAGTGATGTCCAGACCTTGTATGATAAACAGGGTTTCATCCTCAAGAAAACTCCTTGCTTCTGAAGGCAGAAGCACTTAATCTGGAATCCAATTCCAGCAGAACTCCTGGAGGTATTTTTTTTTCTTTCTCTCAGTGTTCTCCTGGTCTAATTGATGCAGTATTTGCATAGTGTAATGAAGAGAATTTTGAGGGATATCTGACTGTCATGAAGAGGATATGCACTGAGATCTCTGCGTTTTTACAAGACTTTCTAGCTCTCTGCTCTAGTTCTGGTATTTTTTTAAATGAGATCATTAGCCCATATTTGTAATAGATCTGCTCTACTTGGTCAAAACTTGGCTCTTGTTTCCTTTCTTTGTAACACGTTATACACTCATATATAACAGGTGGAAAGTATGGCAGGAGACAGTGAATTGAGTACATAAGAAAGAGAGGTGGAATAAGGTGTATTTTCATGGATGGAGCATTTTTGTACACAGCAGTGTTTGTATTTGCTGCTCACAATTTTTATGATGAAATATTCAAGGTTTATTGAGGTTGCCTTTCTGGAATGGCTTGTTCCATCGATATGCAGAAGGAACAGTGGCTGCAGAGAACAGAATGACTACAAGATTGCTGCAGCACAGTGTGCCAGAGGGAATCATACAGTGCCTGATGCTACCATTCCTCCCACAGGTATGGAGCCTCCACAAAGGTCATGAAGTCCCCTTTTAATAGACAAAAGTGTCAGTTATGGTACTTTATCTAGATTATAAACATTAATCCTCTTCTAATCTTCCATTTGCCTTTTAATTAGAGTCTTAATTGCTTCTTCTCTGAGGCCATTAGGGAGCTGACAGATACTGCACAGCTTAATTTATTCCTTTAGAGTCCTAATTCAAAGGCTACCGGAGACTGAGGACCTACTCCACAGGTCTGGGAAAGCTTTGGATTAGGCTCAAAGTTGCATATGAAAAAGTCAATACACATTGGTAGGGGGTGTTTCTGGGTGGCAATTCTGTTGCTGATGGCTTTTGAATACTTGAACAGTGTTTTTTATCCCTTTGGAGGATAAAGGAAGGCAGATGTAGCAAGGTTAAGATTCATGTTTTGTGTCTTAAACGCTGACTCTTGACTAATTTAGCAGGCTTTTAAAACCCTGTTGTAGTTGCATTAAAGCCCTGAGGGGAATGCAAGGAAAGATTAATTCACTGTTTCTGGATTATTGTAAGTTGAAAAATGAGTATAGGGTCTATTTGGAAAGATTTTTTTTTTTTTGTCTTTTAAAAGGATCTAGACCTTTACTTCATTACTTTTTTGCTACAGAAAGAAAAAACAAGGCAATTTAAATCGTAAAATCTGGGATGGGAACAGATCAGTTGTTGTTCTTCAGAAGAGTTGGTGGAGGGCAGTTGTGAAAGGTGAACTTGTGTTCATTCTACACTAGCTGCTGTGATGCCTCCCTTGAGTTGGTGTCAACCTCTCTGTTTTGGTGTCAGCTCCCCTTCCTGTAGATTGCGTGGGAAGTACTGTGAGTGACTGCTTTGCTGTGATCTTGACACGCAACTGTAATGGTACTTACAGCCTGAATTTCTAAAATTTAAAATCTGGAAAAACTTGCTGTAAGATGGACGTGCAACATAAGACCAGATCAATCACTCATAAAGCACCAAACTTGATTAATCAGGTGCTGGCAAACTGGGGAATTGTGTTGTGAAGCAGCTGCTGGTCTCTGTCTTCCCAAAAGAATGTGCCCTTTAATTGCGATAGAAGAATATTTTCCTTGGACTGGAAAGTTAAATCTCTTCCACATCTGTGTAAATGTGGCTACTGCCTTTGAAACAGTTTTTCTGGCCACACAAGAATCCTTGACTGACTCAAACCCTTTGGCTTTGGACTCTTCTACACTATTTCATGGCATTGATCATGGCCATATTGGCAGTTAGAAACTTACTGCTACACTTACTGTCTGAAAAAGTAGCTCATTTGTTGTCTTCTCCCTGTAAAAAAGAACTAATGGAGAAAGAATCTGGAAATTATTAAAAGGGAAAAGAGGGTTTCCTATCCTGGAGATCTAATTGTAATACATTAAAACTTCTTATGCAAGGGTGAAAAAACCTAAACTTAATGGCTGGGTAAAAAAGTGCCAGCACAATTTAACTGGACTGCCTGAGCCGTTATGGTTGGACTAGAAGATCCGATGGGTTCCCTCCAACCTGGTTGTTCTGTGATTCTGTGATTCTGTATCTTTTTTTTTGTTATGGTGGTACCTGGCAGCTCTGCTATAGTCAGATTGATTTTTCTCCTTTAGTGGTAAGCCCCTGTCTCTTAATTTCATATTAGTCTACATCAGTCAGAAACGTGGAATAAAAGTTGTCAACCCTAAAGCGTTTTAGAGCTCCCCCTAAAGACAAATCTTAAATGTCTTTACTCTTGCTTGATACAAGACTACCAGTTGTGGCAATGATGATGACAACCATGATGGTGATAATAACAACAAAGACATTTGAGCAATTGCCTGCATTTGGATTTTGTGTTGGCAGCTTGAGTCATATAAAGCCTATCCAATGAAGAGAGAAATAGGCAATCACAGAAGTGGTTGACATCCATCTCAACCTCCTTCATTGTGTATAGGGGTAGAAAAATGAAAAAGAGGGTTCCTGTAGTGAGCTGGAGAAAATTCAGGACAAGTTGGGAACCATGTTTGTGGAGACTTTTGCTTATTTTACTCCAGTCTATTCAGTGTGGGCACAAATGTGCATTTCATGTATGAACCTGAGCCCATTCATCTCCCTGGGAAGCCTGTACCTGAGGGCAACAGTAGATAGTGGTGCTTGCCAGCCTCCTTCCTTATCTTGTCTTTTTCTTCTCTTATTCTCACTGTCAGTTTGATGACATCAGGAACATGCTGGTCTCTTCCAACTCCATTTAGGAAGAGCTATGAATTCAATGACAAATCCCCAGGGCTTTGGCTCTCCTATTAGCCTTGGCCAGTGCTGTGAACTGTCCTGAAGCACAAGTCTCAGCTGCCCTGTTCCCTTTCCTTGCAAGGATAATGGTTGGCATTGACCTTGACTTAACCATACACCATTGTCCTCATCTGGTGCTCAGGGTGTGAGATCAACCCTTTATCAGTTCTGTCTGGGGAAGCTATTTGTACAGTTCATGCTTTTGTAAAATTTAACTGTTGTGAGTAGCCTGGGAACCTACAACCTCAAATCCTTTGAAGGACAGAAAATACCCTAGAGTGTGTGTTACCCTTTCCACTATTTATTTCAGAGAAGTTATTGATGTTACTCCAAATATTCTCTCTGAAATGGTTTTCTAAATAAAATTCTGTCATTCCACAGAACTCTCAAATAGGTTTCTCATAACCGTTGAAAAATCACTTTGGGTGCTCTCTCATTTTTTTGCTTTATATTAATATTTTTCACATTTTCCACATTTCTTTGAATCTAGTTTCTTTGTTGGCTAAGTTGTGAGAATGGAATATCTCAAATTCACCAATCCTGTGTTTATTAAAATCCTATACTTTAAACAAAAGTTTTTTTCCATTCCACAGAAATCCTAATAAATGAAAATTGTCAATCCCAGGAAAAACAGAATTCTTGGAAAGCATTGTGACTCCTTTTTCTTTGATTCTTTTGGGAATAGTGGGAATGAAGGAGAGAGCAAGAGCATGAAGATGATGACATGAGCCTTTTGTGCCTTTCACATTTGTTGTTACAATGGCTGCCTCATCACTTTCTGAAGATCCTCCCTTTCCATCTCTTCTGCTAACACAGTAGATTTAGAGAAGTGAGGAGTGCAGTACAATCATAAAAATGAGATGTGGATTGCTTGGTAGTTACACAGGTTGTCACATGAGAAAACGTTTTTTAAAATCAAAATAAAATTCATTATAATAAGCTATAGATGTTCAGCACCCAACATTAAAAGACTTCTTAAATTAACCTGGCTCTTTTAAGCTGAGAGCATAACACATTGGAATATGGTAGTATATTCTTGGGTTGAAGCTCTGGATTGTTCTCCTCACTTAGTAAAACAAACTAGGCTGGACCTCCCTCCAGGTGTGCAACACAGATCAATGCTGCTACCAGTTGCATGTGAGAGTGCTCAGAAATGTGTGGCTGCTCAGTATGAGCAGTCCATGTGCATACACTGTAATCAGTGCCTAGGCTGCAGCTTGGCTACAGCCTCAGACTCACCAGCGTGGTGTGGTGTTAGTTTGCTCCTCTTCAGTGACACAAGTGAGTAGCTTTCTGAACCCTCTTTGACTGCAAAGATAAATTGGAGCTCACTTTCTTTGTTAATGTCAGGGTGGGGAAAAATACACAGAGCATGTCAGTGAACTTGTGTTTGAATTTCCTTGAAATGCCATTATTGAAAGCACTGAGACCACTAATCCTTTGGGATTTGTTTCTGCTCAAACCCCTTAAAGACTTTTTTACAGTGGCCTTGGGAAGCCCAGAAGCTCTGCCATAATGGGAATTTTTAGTGCTAGCAGCATCTTTCTAGAACAGAAAGCATATTCATGCGAGTCCTCTGTCTTTTCCACGTACTTTGTGTAGCTGGTGGGGTTAGTTGCAGTCCATAGCCTTGCTCTTTTTAATGTGTCAAATGCAGAATTTGAATTTCTGGTATACTTAACAGCTTCGCTTCCTCATTCTTCAATTGTTTAGGTCACTTCTGACTTTACAGTTACTGCTCTGTTCAATTTTGTGAATAATCTATCTGCTTACATTCATTAGAAACCAATGTAAATATTTATGGCTTAAGAGAGGCCCTACTGTTATCAGGGAGTGTAATGTAACATGCTTATCCTTCATTACAATTCGGTGAGACAGAACATAAGGAAACACTATACAGCTGGAAATAAATAAGCACCAAATGGAGAAGTGGAAAGATCTTCTAGAAATATCAGTGAGAACAGAGTTTGCCAAAAATATTTGCCACAATTCTGAACAGCAGACTAGTTAAGTATGCTTTGTATTTGGAGATCAAACATGAGTAAACAAGGTAATCAACATGAAAGAATCAGTTCATTTCAGCAAAAATTCCAAGGGAAGACACTGCCCTGACTCGAATCAGTGTGCCTGTGATTTTATTACAGGTGCTCAGCAGCCTTCATCTCCAGGCTGGTAACAATCTCAGATGATCCAAAGTTAAAATGTAATATTAAAAATAATGGCTATATTTTTCGTTTTGCAAATCGTCTGTTTTAGTCCTGACCCTTGGTTTACACTATTCCAAGAGCAAGTGGACAAACTGAGCATGTTCAGGTTGATAGTTGTCTTGCAAAGTGCTCAGAGATGTAAAAGGCACTTCACTGTCTTGAAGTACTTCTCAGGAGGACTCAGAAATCATGTCTCCACTTTGTAAGCAGGTGAAAAATGTTCAGTGAGCTAATTCTGCCTGGGGAATCCTTTGACCTGGATAATGCTGCTGTGCCTTTTGCAGAGAACCATCCCTCTGGTTTTGCAAAATGGAGATCTTTGTGATGGAGACTTTGTCAGCACAGGGGACACAAGCACTTCTCAGTGCAACTCAGTCTCTACTTTCTTGGTTCCTCCCATAATACACAGTCATTCCTAACATGTCTGAGCTGTGTCTGGAGATCCAAGGATTCCTCAGTATGACCTTTGCAGATGCCTGGGTTTTGTGCTAAAACAGCTGGATAACATTTTCTTGAAGATTTGCTGGAGGCAGCAGTGTTTGTTAAGTGTCTGGCACTGCAAGGATTTAGGGGGAGTTTGCTGGTTATGGCTTACAAAATCCGGGCTGGTCCAAGAGGAGGGTGCCAGGACATCATCCTGCTGCCTCCTTTTGCCAGGGCAACAGCAGCAGGGCTAGTGTTAAATCACAACTTTGTGATCCTGTCATGGTTTTGGCTGTGGAGATCATGAGCCCTGCAAGTCATGTGTAGGCTCAAGACTGAGAAGGAGTGGTGGGCAAAGACAAAATTTTTAGCATCTTTCTCTGCTTGCCACTGTGCTAGGGAAGGAGCAATGCTGACAGCAGAGGTCTATGGGAAAGAATCAGACACTGCCCTTTCTCTGTGCCAAGTGAAACCTAATATGATTTGCAAGGGCACAGTGTGTAAAATGAAGCTCTTTTTCTACAAGTTTGATTTGTGTTCAGAAGAGAATTATTTAGTAATATCTAATTAGCTATAAAGATGTGTTTTTTTAAGACAAGAGGATCTCAAACATTTTTTAAGGGATGAACTACAGGGTGAGTCTGAGAATTATTTTTGAAAGTTTAGAGGTGAGGGAGCAGCTGTATCTGTAAAAAGCTAAGCAACTAATTGGTGAGAAAGATACAAAAGATGGACAATGGGCTATTAGCAAACATTCAGTAATATGTTTGTATAGTACAGCACTATACAGAAAATAAAGTCATTAGACAAAATGTGTCACCCTTTTTCCCTGTCTTCCCTGACAGTGATATACATGGTTTTACCAAAATTTTGGTTGAATACAGAGCCAGCATAGCTCTCATGAACTTTGCTCCCTGACTTCCTGCCATTTTGCATGTTATTTTGACTATTGTGAAATTATAATTCCCTCATTTAAAACTTAGAGCCTCCTTCACCAAGTAGACTGATCTTTTTTACCTGTAGAGAAAGCTGCCTGAAAGAAATATCACAGTGAATATTTCTTTCACTGGAAAGTGCCTTTCTTTGGTGGCATTCAGAACTCCAGCTTACAACTGTGGTCACTCATGCTAACATCCTTAATTTTCAGTGTTGGAATTAATAACAATGAAACAATTTGTTAAAATTAATGGAATAAAAAAATGTGAGCAAGGAATATCAAGTAAAAGGGATTGCTACCAAACACTAAGGAAACGGGATATATGAGAAGTTTAACCTAGATGTCAAAGTCTAGTATTAAGAGATGTTAAAAATCTTTAAACAGCAAGAAAGGAAAACTAAAAACTGGAGAGCCATTGTATTCTGACCATTCCTGAAATGATGGTGTTCCATCTTAGAGAAGAAACCATTTGTTCTTAATCCTGTTTAAACTGCGTTTTAGTCAATATACTTGGTCACATCCAGGAGCACAACAATCAAATCTACCTTCACCAATTACCTTGCAGAAACACTTGGGTGTGAGGAATCCTAGTTCTTTTCTTCCTTTCACTTACATCCCTTTAAGAAGCAGTCTGAGAGCATAAACCTCTCTTTGAAGAGCAGTAAAAATAGTTGTGAAAAACTGTAACTTGAGTAATGCTTATTTGGAGGAAACAATGTCTGCTGAGATGTTTTGAAAGGTTGGAACTGCTAATGTATATATCAAAGAGAGACATTTGTTGGGATTGGGCAAAGATAGGAGGTAAATATGGCAATTTACCTGGGAGAAATAAAAAATGACAAAATATCAGTCAGTCAAAATGGCTGTAGTGAAAATTTGGAACAGATTTATACAATGTTTGCCTGGTTGATAGCATCATTTGCTAACCATAAATAACCACCAATGTGAATATTTTTTTTTTCACACACATTCTCCTCTGAGGGCAAGTGTGTTTGTTTATGTATCCATAAACCATTCTGCAAATACTGCTCTCAAACTGCCCTTATATTAGAACTATCAATACACACTATTACAAGTTTATTTCTATGAGCCTAAAGTTGTATGTCTAGCTTTGTTGCTTATTTTTTGACAGTTACAGATATATAATTTCCTTTCCTTGGTACTGCTTTAATTATCTTGTTTTTATTTTTAGGCAGAGGGAATTGCCGGAGTGTCATCTAGTGCACCCTGCTGGCCAGTACTTCACAAAGTCTGAGGGTCTTGCTGGCTTAAGTAGGTTGAAATCCTTCATATTCCCTTTCTGTGTAAGGAAATATTTCCTGTAAATTAATGCAGATTTAGAGGAGGGCTTCGAACCAGGCTGCTTATGATTCAGGAATTGCATTACCAGTAAGGCTGTTGGCTACTCTTTCTCTCTCTCTCCCCTTTTTCTGTACATCCCTCTCCCTGAGTTTCTTAGTTTCTTTCTTTCTCTCTCTCTCTGTTTCTCTAGCTACTGTAACATAGCTCACCTTCCCACTTCACCCCTCAAATTTAAAAGACTTTCCTTTTCTTGATCTTGGTTTATTTTCTGTATTAGAATTATACATTTGGAAGTCTTGCTTAATTTTTTAAGATGACTAGTTTGCTTATGATGAGAAGACTTCCCTTAAAATAGATTTCACTAGGTGAAAAAGGCTTAAATATCTCAACCCCATTGTTAGGAAGAGACTATTAAGTTATCATAAAAAAAATCTTAATTGTGGATGTTGCTTTAGTTTTTACAGAGTTAGTATCAATCTTTGCATGTTGCTTGCTGTTAGCATAGTGAGAAATGGAATGGGGTCTGCAAAGGGTGGAAATAACAGATGTGTCCTTCAGATGTGGTGCTGATTTGTTGGACTTTTGCCTCTCATTTCTGAAGGCTTGCTGGCTGCTTCATGGCAGCATAACATGCTTTACTCCTTAGGGTTGTGGAGAGATGACCCATGAGGAACAGCAGCATGAGCCTCCAGAACAAGAAGTGTGAGGTAATGCATCTTTAGCTGAGCCATCAATCCTCTGTGGTGGGGAATGCAATAGTATGTCAGCTGTGAGGACAACAGAAAAAGACTGGGAACGCTCACCCATAACTGGGTTTTTCTGACACTTGTGGTCAGTATCAGGAAATCTATAGAAGTAAATCTTTGCAAGAGATTTATCCTTTGAACCCAAATGGCTGGCAAATTGCATATTGGAAGGATCTATAACAAACGTTTTAAAAAACAGTCTTGTTTTGAGTTTTTACTGATGCTGTATGAAGTAATGAGACCAACTTCAATCTTGTTGAAAGTGTTGAAAATTCTGCACTCAAAGTAATCTTCACTGTAGCATAAATTTGAATAGTCAAGGTGTAGTCATACTTCTTAGGCTGATATTTTGGGATCTGCCTTGGTAAAGATGTATCTATGATACTTCTATTTGCATCTCAGCAATATAGCATGATACTTCCTAGGGTGATTAGAAGGTCTTTGATCCTGATGTGAAGATCAGGAGAAAATTGTTTTATTAGTTCCCTTTCCTTTAATAAGATGCATTATTCTTCATTTTGTCTCCCAATACACAATTTAGAGTTCACATGAGACATAAGCAGCTGCATCCAATACTAGAGGTAATGTGCTTCTGGAGTGTGGAAAGTACTTCTGTGCTTGTGGAAAGTAATATATATGTATAAAATAATATGACTTGCTCAGAAAGTCTTCAAACAGAATAATAACAATAATTAATAAAGATAATAGCAGGTTTTTTTATACTGAGCCCTTGCCACTGTGTTACTCCTCACTAAAGATACAAATGTTGTTAGAGAGGGGAAGCTCTGAAAAGAGAATTTTTTTCACTGGTCAAACTTGGGAATGACTTTTCTCATGAACAGCACAAGCCAATGATCTCAATCAAATTTTGACTGTTTAGCAATGATACTGAATGATGATATTACTATAGCTGAGGTCATGGTTTCTTAGCTTGAACTTTAATGTTTTTGCATCCTATGACTGACCAATGTTGGTAGGTATGATGGGTAGTGCATTGCTGGCTCTACAAGGTTGGGGATTGCTGCTCCACAAGAAGGATGCTGAGGCTCTGGAGCAAGTCCAGAGGAGAGCAACAAAGCTGGTGAAGGGGCTGGAGAACAGGCCTTATGAGGAACAGCTGAGAGAACTGGGGTTGTTTAGCCTAGAGAAGAGGAGGCTGAGGGGAGACCTTATTGTTCTCTACAACTACCTGAGGGGAGGTTGTGGAGAGGAGGGAGCTATCCTCTTCTCCCAAGTGACCGGGGACAGGACAAGAGAGAATGACCTCAAGCTCCACCAGGGGAGGTTCAGGCTCGACATAAGGAAAATCTTCTTCACTGAAAGGATCATTAGGCAATGGAACAGTCTGCCCAGGGAGGTGGTTGACTTACCTTCCCTGGAGGTGTTTAAGGTGCGGGTGGATGAGGTACTGAGTGGCACGGTTTAGAGATTGGTGGTAATGGTTGGACTCGATGATCCGGGGGGGTCTCTTCCAACCTGGTGATTCTATGATTCTATAAGCAACTTATTTTGCTGCTCTAAATTTTCTTTCAGTGTTTGCTGTGATGAAACTGTAAAACATGTGTAAATTAAAAATGGGAAAAAGTCTAGTTTTGGTAGAAAGATGGCCTGGTTGCACCTTTAAAAACAATATCCCAATACACGTGGGCAAAGCACAGAACAAGTGACTGCTTCTGCACAAAAGCGTTTTAGAAATTGTGCTGGTAATTACAACATTAATCTTTCTGATGACATAGTTAAGTATCATTATTCAATACCTCACATCTCCTGCAGGTGCATGCTAAAGAGCCAACCCAAACAAAAGAAAATAGAGCAGCTTAAAATGGTGAAGGCAGCTACCTAGGCAGTGCCAGGGCAACACCTGAATTCTGGATAGTTTCAACTGTTTTTCAAAACACTGCATCCAGTTTCTTTGTTAATATGGACTCTCACAGCATTTTAACTTACACTTTGCCAGTCCGAGCAGTCTGGGAGGTAACCCCCTTTGTTGAAGGCTGATAATGGCTGCGTGGAAGGTGTGGTCAGTATAAATCAGCAAAGCAGAGCCCAGAGAGCTGTGTGAGCATGCAGAGGTGAAGATGAGGTGATGAGGTAGGGGAAGGAAGGTTAGACAATGAAGAGTGACAAGACTTAAGAAAATAAAACTACATTTGATGCTCTGCAGAAGTATACTGTCTTTAGATCTTATGAGTATTATTAGTGTGATATTTTTTTATACTTCTACTTCTTGCCAATATTTTTTCTGGAAAACATGTTGTTCAGTAAACTTGAAAATATTCACCACTCTTTGAGATGTCAAATTCATTTAGTTGCAATTCAGACATTTTGAAATGGTTTCAGCTAACAAACAGCAATTTCCTCATTGTCTCACCCAAAGGTGATGCAGATGTTTGAAACCTCTGTGCCTACTGTATGTATCAGAAATACCAAACATTTCATCTTGATTTCTCTTCAGTACCACCTACTTCCTGGAAAATTTGGAAGGCTTGCATTTACCACTTCAAATTCTCTGCCAAGTTCCTTTCAAAAATTTTCTGCTCCATTTTTGTCTCACACATTTATTACATGGTGACAAATGCAGTTTTCTTCTGGCACCACATAATAGATGTGTGAAACACACACACACACGTTCTAGTAAGAGACTGCTCTTTATTTCCTGGCTCCAGTTGCAAAACATGAGTCAGGGTTAGAAAGGTTGTACCTCTGTTAGAGATATGTAATCCACATCCTCAAAGTTTCCTAGGTTTGCTACAGTCATGGGGCAAACCAGCAAATTTGACTCTTCTGTTTCTATACTCAGTGTTTCCTCTTCCACAAGCATATCTTTTCTTCATTTTCTAATCACCATTCTCTTCTATTTATTACATTCACTCACTTCAGAGACTGATGCTGTCATTAACAGGAAAAAAATACCTTCAGTTACTAAAACAATTATACCAGAACCCTGACTGCAGGAGATACAACAGTTTTAGAGAAAGCATCCTCCTACTGTTCTGGCACTAATGCAAAGAACAACATTACTAGTCTGTTTGCTGTGAATTCTGGGCATTGTTTTTTCTGTGTCAAGTGATATCTGATGTTCTGCTGTATAACTGTAGGTAGTGACCAAATGTCTCAGCCAGTCTCTGGTGATGTAACATACCTGATTTATATATACCAGTATTAAGCATTCTGTACACTTCTGCAGTGTGTAGTGGGCCTCCGTAAAATACGAAATTAGATCTTTTGTGAACTAAAGTGGAACAAGCCCCATGTTACAACTTAAAAAAACCCCAAGCAAACAAGCAAGCAGAAAGAGAAAACTGAACACATTATCATGTCCTGTTGGATCCAAATAGACTAGGAATTTCATGTAGCAGGCAGTTATTCTGCAGTTACCCGTGGGTGATTAGATGTAGCAGGAACTATGGTGCTTCCACGTTAATCATAAACAGAGTTTTCTATTGAATATATTTTTTTCTAAATCATTTTGTCCACAAGGTCCTAGTGGTCGAGTTGCTTCTGCAATAGAATGACACATAACTTGGTGACATGCTGTGAAAAATTTAGAAAATGAGAAATGCTATCCCATTTTTCAAACAGAGCAGAAACAACACTAATTCCACTAGGCAAGATGGAACAGACAATTAAACTGGGCATGCTTTTAATTTTGAAGCTAACCAGATAACTGTTGCCTTTTTCAAATGCAATGACTATTGAAATGATTCCTTTAAAGTGTTGCAAAACCACTGGTTTTCCTTTCTAATATTAAAGCATTTACCTTATACAAAGTATAAGAAATGTTACCTGTTGCCTCCACCATTCCTTCTAGGATTACAACAATTTCTAGCTCCTCTTTGGGCAACTGGGCTTTGGAAATCTCCCAGAAAGGACTCTGCTGGTTAATTTCATGGCTGATGATCAGTGGTGAAACCAAAAAGAGACGATCATCCCCTGTGTAATAACCTACGTTGATATCTGTCTGGTTGAGTGGTATAAATTCCCCCTCCTTTGTCTGTTTGGATTTGATCAACTTGGCTCGTATTGATGCCTCTACAATGTGTGAGTTTCTAAGGTCTCCTACTCGGAACATCAGACACAGCTTTCCATCCCGCATGGAAATAACTGCGTTTGTAGAAAAAACCAAGGTTTCGGCCCTCTTCTTGGGTTGGGATATTTTCACAAACATGCAGCCAACCATGAAAGCGTTGACGATAGAACCTAAAACAGACTGCACTAAAAGCAGAATAATTCCCTCGGGACACTTGTCCGTGATGACCCGGTAACCATACCCAATGGTGGTTTCTGTCTCGATTGAGAATAAAAATGCTGAGACAAACCCGTTGAGGTTGCTGACGCATGGGGTCCATGTGCTGTCCCCTATATGATCCATATCTCCTCGCATGTAGGCAATTAACCACCATATCATTCCAAAGAAGAGCCAGGTCACAGTGTAAACCATGACAAAAATCAACAGGTTGAACCTCCACTTGAGATCGACTAAGGTAGTGAAGATGTCAGTCAAGTAACGGTAAGTCTCTCTGACATTTCCATGGTGGACGTTGCATTTCCCATCTTTCCTAACATATCTCTGGATTTTTCTTTTGGCACATTCTTTGTTTATGTTTTTTGGCAGATCCTCTCTAGCTTGTTTAGGCAACTTTGGCTGATGAATAGTGACAGGGCTCTCTATGTCCTGCTCCATTGAGTCTTCTTCCAGTACGTTAGCTGCCATTAAAAACAAACAAACAAGAAAAAGGCAAGCATTATTTTTCTTATTATCTCTCTAAGTCAACACACAACTTCTTCCTGTATTAATGGCACAAAATTGCTGTTAATCAATAAAATTATCATGCTTGTTCTTTGCTCACCTATTAGACACACAACGCAAAAATCAAATAGTGCCAAGCATCCTCAATTTACTGCTAAATAGAAATACTTCGAAGAAAACTCGTTTCCTATCTATCAGATCATCCTAGCTACACCCATATTTAAGTTCTATAAGACATGTTTAAGAAGATCATTCTTACCCCCACCCTCCCTTTACAGTTTCATAAATGAGATTTCTTATGCACCAAGAAAGATCTTCTGGGAGATAGTAGATATAAATGAGGAAATGGATTTGCTTGGGGCTTTCAGTCATCAAGATGAGCAGAGAAAATGAGCAATTGTTGAGCTATTTTTTCTATCAATTGCCTTGCTATGGGGAGAGTATTAAATAAGTATAAGGAATTAAAAAAAACCAACAGTTTTTAGAAAGAACCAATCCTACACTTATTGAAGGAAAGGTGGGCCACAATGCAAGATACATCAAGAGCAATTCAAGCACATTTCCATAGAAAATCAATGTCTGACTGATACTGAGGCTCAGAATTGTGTATGTTTCTCCCAGTAATGTAAAACATAAAGCACTTCAGAACACGATTTCATTTTAATTCAGTATGCCTGTGGCCTTTAATTCAAGTGTGTCTTTTTCTGTAATGTTATGGACCTACAAAACATTTCTCCATAAGTATTGTGTAAGAATTAAAAACCAGAGAT
The DNA here is from genome assembly GCA_033558105.1 of Coccyzus lansbergi. Lineage (NCBI taxonomy): Eukaryota > Metazoa > Chordata > Aves > Cuculiformes > Coccyzidae > Coccyzus > Coccyzus lansbergi. The sequence continues at coordinate 1,992,820 of JAUMJK010000081.1, read as the reverse complement.
GACAGTAACTGCCTTTTTTCCTTTTTTCTGGTTTCCCAGCCTCTTGAGATAAATGGCTTCATTATGTTTATGTGCAAGACAAAAAAGGGTTTACTGGGGAGAAGAGTGGTTTAATTGAACGTGTTTTACATAAAGCTGAGGACATGGTAACTGTTATCTTTTACTGGAATTCCTTCTGCACTGTGGGGCCTGTTGCTGCAGGAATTAGGAGGTTTTGAACTACTAATTTTCTACCTGCTGTCAAACTATCATTTGACTGCAAGGTTGTGAAAGGAAAAGGCTTCTACTGGGTCTGACTAGATGCTTGTATCTGAATAAAGAAGCACTGATGTGACATTGTACCGTCAATTTAAGGAGATACTCTTACTGAACAGTCAGGTTAACCTGCATGTTGTTGATATGCTCTGCAAGGGCCACAGTTTACACGAATGTGTTCTGGTAACCTCTGTGCAGGGCCAGGAGTGGGCTGCCCTGTCCTGCTGTGGGTGGTGACCTTCAGGCTGAAAGCTGGAATCAAACAGTCTGGGTCAAGAAGCACTTCATTTCTCTGAGCTCTGGTTGCCTTTGAGTACCTTATTCCCAGCTGGGAAAAGGGGGCATAAACCCATCAAAACTCCTGCTTGACACAGGAGCTCTGGCAGTCCATGGGCTCTAATGTCTCCACCTAGCAGGGGCCTAGGCAGTAGAACCAAACCCTTTTGCATAGAGAAGCTAACAGGGAAGCCTGGAATCTTGTCCAGAGACAGATTTACACAAGGGTCTGCTCCTGGTGGGTCAGTATGGTGTGAAGAGCATTTTAGTCTCTCTCTCTTAGAAATGTGTTACATAGTAGATCATCTATGGAATTTCACATCACCTGTATTTTTTCAAGATGTGCAGACTCATTCCTGTGGAGAAAGATCATAGACCCTTGTGAAATTTTAGGGGTGACTGAAATAACCAGGAAAAAAATTGGGTAGCCTGCTCCAACTGCCAGCCAAGCCTCTACTCAGCCCTATAGCTTTTTCTGTGTTAAAAGGAAATCTCAAAGGGCTGACAGTAAGATGGATACCTGATAGCAATTCTGTGTTTTAAGACTGTGCATTCCATCCTGTGTCACTTTTTCAGTTTGCTGCTGTGTCTAAAGAGAGCATTATTCAGGCTGATGATAGTGGCAGCACTGGAAGTCGTGTTCCAAGGCAGTAGGTTCTGAATGAACTTACACCAGTTGGTGACAGTGTGCCTACTTGAATTATCACTAATGCTGTATAATGTATGACAAAATAAACACAATAAAATGGCAGCACAGGAACCTCGTGAGGCAGACTTAAGCTAAAGCAAGAACATTTGAAGTTAAGGCTTCACACTTCACAGTTAAGTCCCTATTGTGCCTAAGGAAATTTGAGTCTACAGGAGCTATCACATCACAGCAGTAATAGACCCCTCAAATACTTATGAACAGCCTATGAAGGCTCTGGCTTTTGAGGCTTTAAAGGACTATATGTTAGAATAGTAATGCTGGTTTAATGTGGTTCATTATCTTTAAGGGATTATGGATATTTTGCTTTCCCTTTCCATTTGAGCCTGATATGAACAAAGAGACAGGATGCAGGTGTTCCTTGTTGCCTTTGAGAATATCCCTTACTTCTGATCTTGCTATTAAAGGCAACTATATCCCAGACCTTGCTGCCTGAGTTTCTCTTATCAGAAAGAGCAAAGTGAACTTAAAACTGTAATGGAGCTGGGAGCAGACACGGGCGCTGATTTTTTCAGTGGCATCAGGAGAAATCTGAAGGCACCTCTCCAGCTAGAGATACCTACCAGTCATATGGAGCACCCATCCTGCTTTGCATTTGGAGTTTATTTCCTATAGAAGTACTGGCTAGCAACAAAGCACCTTTTATTCATACAACAAATTTTAGTAATGCTTTCAAAATGCTTTGTGTTAATTAATCCCTTGTGCATCGTAAGCAACCTTTCTTGTCTTTTACGGTACATGAGCTAACCCATAAAGAGACGTAAGTGCCACATTTTCTCAAGTGGTCACAAGTTTTGCGTTGGGAGCAAGGTATCTGCTATGCTCCCCAGCATATAGTGGGAGGCTGTTACTGTCACTGTGAGTGGGCTTCAGAGACCTGCCCCTTCCAATATGGGAGAGTTTTCCTGAACCTTGAGAGATCACACCAAAGCTGACTTCCATCTGAATGTGCAAGAAAGCAGATTTGGACAACCAAACCCCAGTGACTGCATTTATTCTGTCTCTCTCAGTATAGCATCTCGTTAACACTCTTGTGGACATTTTAGTGTCCCTGGGGCACCTGGCCATTTTCTAAACTCTTTAGGCTCTTTCCACTGATGTAATTTCTCAGCTCTTGGGTAGGCATTGAGAGGAAAAATTAAGGTCAAGTTTTTAGACTTTTTCTCTTTAAGCAAGATGCCCTTTAACTCTTTCCCTCATCCAAATTCTCCTATTGTGAAACACAATGAATACCTGTATAGGGAATTTTCTGGATCAGAATGAAAACCTGTCATCCCCTCCTGCTCTGAGTTCTCACTCCAGAGGGAACCCTGGGAGCAGCAATTCCTCAAATAAGTGATCCAAGGACTGTGCATCTGTGTGTTTCCATGGAAATGCTTGATGAATAAGTTTTAAACACATGGCAGGATCCCTGTTCACCACTAAGGCGGAGGAACAGCCATATATTGTCAGTGCCTTTACCACAACACACTTTGACTAATTATATTTTTACTTGATATCAACCCAATTAGTTTATACTGTTTATTTCATTTTAATTTTATGGTTATATAATGGCTGTCATGGTTCCAAGAACAAGGGAGCGAACAGCAGCTATCTTGCTTGAGAGTTATTTTTGCTCTCTCCGCTTTTCTTCATGACAAAAATATATACATATTATTAATCTGTACTGCAAAATAATATAAAAAAGGTATTTCTGAATACTCCCCCTCTCCCAGTAAACATTATGTTTGTTTGAACACAACTGTCAGGTAGCAATACCATGGCAATTTAGGCCAATTTAGTGTATTCTGTTTGACGCATTTGTTTCAGTGAGTCTCTTGGGCAAATGCATGCACAATGTATGAGATTTCAGTGACTTGTTTCATTTTCCAGTAGATGACAAGGAGTTCTCCTAAATAAGTCCCTGAATAGTTCACTTGTGTTTCATCATAGCAGTATGTACTGCCTATAGCTCTATTAGCAAATTAAATGTACCCAGGCTATTCTTTAGCATGGAGGCTAAATGGAGCGGTACAGCCAACACTTGTATTATCAAACTCCAGTTGTTTTCAAAGCAGAGTAGTCTCATACAATCTGCTTATCAGGAATAGTCTGTGTCCCATGCTAACACCTGAAATGTAGCCAGGAATTGTGCGTACTCAGTTCTGCACTGGTCAAAACCATGCCAGGGGCTTTTCTGGGAAATTTACCATACAATTAATTGAATGCCAGTACTCAGGAACATTTTATTTTCTAGTAAATATGCAGCCAGAACTTTTTTCCTGGTCCTGTATATTCCAGAACAGCACTGGAAAGGCATAATCCAGAATTTCCAAGCACATATTTTGTTTAGAGTCTGTAGAAAAAGACGGATCCAGTGTAAACAACAAACTATGAGCTATATAGGAGATACTCTCACTATCTTCGCAGCTGTGAATATAAACATATTACTATAATCCCTGAGAAACCATCTTATCATTAGCAATGTGACTTTTTTTGTACTTTGGTAGAGCTTCAGAGATCTTGTTGTGATATTATACAAACACAAAGCAAAAAGGATTATGGAAAGGGCATGCTTGTTTAACTTAAATACTCATAACCTGTTTCAGAGTTACAGAAGGGCCTGCAAAATAATTAGGAGTTCCAACAGAGAATATTACAAATTATAACTGACCTTTTTGTAACAGAATCTAATATGGAGAGTTCAGTGAATATTTCACCGTAATTTAGTAGACTAATTTTATCTCTTGTAAGACAGTTGTGAAGAGTTTGTATGCTAATTCATTGAAAATTCTCTAATTTCTAAGAATAATTTCTAATATACAAATTACTCTCATGGGCTTTATTGCACATAAACAAATGCCAAGCAGATATAATTTTGACTGTGATTTCTAGCTGTATGTAGGTCATTCCCCATTTTTCCTGATAGGATGAGGGCAACTTTTAAGTTATGTGACTGTTCCCATGTGTAAGGTCCAAGCTTAACTTTTATGAACAGCCTTCAGTATTCACCTCCCATTTGCTGTGATCACAAGTCTCCCTGACATTGAACTTATCTATGTAATATTTGGAAGTACTAGGTGACTATTTCTGTTCCCTGCTGCCTCTGTGAGACTATTAGGCTTTGATACTGGGAGAAGGCAGTGTAGCACTGCATGGCACTAAACAATTTCTGCAATGTTCAATACTCTTCTCCAAGATTGGGTCTTTCTGTTTCTTTTCTTGCTTGTGATGTAAGGAAAAGTCAGAGAGAGGAAGCAGACTGGGAGCATTTGAAATGCTTTGCCTGATCTCTGACTGGCTTTAGTCACTGTTTCAGAGCTTTGTAAAATCTTGTGTCTGATGAACACTGAGGGCACAGGAACAGATGTTTTCAGAACAGAAAGGGATTTGCCTCTTTGATGAACTCAGCCTATATCACTCTCACTGAGACCAGGTTATCTGTACTGCAAGACACTGTGTATTACCACTAGATACGAGTAGAAAGAGTCTTGTTTATAGAAAAAAAATGATCCTTTTATGATCAGTCATTATCACAAAATGCAGATTTTCTTCTGAGAAAGAAAGGAATTAGTATCTGATCCCGCGCTGTGGAAATCAATGCAAGATTGTCTATTCACTCTTCTGGGAACATTGTCTAGTCCTCATTTTGAAAAGTTGAATGTTCAATAAACACTGACTTTGCAAATTTCTTCAAGAACCAAATTGCTTATTTGCACCCATAGAATCATAAATATAATTTCTGGGAGAGCATGTGTGTGATTTATATTTATTTCAGCAGTAGTTTTCACTAGAAAAGAAATGCAAATTGAAGTATATTTATGATTAGAAAAGAGGCTGTAAGTATGATACCTTCTTTTTTCACATTACCTGTTTCATCATTGCTTTCTAATCCAACTTGACAAAAATAATGTTCTAATATTTTCATTTCCTTTAAGCCTGTACAGCTGCAAAAAATCCGAGTAACACTTTGCCTCTATGCAGTGCTAACATTTCTATTTGCTTCTGATTCTTGGCCCTTTTATTAAGCAGGACAGAAAATGAAGCTGGTATGTGAATTTGAAAAAACCCCACAACTCCATTTTTGGTAGTCATTTGACCTTGTAGTTTTGATCTTGGATTCTAACCAATTTTGTTACAGAATTTACCACAGATCCAGAATGATGCTTTTACATCTGCTTTGCTAAATGTGTCTTCATTTGAAGCACAGGGAAGGCAAACAACCTCAGCTTTGTTATGTATGTGGGGCAGTATAAAAAGACTACATATTCCGAACCTGCAAAGACGTGTGGAGACAGTTGATTGTCAGTCTTCTGCGGAGGATTCCAAATTGGATTATGAAACTTGTTTACTACCTGAAGTCTAAGTGCTTGGAGTCAGTGTTAATGCAGAGCCATCTCTAGTGCAAATGTCTGGCATCAAAATTAGATTTCTGCATTAAGGAGAGTTTCCTGTTACATATCATATGGATTTGATGGATGGAATGCTTAGTGGAAAAGGAATTGACTGGATGGTTGTACTTAAAGAGTTGTGGTCAATGACTAAATGTCCAAGTCGAGACTGGTTTTGGTGGTGTTCTCCAGGGCTCAGTATTGGGACTGATGGTGTTAAACATCTTTGTCAGAGACAAGGACAATGGGATTGAGTGCATCCTCAGCAATTTTGCTGACACCACCAATCTGTGTAGTGCAGTTGACATGCAGAGACCCTGACGGGCTTGAGAAGTGGGCATGTGCAAGCCTCATGAAGTTCAACAAGGCTAAATGCAAGGTCCTGCAACTGGGTTGGGACAATCCCAAGCACAAATGCAGGCTGGGCAGAGTGTGTATTAAAAGAGGCCCTGAAGAGAAGGACTTGGGGATGCTGGTGGATGAGAAACTCAACATGAGCTGGCAATGCACACTTGTAGCCCAGAAAACCAACTGTATCCTGGACTGCATCAAAAGAAGTCTGACCAGCAGGCTAAGGGAGGTGATTCAACCTCTCTACTCTGCTCTTGCGACTCTTAACCTCATCTGGAGTACTGCATCCAGATGTGGAGTCTTCATCACAGCAAGGACGTGGATCCGTTAGAGTGAGTCCAGAGGGGGGCCATGAAGATGATCAGAGGGCTGGAACACCTCCCATGGAAGGAAGCTGAGAGAGTTGGGTCTGATTAGCCTAGAGAAGAGAAAGCTCTGGGCAGACCTTATAGCAGCCTTCCAGTACATAAAGGAGGGCCTACAGGAAAGCTGGAGAAAGTCTTTTTGTCAGGGAGTGTAGTGACAAAATGAGGGATAACAGTTTTAAGCTTAATGAGGGGACATATAGATTAGATACTAGGAAGAAATTTCTTCCTGTGAGGGTGGTGAGGCCCTGGAAGAGGTTGTTTAGATAAGTAGTGGACGTCCCATCCCTGGGAGTGTTTGAGACCAGGATGAATGAGACTTTGGGCAGTTTCATGTAGTGCAGGTTGTCCCTGCCTGTGGTGGGGAGTTCAACTGGATTATCTTTAATATCTCTTCCAACCCAAACCATTTCATGATTCTATGATTCTATAATCTCTGTTCCTGTCTGATTAGTCTAGTTATATATGATTTTTACTGTATTTTTGGGCTCCAGAAAAGCTGATTAATAATAATAAATAGGAAAGGCTGAGAATGACAAAACCATAGAGAGACAAAAGGGAAACAGACATATGCCCCATGCAATTTCAAAGAATGTTGAACAATGAAGACTAAGCCTATCATGATGGAGGGACCAATGGTTACTCCGAAAATCATGGATTACTAATAGAAGATTAGACAATGGAGGACTACCAGAAAGACAGAATGGAGATTTCTGGCTATGGTAAGGGCATAAGACTGGCCTTAAATTCAGAGGTGCATGCAATTACTCATAGCAACATACGAAGAAGTCAGAGAGGTACTTTCTCTCTTTTGAAAAAAATCAAATCTTTGTCTCATTTGCAATAGTGTTCTTGTCCTATCCACAAACAATGCAGAAAATAGCCTCCTCAAAAGCAGTGTGAGAAATGGATGCAGTTTCTGCTCTTGAAGAATGCATGCTATTGCCACTGCTGCTGTAAGCAGTGGAGTAAGGTCAGTGGCAGAGACAGCCCAAGTGTTCCACCCTGAGTCATGTTGCGTGGCATCACTGGACTTCGGCTCATGTCTGGTATTTCCATGTGGCAAAATTACTGACAACTGTTTTAGTGGGGATAATAGGGATCATTAATGATTCACAGCATGTATGGGACTTAATAGCTGCAAATACTGGCTACATCCTTTCTTTCTGATGCCTCTTCTTCCAATGCATGTCTCCATGAGATGCTGTAATGTGTCATTGTCTGATGTGCCCCCTGAGAGGCTTCTTTTTGTAGTTACCCAACTCTAGCTATTTCTGCCAAATACTATCATGTGTAGTAAGGCCAACATTTTTACTTGTTGGATGCACTATTTCTTCAGAGATTTACTAAGAACACTGTTTTCATTTTGTTTCAAATAATTCGAAGCAGCCTCCCACCCTGCCCCCAGCTCATGTCAGTATATTAGTTATGACTTAAAACCAAGCGTCATAAAGCCCACACAAGACTCAGGACCAAGTGCTCTGCAGCATGACATTCTGCACCACTTGCTCACAAGGTTGCAGAACAATTCCTGGCCTAGTTTTCTTCAGCATTGTAGATGTAGTCAGATTGGTGATGGGTCTAGTGCATATTCCAGTATGGGAAAAGTTTAGAAATGAAGGCAGGCAGCTGTTGCCACTGTCAAAATCTATTTGTCCAGTTAAGTCACTAGAAAAAAGTGAAACAGATCCTCACAGAAGGAGTTGATACCACTACTTTTCCCACTTTCATGTTTGCAGGAGAAACCAGTCCTTCTCTCTCTTTGCTGTTTTCTATCCCAGTTCTATTCCTGTCCTTTTTTTCCTTCCCTCCCAGCAGTAAGGGTGGGTTTACTTGAGCATTTATCCTTGGGATAGCCCAGTATAATATTTGCCTACATTTCTGAACAACCTTGGGACAGCTTTGTGCCTGGATATTCATAGAGGTCCTTGAGCAGGTATTGGAACCACCTTGACTGCTGCAGAGACATACTCTGGCAGCTTTCTTTACTTTGATCAATGACTTATCATAAATAGAAGGAAAAGGAAGAATGGAGAAGAATATTTTTGTCAGAAAGGAAGGACTTTGTTCAATCAACATGCTATACCAGTAGAACGAAGCCAATAACATATGCAATCAAGTAAGCATGCAGACTAACTTGCAGAACTTGTAGTGCTTTCCCGCAGAAATGAGTGGAAAATGCTAAATACCAACACAGATTTTGGTCCTGATCAGCTCACAGTTGGGGCCTCTGAGATGACTTTAAGAATCTTTTATTCTTCTACGCAAAATATCACCTATGCTAAATAAAATTTCCCTATGTCAAGATGATCACTGGGTAAACCACCTGGCACTGGTGCTCTGGGTGGTGTGTGAGTGCACTAGGAAGCAAAGTAGCACACACAGACACTACCGACTGCTACTTTGTAATGGATTTTGCCCACAAGCAACCTCCTAGTGAACCAAGGCTTTAGGAGAGTAGTTTGAATGCCATTGGAAACACAAGTTGTCTGATCTAGAAAGAACTGACACTTGCTGTGCCTGTTTTTTCAAGAAATATGGACAACAGAGAACAGAGTGACTTTGATGTACAGATATCCAATTCCTCCTACCCCACAATTCTTGAAAGAAGAATGAAAAAAATGTCACAAACATTCTTCCTTAAATTATATTTTCCCTCCCCTCTCAGTTTACATCCATCTGCATACCCAACAGGCTGTCCCCATGTCACTCAAGTTTCCTAAGTATATTTGTTTTCCTTCTGCTATTACGGTTGCATGAAGTGACAGAAGGGGTTGGAAAGACTGAGTTTGGGGGTTTTTTTAAGTCTAGTTATAAAGATTTCTTACTTGATAGCTTCTTTGCATCCAAAGGAGGATTTTGGTGGCTTTTGCTTCTAATCAACTTATTTCAGAAGAGTAAGGTACTTCTCCCTTTTTAATTTTCTTTTGCACACCTAAGAAGAAAAATTACTAAAATTTTTCTGGTAGTTGCCGGGGAAACAACGTTTCTGCAATTGCTGCTGTCTATAGTGGCAGTAACTTGGTGTATGTATGTTTCTTCCAGTTCAGGTAAATGACATTGTTCAATTGGCCTAACACACAAAATCAAACTTCTGAATCCAAAACATTGCCTTACAAATAACATTGTCTCTGAGACCAGTTATCCTTCTTAAAATTGCTTAGTTTATCTGATCAGCAGACATGTTCTTTCCATCCCCTCCTCTTCCATTTCTTGCTGCAGTTCATACTGGGATTCCGGTTGCTTTCTTTAAGCTAAATAATTAGGCCACCACTAACTTCATTCCCTTTCCCTGCCAAAAGAAGTCACAGTGAAATGCAAAGACCTAGTTTCTTGCTACTGACTTCCCATTTCAACTTTATTTAGTTTATAGACTGCAGAGAAAAAATAACTGAGAAATAAGGCTGGAAGCGACATTTAAAAAGATAGTTAGAAAAATAAATTATTAAAAAGCTCCCTAATTTCAATCGGATCCATGTTTCAGGTGGTAGTTTGATAACCTGGAAATGGTATGTGCAGAATTGTACTTCAGCCGTGTTTCTTAAGGAAATGAGTCTTTCCCATCACTCTGTCTGGTTTCCTCCTAATCACTTTTGAAACTTTGGCTGATAGTTAGGCTTTTAGATTTCTTTCAGATCTTCAGATTCTGAAAGATAGGCAGAGCAGCATTTGACAGTGTGTGGAGGCCTCAGAGATACTAAATTCCTACCAGTACCATCAAAACAGTCTGTGTTAACCACACTATCAGATGCCAAGAAATCTATGTAAGAGGGAGCTAGAAGAAATGTTTCTTTTTCATGAGCAATGCAGCTTGCAGAGTTACAGTTAAATATTTTTTCAAACACTCAGTGTCCTTGTACAGAATCTTAAAAAAAATTGCACATGCTTTGTGTGGAGCCTGAAGGGTTGTATGCTTTTCTTTTCAAGCCGTAGGAGTGCAGCCTAAGGCTGGATCTGCCTGGTGGTCATATTTGACAGAAAGACTTGTGTGTTCAACAACAGGTTGGTTTAGGTCACAGTTTGTCACTTTGTCTACAAAGCAAATTGAGTGCAAGACAAGTGACTCATGCTTCATTTTTTTTAAAAAAATAATTGATTAGTTGAATCAGAACAAAAGATTTAATGAACATATGTCTGGTTTCAATCCAAATTTTTTCTTAAATTTGTTTAATTTGAATTAAAAACACATATATTCTTTCTGCAATAAGAATTAGCTATACAGGATTTTATACCCAACTACACATTTATTTGTTAATAGATGTAATCAGGTAAGTACAATGTCAGACCCAAGATGGCTCAAAATATAATTGAAAACCACAAAAAAATGTTCCTCTGTCAACAAGCAGCAACTTTTTGTCTTGAGATAAAAATTAAGCAGTGTCTAAGCTAGCATTTACTATATTATTTAACATAAGCTACAAATAAAGTAAACAAGTGTATGAATTTGTTTGAAGAAAGAATCAATAGAGTTGCTGTGGAATTGCTGTAATGGCTATAATTGCTGTTATCCTTTTCTGGAGGGAATAGGGAGCAAAAAAGAACTGCAAGCACTGAAATATTTTGTAAATTGGATGCAATTTGACCAACAAGATTTTCCAAAATATTTTATGAAGGAAAACACATTTAATTTCAGACTTGCAAAAATATGATGTTTTGTCTGTGAAATACTGAAATCTAATTTTTTTTAACAACAGTTTCAGAATTCAAATTTTCACTCCTTTTTCACAGTAAGATTTTACCTAGCTTTAGGAAACAATGCTGTTCAAGGAGATTATATAACCTCAAAATAGAGGGATTATATGAAAGACTTCGTAATGCCTGTTCTGAGCAAAGTAGAGCCTGTTTTCTGTTTATTTTTCTTACTTTGTTAAAAAGTATGCAAAAGTCTTTTTGACTTGCTTTTACTTTTGCCTATATTTTTTCTAGTCTAACAAAATAATCCACAGTCATCAGGACTGTAGCATGCACAAGTCACTAGATGACCGTTTTCCCCTAAAAGTAAGGTAAGTTGAGACGTAACTGGAATCTTTCTGAAAGACTTGATGGTGCTGGGCTCTCACGTTATCCCAGCTGGTTAGATTGCAGCATCCAGTTTCTGCCAAACTGTTTAAGAGTCTTGATGGCATTTGAATCTGGGTGGCTGAAAGTGGAGTTTAATAAAAAAATTAAACACAAGTGTAGATTTAAATTTTATTTCTATGCATGGATATTACCAGAACAGGCTGAACTGGGGTTTTTTTTGGTTGTTTTGTTTTTATTTTTTTTTTTTAATAATTGACATTAAACCTAGAGAAGAGAAGGTTCTGGGCAGACCTTATATCTGCCTTCTAGGAGTTGAGGGGGTGGGGGATTGGTGGTGGTGCTACAACAAAGCTAGGAGTACAGTGATAAAATCACAGGTAATGATTTTATGCTGAAAAAGGGGAGATTTAGATTACATACTAGGAAGAAATTTTTCCCTGTGAGGGTAGTAAGGCACAGGAACAAGTTGCATAGAGAAGCTGTGGATGCCCCATCCCTGGAGGTGTTCAAGACCAGGTTTGATAAAGCTCTCAGCAACCTGATCCAGTGGGAGGTGTCCCTGCCCATGGTAGGAGAATTGGAAATGGATGATCTTTAATATCCCCTCCAACCCAAACCACTCTATGATTCTATGATTTAGATGAAATATTAGCCTTCAGCTAGGAAAGCCCATCTACCTTTATTGAAGCTAGGAAAGCTCAGCATGAACATGAATAATTCAAAGCTTTCGCAGCCTTTAGAGGAGTTTTGTTTTTCATACATCTCCTGATTTGTTCAGGGCGATCAACCTCTGAAGTGTATTAGGTATCTTTCAGGGATTTGCTCATAGACGTCCAAAATATAGATAGCTCTTATTAGCGCTACTGTGTGGAACAATAAATGTGCTGGAATAAAATGTGAATTCTATGTCTTTTTCAGTCAGGTACATGTAGTTGGACTCACTTAAAGAAATAGTTGATAAGGAAGCTGACCTTTTAAAGAGAAAACAGCTTCTCTGCAGTAAACAAAAGTATTGCTACCACAGAAGAGAGTTTTTGATAAATGAATAGACTGGTAAGAAGAATACGCTTCTTGTGCATCCAAAAGCAAAATTAAATGGAAAACTGAGATGGTAAAAATAGAGCTTGGCTGCTTCAGAGAGTCTTTCCATGCATGAAATGAGTGCAACATTTGCAAGCAAATTAGCTTGTGTATTGGGTAGGTTTCTGGTTTTCTTCATTTTCAAACTACCTGAAAGCCCATTTGTGAGACTAAGATCAGTGGCAGGAGGGAAATGCTTTGCAGGATTTCAGTAGCCTGTCCTGGTGCCTGAGTCACCCAACAGCTCAAGCACCATAGAAGCCCACTTTGCTGGTCTAAAGGATGTGACTAGCGGTTTTGTAGATGCCCAGGTTCTCTTGATACAGATAACAATTGCAGGAGGGGGCTTCCTGATCAAAGAGGACATAAAGCTTTAAAGGGTCTTCCCTAGAGGTCTGATTGTGTTGGCGTGGGAGAGGGCATGGACGTGTGGGAAAGAAATGAGGATCCTGGGATGCCAGAGATGTGAGGGAAATAGTAGGCAGTGAAATACCTAGGCATTGGCATGGGTATGATTAAACAGGAAGAAACAGAAAGTGCAGACAGGTGTCTGGTGAGAAAGAAGGAAGAAGGCACTACAGTAAGAGATGAGGGATTGGATTTGTATTTGAAAGGGTCATGGAAAAGAGTCTGTAATATTCAGACTTCTCTGGTTTTGTGCATAGGATGAGATTCATTTGTGGTGGTACAGGGAGTACCATTGTCTCATGCCTTTGCATTCGGGTGGCAAACCAGTCCCTTTATGCCTGAGCTGTAGCTTCTTTCTCTTTGTCCAGTACAAGTGCTGATAGGATGAATTTTGATGGGACAAGGAAAACCAGGTGGAAATTCCTTTCAGTCACTTGTGTGAAGTCTTACTCAACTCCTTGACTCTCATCTGGAGTCTCACTTGGTCCTGGATGCCTGAGGACTTTCACGTACAGAGTACTTGGACAGGTCCCTTTGGCATGCCAAGATGAATCTGAATATTCCTTAATTACCATCTGAGACCTGAGGCCCAAGGGCTGCTTGGCTTCCAGAAATGAAAAAAAACCCAACTCCATGATAGTTACAGCTCTATTTGTTCTCAGGGCCAGGAGCCACCTTCTAAAACCAGGCAACATTGTATTGTACTACGTGCATGTGTGGTCCCTGGACCTAGGGGGCTGTGGAAGAACTGGGGAAGGTAATGGAGATGATCAGCCAAAGGGGTGGAGGAGTCCCAGCACCTGCCACTCAAACAGTTGGTAAGACTCTTCAGTCTAAAAAGGATGAAAGACAAGAGAGATGGCATGGAGACAGAGTATTGAACATGCCACAGTACTGTGGATTTAACACAACTAGTAGGAGATAGGTTTTAAAACAGTTACAATAAAGTGTTTCTTTAACTGCAAGTAGTGACTTCAGAACCTTGCTGCCCCTGTGGAGTTGGAGCCTGTGGAGTTGGACAATATCAGGAAATGTGAAAGTGGTTTGGGAAGCCCAAATATGAGGTCTTTGAATAGATAGTGAAAGGATGAGGTAGGGATAGTCCCTCCAAGACAGCTAATGTGGGAGGTAGAGTTGCAGTAGAGTAGGTGGGTTATGGACTGCCAGTCTCATGTGCTCCCTCTATCATGGCATGGTAGAGCCCTTTTCTTCTCATATTCTCTCATCAGTAAAATATAAATCGTTCTCTTTTTTAACTCATTGACACGTCCTCTGAGGTTGACTGAGGGGTTCATAAGAACTGTTTAGAAGCTAAGAAACATTTTATCTTTTTTCTGATGGGACGACTTTGCTGTTAATGAAAATTCTGTGATGAGTTGACATGAGACGTGATTGGGCCTTACTTCACTGCTCTAAAATGATTTCTGAAATCAAATATAGAGTCTTAAACATATTTTTTTTCTAGTCTTGCTAGTTTCCAAGGAGATCTAACCAGTAGATTGTCTGCAAAGGTGGTAATTAGCCAGCAATGAACAAGATGGACACGAACATCTCTTGGCAAAATTCAAAATTTTCTTTTAACAGCTAGTATACAGAAGCAATCCGATCAGTTCTTTTTAGACTTTGAACAGGCAACCTCATTTGCCTTCACAGTGTGGTTTTGTAAACAACTGCCTTTCAGACTGGTGGTTGAACAGAAAAATGAAAAATGTCCTCAGATTGATTTGGATGAGACTTTTTTTTAGAATATCTAGCAATTAAAAATAGGATCCAACAAATTATTCTGCCTGCCTATAAATAATAATAGTTTGGATTTATAAAGGTTCAGAAAAATGATAGAATCAGAAAGCAGGGAGGAGTAAAGGTAGTTGCCATTTGCAAAATCTATTTTTATGTTACACAGACTTGGCCATTACATGAGGTGAGGAGTCTTGGATGTGCTTTTGAGTAAGGCAAAGACAAGATTTGGACATGGGTTGTCCTTTATGCCTGATGCTTACCATGGGTGTTGCGAGCAAGGAAGGATGAGGGAAAGGTAAGAAGGATCCATCTGCATCTGCCATCTGCATTTCTTTATTAATCTAACCTGAAAATATAATACTGATTCTGTATATAATAGTTACATTTTCCTCCTTAGGAGAGAAAAAATAACTGAAAATTAGTTGCCTAATTTGATCTAAATCTACAGATTTCAAGCTAGGATACTTAAAGCATATTTTTTTTCAGTAAGTATTCTATATGCCATTAAAATGCCTAACAGTCTATGTCTCAAGGTAACATTCAGGCATATCTAGGATGAAGTTTTATAGAACAAGTTCTTTGCAGTATCAGTTGTAGAAGGGTGGCTTAGAGTTACCCAGACACAACTTGTGAGTAGAAAAAATTGTCAGTTTATTCCAGCCTTGTCACTTTGGGCAGTTATGTCATTATTATCACGTTTTTTAATAAGGACTGGATTGTGATTTTGAGCTGGGTTTTGAGTTTCACAGCTCTCATATATCCCAATATGGACTGTATTTGTGTTAGCAAATGCATATTTATTTCCATTTACACAGAATATGTGGGAGTCATGTGTGAAATGAATAACAAGAACCTGAGATATGTGGAATATAAAAGAATGAATATGTGTTCAAGAAGACTGGGAAGATGCACAGAAACATCTTTCTTATCTTTACGCAAACAATTTTTTTTCCCATCGGATACTGAACTCTGAAATGATAACTAAAACCTTTGTTTTGGGGTTGTTATTCCTCCTTCAGCTTGTGCGACCAGTATTTTGTTCTGGAAAGGCAGAATAGGAAGCTACATCAGATATTTTTATCTGACACTCCCTCAAGCAGGCAACAGAGAGCAGTAGCAGAGCAAGAATTTCCTTATGCCTGATGTCTTTGGCTACTGGAGACAGCTCCAGACCTACTGCTTTCCTCTGAAACTCAAGAGAGCATTGGGTTTGTAAATCAGCATTCCTGGAGGAGCCTGAAAAGATAAGCATCCTTAAAGTGGAGAGGAAAAAGCACTGCTTTGTCCAGTCCCAGACTGACCCTCTCTTGGTGATGGGTGTGAGAGGTAGTGAGTAGGATTTACCTGCTCACATATACGTGACTAGAAGGAGGTCTGGGTAAGGATGTTACAGTAGTGCAGTGAGACTCTCTTGACCTATACTAGTACTGCAATAAAAAAGGTAATGACATAAGTACTTTCTGTGGACTATTTAAGCAATGTGAGATACCAGTCTCCTCACATTTCTCATTTTTGTCTATGCACAGGAACCCTAAAAAGAACTTTATTTGAGGATCCCCAGAAAGCTTCTTTGAGATCTGGTAAGTGGGGGACTGGGAACAGAGAGACGTGCTGTTGCACAGTCATCTATGCCTCCCAAAGACTCGGTCATCACCTCTAAAATAGAGAGGATATCCCTTACAGACCTTCAGAAAGAGCAAAGAAATGTATAGCAGCCTACACTGGTCGTTACTTGTGCAGGTACCAAAGAAGCTGTGGCCCCACTTCTAAGTTAAACTTCAGTTTGAACTCTTATGTGTACAAGGAGGTGATGCCCTGAATGGTCACAGGACCACCTCCAGTGCACAACATGACAGGCCCCTACACCTTCATCGTGTTAAGTTATTTATCACCACTGTCATCTTACACAGAGTAAGCTCTACTAGCAACAGCTGCCAAGCCATTAATAATAGCTGACTGTGATAAACATCGATTAGTACAACTGATTGCAGAATTTTGTGGCTGACCTGAGTGTAGGCAATCAGATTGTAATACTATTCACATGTAAATGAAGTACAAGTTCCTACTGCAGGGATGCTAACTGGGAAACTTCTTGCTTTTCAACTGTGATCAATTATGACAAATTGCCTGACTTGCTTGCCTTCACCTTCCCTCTCTTGCAATTACGTTGATTCTTTGTTTTCATATTTAGCTTTAGTGTACCTTGTCTATAGTGTAGTCTCCCCGTCCAATCAAGACTCAGACTTCCTGACTCAGCCTGCTCATCCTTTCAGTACTGTTTAAGAGTGCTGATGTTACTGGGCCCAGACAAAATTAATAATAGGAGCTAAAAAATGCAGCAGGGTGCACTAGTAAGTATGTTTGTAGGAGGTAGTGATGTGTATCTCCAATTGGGAGGTAAAAAGCAGCACTTGAAGCTGTTCACAAAATGTTCCTTTTCTTTAGTAGACTGAACACGTTTAAACTTCCATCGTGTCACCCTAGGAACATTAATGCAAATAAAGGTGGCCTGGAATCTCCTCTAAGACAAGTCATAGCTTAGTCAGGAACTATAGGGTGAAATTTTGGAGACTGTACTATGCTAGGAATCAGATTTAGTGATTTTAAAGGACCTTTTAGACCTTTTGATTAAAAAGACTCCCAGCATTTGTTCTCTTCCACCTCCTCATAAAGCTGTCACTGTTTTCAGTCCCTCTGTTCCATTCTCTTTCTGCTCAAAATAAAATGAAATTGTTGGCCTTTGGTGAAGTGACTTTGAGCTGGTGAACAAACTTGTATCCACAGGAGGGAACACCTACACCCTGTTTTCCGACATAAAGCCAGGGCCCGTGGATAAAGTAGGGGACTGGCAATTATGCAGCATGGGATCTCTGACCTGGCAAGGTACTTAAGACTGAACCCAGTATTGGACTCAAATTCTATTTTATTTCATTAATTGGTCAAATCCTTGTCAGATCCAAAAGCACAGGATGAACGTGTCCCAGTCACTTTCTTCTTCTGGCTCCTACATGCTTTTGTCCAAGTGGCTGTTGCTGAAGTGGGCCTGGTGTTTTCACAGGGATCTACATAGAAGATACACAACTGTCATACGATGGGTTTGGCACTGGCAATTAGCAGCCGGAGATATTCAGAAAGAGATAGCCAGCTCTGAGCTGTAATGCTGCTGGTTTGGGAGTTGGGTTTGGTTTTTTTTTGTCCCCCTTCCCTTTTACATGCAGCTGCAGAGAAGAAAGAACGTAAAAGCTGTCTCTAGAATATAGTAAACTCTGGGGTAGATTACTTCCTAATAGCCGAGGTTCTGCGAAGCTCAGTGCTGTGGGGGTATCTGGGTGATGGTGAGGACTCCTGTGCACTCTGTGCCTGCTAACTTCACTTGTGTATGCACGGGGCAGAGGGGGTTGCCTTGGAGGAGGTGTAGGAAGCTGCTTCACCAGCTGCTTGACCACAGGAATAACACACACAGGAAGTCTGCATAGCAGGGAGACTCAGTGGGAGACAGTTTTCTGTCAGTACCTGGATGCTTATATGGAAGATCTGCCCATAATGCACAAGGGGAGAATGGTAAGTAGGAAAAAACCAATCATCTTTGTGAAGGTATCTTGGGTTTATCAAGGTTCTTCCTATGAGTTTGTTAGAGTCATACATACAGGCAGGAGGACAGGGGAAAGGCAGTTCATTCATCTCTTTCTATTGCACCAGCCTGCTTAAGGGTGGTGGGTCTTCATTTTTGTACACTTTATCTTAGAAATGTTTTATGGTTCTAAACCCAACTCACATTGGATAATGAGAACAAATGAAGGAAACTGAATGCAATATGTTTTGTTAAATAGCGAGAGTAACTTTCCTGTATCCAGTTAGCTTGCCTACAAGTGAGGGCAATAGAGAAAGAAAGGAACCTGAGGCAGGTCCTCTAAAGCAGCTGGCGTCTGAAATTTCTCTGTGCTTTGACATTAATATGAGAAGACAGTGAGGGTACCTTCTTTGGATTTACACATTCTAATACACTTTATGGCAAATCCGCTTGGTTTTGTTGTGAAAGGCTTGCTGATTCCTGACAGCCTGATGTACTTCAGCCCTCTTGGAGCTGGTGTGCTTTGAAGGAGGGATCTAATGGAAGTTCAGGAGTTTAGTCTTCCCTGTCTTTGATAGCATTAGCCTAATAGTAAGCTAAGCATCAAGAAAGAAAATCCTGCACTGGGCTGGTGCTTGGCTGAAAATGTGCCCATACC
The DNA here is from genome assembly GCA_033558105.1 of Coccyzus lansbergi. NCBI lineage: Eukaryota > Metazoa > Chordata > Aves > Cuculiformes > Coccyzidae > Coccyzus > Coccyzus lansbergi. Next base: position 1,974,018 of record JAUMJK010000081.1, on the reverse strand, counting down.
TGGATTTGAAAGGCTGTACTTGCAGACATTTGCAGCTCACATCACTCACAGCTGGATTGTTGGAATACATCTTCCAGGCTGCAGTTTGTAGAATCTTGAACGTTTTTTAAAATTGTGTGGATGTAACCTGTTAATTAATTTTAATAGATGTGCTGATATTTTAACTTTAATAAATACACTTTGTTGAGGAAATTTGACTTCCTGCTAGTGGCAAATTTCTAAAGAAAATTCTTCTATGGAAAAAAATCTTAGAAGTATTGAAAGCATTTCATTTTTCTCCTGACCCTTGCAAATACCAGCATGAAAGAAATGTGATGATCGCTGTGTTAACAATGGATATTCTTAGCATTTGCTTACACTTCATAATTTCTGCTCTGTATGAAGTGGTGGATATACAGTAATTGTTTGGATTGGAAAGGTGAGATGCTGTGAAAATTGAGAGAATCTGCTGTTATAAATGAAGGGATTCAAAGAGGGGAAACTCATAAACAGAGTTTAATAGATGTGGGAGATAACAATATGTTAGTTGCAGTGGAATAAAGCAGCAAAGAAGACCTAGGTAGTGTGTGGGGATTTGTTGTTTATTTCTTTTCATTAAGCTTTTCATCCTCAATAAGTTTTCTCTCTAATATAAAAGAGGAATACAATTGATTTCCAGGTTGCACTGGGATATATCTGAATGTGAAAGTCAATTTGGATGGTTGGTTTACTTTATCTCTTGTCATTTTTCTTTGCATTATTACATCTCCTTCTGATTTTTAGAGCTTTGAAGCACAGGTTTTGGTTACAAAATTGGTGGAAATCAATACCATCTTAATATCATGGTCTTTTTTTGAATTGTGCACTGTCCTCATGTGTTTTCAAAGTAGCTGCCAAGGTGCCAGCCTGGCTAAAGTTATTTATCACTACAAGGACCCCCAAACATTTCAAGTCTTCAGATGCTAAACTTTCCTCACCAAATATGTTAGATAATCTAGCAACTACTGAGCTTCATACTTGTGCGTAGAAAAGCAGAGCTTCGAAAGAGTCTTCAGTTTCTGGGTTGTAGACAGTGTTAATCATGGAGGAAAAAAATGAGTAATAGCTGATAAAAAAATCAGGGAAGCCACAGCAGAGACGTTGGTCTGCCTTTTCAAATGCAGTTTACTACTCAGACTCTGTGTAAACAATGACTTTCAGCATTCAGTACCTAGCATTAAAGTAATTATTCATGCCAAGGTAGTTGTTGAGACAATCAATATTGCCTCTACTTTCTATTGTGGAATCTGTCAGACTTCTATAGCATTTTGGATGAGGTAGTTGGCAGCATTATGTTGAGCACTAGCCTAGTGTGCACACAATGCTATAAATCCAGTCACTTCCCACCAGCTGCACTCTTCTGAGTAATTCTTTTTCAGTCACTTCCTTTCCCTCATACAAACATTTTGGGGGATTTTTTGACTGATCCTCTCCTCCCAAAAGCTCCAATAGTAAAGATGCCCTTAGAAATGAACTTGAACAGGATATTGTACTCAAGTGGACACGCAATGGTCCATTTCAGACTGGGGTGCATATCAGGGAAGAAGACAAGATCTGATTGCAAAACTGCCAGGAATCAAAAACCTGGAAATATTATATAAAACACATGGATTTTTGATTTTGTTGAGACTGCATTCCATAGTAAATGGGTCAATGCAATGGAGATTTTGTGATGTGTTTTGCCATTGTGAAGCCTATTGTACAGAAAGAAAGGGTTTAGGAAAGCTCAAATAACTGCCTTCACAGAAGCTGCTAAGAAGGGATACACATGGCTTATGTTTTGCAGAAGATGAGAGTTCATCTGTTTTGTTTGTGGACAGAGAGTGTATTCAAAATTGTACTTGGCCATCTAGCTGCTATTGAGACATTGTCTGGTAAAAGTGGCATTTGACAAGAGCAGAATTTTTGGGGGCGAGGGAGGGAATCTTGTGATCTCAAAATTTTTATCCTAAAGAAATGTTTCACTAAAGAGATACTGATTTTTCCTGATCTCTGATGTTTCTTCCTTCTCAGACAGCATTTTACAATTTTTTAGCTTTGTCTAAGGTAACCCTAAAGAAACTAAAACTCCTATTATGAAATTCATGAGTTAAATGTTTTCATATTGGTACAGTTTTATTAACTGCGACTATTTGTACTTCAATTATACACTACAAAATTATTTTTTTCCAGAATTTTCCTTAAAGTTTTGTGTATTCAAACACATCCAGTGCTGCCTTATCAGACCTAGTTAGTTGTATATATTTGTAAACATTTTGACTGCAGAAGACAGAACATGAAGTACAATTTTCATGGAAATGGTAAGACTGTTCTCAGGAATAAATATATGTTTTTTGTTGTTAAACCAAAACATCACCCTATCACTTTATATTAATTTCTTTTATTGCCTGAATTGGAGAGAAATACTTCGGGCAGGAGGTAGCCCAATTATGATTTATCTTGTCTGAGGAATATGCAGAACTTCCTCCACCTAGAAAATTGAGCTTTAGTGTGAACTTAATTATCACACTCTGCTACCAGGAGTATTCTGTCTGCAGAACAGCAAGGCAGATCCTTCTCTTTCTTTCCTTTTTAAACCCAGGAGTCTTTATGTTTCTCTGGCTTGCATATTTGGAAGTTAAAACTGCATCAATGAGAAGGACTGTCCGAAGGCTGTGTGAAGGTAATTACTTTTCAGATAGCGCATTTCTATATGGTCTCTGTGTTTTCCATTCTGCCCTTCAAAGAGCTCTCATATAGACAGTTTCATTAGAATAGATTCTATATCCCACGAATAGTGATGTCCCTCAGGGGTCTGTACTGGCACCAGTGCTGTTTAATATCTTCATCAATGACAATGAGATTGAGTGCACCCTCAGCAAGTTTGCAGATGACACCAATCTAAGTGGTGCAGTTGTCACACCAGAAGGATGGTATGTCATCCATTGGGACCTGGACAGGCTGGAGAAATGGGACTGTGAACGTCATGAGTTTCAACAAGGCCAAGTGCAAGGTCCTACACCTGGGTTGGGGCAATGGCTGATTTCATTGCACGATGGGGAATGACGTGATTGAGAACTGCTCTGCAGAGAAGGACTTTGGGTTGTCAGCCTATGAGAATCTCAACAGGTACCAGCAATGTGTGCTTGTAACCGTATCCTGTGCTGCACCAAAAGAAGCGTGGCCAGCAGGTTGAGGGAAGTGATTCTGACCCTTTACTGCTCTCTTGTGAAACCTCATTTTGAGTATTGTGTCCAGTTCTGGAATCTTCAGTAAAAGAAGGATATGGAACTGCTGGAATAGACCCTGAGGAGGCTACAGAGATGATCAGAGTGCCTGGACTACCTTCTGTATGAGGACATGTTGAGAGAGTTGAGCTTGTTCAGCCTGGAGAACAGAAGGCTCCGAGGAGATCTTGTAGCAACCTTGCAGTACCTGAAAGGGGCTACAAGAAAGCTGGAGAGGCACTGTTCATAATGGCTTATTGTGATAGGACGAGGGGGAAGAGGTATAAACTGGAGAGGGACAGATTTAGACTAGACATTAGGAAGAATTTCTTCACCATGAGAGTGGTGAGACACTGGAACAGGTCGCCAAGGGAGGTTGTGGCTGCCCCATCCCTGGAGGTGTTCAAGGCCAGGTTGAATGGGGCCTTGGGTAACCTGATAGAATGTTCCTACCCATGGAAGGGGTGTTGGAACTAGATGATCTTTAAGGTCCCTTCCAACCCTGACTTTTCTGTGATTCTATGATTCTATACGCGGCATATAGTCTTCTGCTCATTTATTCAGGTACTACTCTGGCTGAGTGTGCTCCATCCCCTCTAATGGCTGTGATTCATGTTTTCAGTGCTTCTTTTCTAGTCATTGGAGTAAATTTCTAATGTTCTTTGCTATGGCTCTTTGCCCACCTGTTGACTTCCTACAACTAGTAAAGGAAAGCTCCTAGTAGAAATTTAATATGCAATTGAGCAAGAGATTACATGTTAGATGGGGTTCTTTTTATTCAGCAAGGAGTTGGAGTTCCTCCAAAACTACATCAGACAGAGAGCACAAGATACTTTCTAGAGGAGAATTTAATAATTTTTTTCCTTTATTTTCAACTGACAAATGTCTCATGATTTCTTGGCACTCATACTGGAAAGTGTTTGATAAATATTTATGGGGCTTTTGTTTCCACTTTCTATTGATGAACTGGCCCTAGAGAGTTTGCTGCAAATATTCAATATGTTCTATTTGAAATCTGGGTTCTGTTCTCCAGCTGTGACTAGTACATTGTTACTGTTCCCTGGCTGGATGTGTGTGGGAGAACTTGTACAAGCTCTGAATTTGTCACTGGGGCTATTAGTAAGGCTGAGACCTTGTGCAGTGCCCTGCAGCATGAGGACACCAGTCCAGTTCCTGATCAAGCTGTTGATGTATTTGTGCAGTATTGTGACTTTACTGTTAATTCAGAGAGACCATATCCTGCTTACAGAAATTTTCCCTTACACCTCTACCTCACCAACTGTGCAATGTTCTGTGCCTGGGCATTCCCTGAAGGTGTATGGGATTGCAGCTCTCCAATGGGGCTACCTTGCCTCTGGCCTTGAAGCTGCCTGAAGGGTAGTCTGTTGGCATGAATGTGCTTATGAGAAATAGCACAGTGAAAAGGAGAAAAGCAAAGAGATTTTTTTGTTAACAGACTTTGTTTCTGAGTATTAGTATTGTTCTGAGAAAGAGTTATTGCAAGATGCTCATGCTACAGCAGAGTTAGCCTTACTCTCATTGTTTTTGCCGTTTTGTTATGAAGGGTGAGGTCTCATCCTCCAGGAAGGGTTTTGAGAATACTCTCAGAGCTATGGTGAGGAAATACAGCTCACCCAGGACAGCTTTCCTGACAGGGATATTCCAATTACTTGACACAGTGTAGTCCTTTCTAACAAGTGTCTGCTGAGTCTTTTTGTTAAAAAAATTATTTCATATGGTCTTAAAATATTTTAGCCTCAGGATGCTGCTTAGGAAAAAAATCTTACTGAAATGATACCAGATGCTAACAGACTGTTAAAAGGAATAACAAACCAGCCATTAACTAGTGGTAAACAGGTATTAAGAAAAGTTAAAAAAAACCCTCAATTTTGAGTGGATTATTCAATGCTTAGTCATACTTTGCCGCATTTCTGTTCTTCCTTATCTTGGGAAGATATAATGGGTTAAATAAACGATATCAAATATTTTTGTCTAGCTGTTGAAAGTTCTACAGGACCAAATGAAGATGCTGTGCATTAGCTTTATGAATAATAGCAGCTAACTATGTTCTGTAGACCTGCATTCAACTCTGCATTGCTCTGGGACTGTATCATCTACCCCCACAAACTATGGGCTAAATATTGCAGATGATGAATTCAAATCTTAACTTAAGCAATATCACCTTGCAGTTGCAGAACTTTATCAAAGCACAGAACCATGGAATCATAGAATTGCAGAATGGTTTGGATTGGAAAGGACCTTAAGGTTATCTAGTTCAAGCCCAAACTAGCACCTTAACAATGGATCTTTTAATTAAAAAAAAATAAATCTGGAAACATAGAGGGACATAATAGAGGGACAAAAGCAATTAAGCTGATTTGCTCTGTTAGTACAGATTTCTAAAGACTTTTTAATTTACTTTTTTTTCTATTAATTACTTAGCAAATAATGAAGTTAAATATGTTCTGAATACTGAACAAACATCAACATAATTTTCCACTTTGATTAAATTTTAAAGGAAAAATTAATTACATTTAGGTTTTTCTCCTCCTTGCATTTTGGTTTTTGAACCTTTAGGTTTCCACTGCAGTTGTGACACTTATATTGAGATTCTCAGATAACACATGATTCTGGAAGGTGAAAATCATCCACAGTGTTCAAAGACTCGTAGGCAGCACATTGGAAATAACTATTCAGGAATATTTTGCTGTTTTCACTGCCTGCTCAGGCTACCAGTCTGGATTGTGTGTACCCATCTAGACTTTAATTTTCATTTATTCTGTAAAATGCATCAGGTGGATGATGGCAAAGATTAGCAGGCAAACTTCATAAAGTTTTGTTTCTAAGCATGGTTAGCTTGGATCTTGGATAAGAATTGCTTAATAGATATCCAGTCACTACCAAAATGTATCCTTAAATTTTAAACATAGCTAACAGGACTTTGAAATTGCTAATCCACAAAAGGAGATTAAATATTTGTGATCACATCTTTGATTTTGCTACCCGGTTTCCAACAAAGTCCAGGAAATACAGGAAACCTTCTTTGTAGTGTATTTTATCATGCATTGGAAATTGTCAGGCAGGTGTAATTCATGCAGAACTGCTGTCAATATACATATTTAAAATAAGCTGATAGTTTTCAAAGCCATATATGAACAAGGTTAACAAAACTAGAAGCAACAGATTCCATGGAAACCAAGAGTACCTGAGTCAATAGAGAGGTAAAATCAAATGCATTCATTTTAATTGTCCCTTGCAAATAATTGCCTGAGCAACTGAGACTATACCTGTTCTCTTTGGAAGCCTGCAAATTAGATATGATTGTCAAGGTTTAAGAAACAAAGCAAACCACTCCAGACAACCTCCAAGAGCATGAGAGTTAAAAAAAACCCTAAAGATTTTAACATTGAAAATGGTTCAAGTTTTTGTTTCAGCTCTATGTCTGTCCTCACAACATGGAAATTATTTCCTCATAGTGACCATAGCATTAGTAGGGATTGTAGCTGTTCATCTGCTGCCTGACAGTACATGGCTCTCTGAACATGCTGCTTTTCCTGAGCACAGGGACACAGTCCTGCAATCTACCACTACCCATAAAATTTACTCTGACTGTAGAGGGAATTACATGTCTTGCTCTGATTTGCTGTAACTAAGCACTCCTCCATGGCGGGTCAGAAAGAGTCTAAAAACCACCTGATTTTGCCAGAAAGGCTTTCCCTTTCATTTCAGGTTTACCAAGAGAAGTAGTCTAGATAGCTGTATATTAGATGCATTGTACAAAATCTCAGTGTACAAGACATTTGCTGATTTCTGTGAACCCTTGCAAACTTAAGCTTCAACCCATGGCCATTTGAAGACTTGCAGGTAAAACTGGCGAGGGAACAATTTGGTTTTTGTGACAGCTTCTAAGGTTGTAAAGTTTTTCTTCGGCACTAAAGGAAAATCAAATCCTTAAGAATGCTTTTTATGAAATTGATCTGTGGAACACGGCAATTTTTATCTTGGAAGGATCAGATTTTTCAACCTGACTTCATTTCTGCAGTCCCTCTGGCCTGAGAGACCAGTTCAAAGCCTTAAAAATCCCCTCTCAGTACCATTTTTTCCTGAAACAGGAATCCACCTTGCTAAGCATTTCAGCATTCAGATAATTTTTTTTTCAAGACAATGTTTTGTCATAATCATTCCAGCAGGTCTGACTTCTTGAGGTGGCTAGTTCCCGCTCTCCTGCTCCTCAAGTTATATGTGAAAACAATGTAAGACATAGGGACCTAATGGGCTGTAGGACTTTCCTTTGACTCTCCTCATGCCCATTTACTTTGACCATGGCATAATGATTTTGTGCAAAATGTGTAGAAAGTGCTGAAGTTTTGCGCATCTCTGCTGAGCTAACCCGGTCTTCAGCAGCCTAAGGAGAAACCTGGGAGGGGAGGAAGAGCAAGACACATGTTTGACTGAGAAGTGCAAAATGTTTCCACAGCCTTACTGTTTCTATGCCTATCCTGTATTTAATCAAGATGTTACTAACATCAAGCTGTTTTTTGTCTTTTCATGTGAGAAGTAGCATATTGAACCATAGTTTTGAGACATAGCCAAGGACTATATGAAACAGAACAGTGCTAGAACACTGCCCTCCATCCAGAAAACTGCCAGATGCTGCACCCTACATCAAGAGTAAACTAACCACTGGGGAGCAAGGTACTGAAGAAAGAATTTTTCTGGGACGAGCAGGCTAATCAGTGAGAGAGTTGAGGTTTTCTGGGTTACCTCTGATGTGAGAAGGCACTAATGTGACTATTAAGCACTGAGCAGCCTTTGATCTGTGAGTCGGTTGTTCAGTATTCTTGGCCCAATGAGGGCACATCCACTTCTCTTTGATCCACAGGGCAGACTTTAGTCTGTTGATCTGCTTTCCCTTGGGGAGCATGACTAGTTGCAATCTGTTAAGTGGACACAAGATAGGCCCCTTAGAACTTAGTAAGATCCTGGAACTCTATCGAAACAGATGCATTTGCCAATCTAATTTGCTATCAGACAACCATTTAGACTGAAAAACACCTTTAAGGACCTTAAGTCCAACCCTACACCTAGCATTGTCTATTCCACGACTAAAAAGGTCCCTTGAGTATGACATCTACACAGATTTTAAATACCTCCAGGGATAGTGACTCCATTACTTTCAGGGGCATGGGAGTGGTGGTTTCCAATGCTTGATAACCCTTTCAGCAAAGAAATTTTTCCTCATATCCACTCTAAACCTCCCCTGGTGCAACTTGAGGCCATTTCTTCTTGTCATAGCATCATAAAATGGTTTCAGTTAGAAAAAAATCTGTTAAGGTCATTGAGTCCAACCATTGATCCAGCCCTGCTAAGTCCACCAATATGCTATGTCCCCAAGTCCAACATCTACTCATCTTTTAAACACCTCCAGGGTTGGTGACTCGACCACCTACCTGGGTAGCCTATTCTAATGTCTGACAACACTTTCAGTAAAGAAATTCCTCCTAACATCCAACCTAAATATCCTTGGTGCGTCTTAAGGTCATTTCCCCTTGTCCTGTCACTAGCTACCAGGGAGAAGAGACAACCCCCCACCTTACTACAACCTCTTTTCAGTTAGTCGTAGAGAGTGATAAGGTCTCTGCTCAGCCCTCTTTCCTCTGAGCTAAACAACCTCAGTTCCCTCAGCTCCTTCTCAGAAGACTTGTGCTCTAAACCCTTCATTAGCTTTGTTGTCCTTCCTTGGACACACTACAGTACCTCAATGTCTTTCTTGTAGTGAGAAACCCTAAATTGAATGCAGTATTAGAGGTGCAGGCTCAGTGGTGCTGAGTACAGGGGGACAATCGCTTCCTTGGTCCTGCTAACCACACTGTTTCTGATACAAATGAAGAATCTTCTGGCCATCTTGGCCTCCTGTGAACACCAGTTGCTCGTGTTCAGCCAGTTGTTGACCAGCACCCCAGGTCCTTTTCTGCTGTGCATCTTTCCAGCCACTTTTCCCTATTTCGTTCCCTTTTTCATTGCAGAGGGTTGTTGTGACCCAATTGCAGAATCTGATATTGATCTAGTCTGTCCAGATCCTTGTGTAACACCTTCCTACCCTCAAGAATCCTGCCCAAGTTGGTGTTGTCTGCAAACTTGCTGAAGGTGCAGTTAGTCCTCTCATCCAGTTCATTGATAAAGCTATTACAGGGAACTAGTGTCAACATTGAGCCCTGCGGAACAACCCTTGTAACTAGCTGCAAATTGGATTTAACTGCATTTGCCATAGCTCCTTGGGTCCAGCCAGTTCTTTACTCAATGAATAGTACAACTGACCAAGCCATGAGGAGCCAGTTTCTCCAGGAGAATGCTGTGGAAAATGGTTTCAAAGGCTCTTATAAAGCCTAGGTAGACAACATCCACAGGCTTTCCCTCATCCGCTAAGTGGATCACCTTCTCATAGAAGTAGATCAGGTTAGTCAAACAGGACCTGCCTTTCCTAAACCCATGCTGACTGGTCCTGATCATCTGGTTGTCCTGGGAGCTACCCAAGCAACTATGGTATGTGCCATAGGCACATGTGTAGGCATGATTTAAGCAGAAGATTTATGCTGATGGGTGATGCACAAAGTACACATCAGTCTCTTTTCTGTTCTATCTGGGGCACTACCATTCTCTCTTTGTCATATTCTCTCTTTCAATCCAGTCCAGGAACTGCTGGCACCCGTCTCCTCATGCTTGATGACAACATTCAGATAGATTGATCTATTGTCATGCCTGATGGGTGTGATCCCACTGTGCTGTGCATCCTCCTCCACCTCTTCTAGTCCTATTCACCTTCCCTCACCCCAAAATAGCCCTTTTTCAATGCTTCTAGGGAAAATATGGAAGTTGTGCTAAATAAAGCCTATCCAGATTTGTTTTGTTTGGTTCTAACCTTCTGTGAAGAGGGGATGAATTAAAGGGGGTTTATACCCTGAAATAAAACGTAAGTATATACTGATTTTTATTGCTTGTACTGCAATGGTTTGATGTATTAGGTCAAAACGTTATTTAGAGTAAAGAAAGGAATGTATACTTCAGTGGCAGCATTGATTTTGATCTAACACAGACTAATACGCAGGCACAATGCAAATTACAACCAAATGAGATTTTCACTTACTGCAACAGAAAATTATTAAAGAGCAGTACTCAGTAAATGCACTAACATATGGTGATATGACTATGATTCTGCCTGCACTCCTCAGGGCTCACGGAGAATGTGTTAAACTCTTCCCTCCCCCAGCTTCTTAAGCAGACATTTCCTACTTAGAGAAGAGCAAGTAGATAAGACCAGAGTGTCTGTTTCTAACTGTTGTCCTAAATACCGGTTTTGACTCTGATTCCAGTTGCCCAAGGCCTAAACTAGATCTCTTTCACATTTAGCCTGGAGAAGAGAAGGCTCCAGGGAGATGTAACTGCAGCCTTTCAGTATATAAAAGGGACTTACAGGGAAGATGCAGAGAATCTTTCTACTAAAGTCTGCAATGACAAGAAAAGAAGTAATGGTTTTCAACTGACGAGGGTAGGTTTAGGTTGGACAGAAGGAAGGGGGCTCTGAATCATTCAGGACTGCTCTCAATCCCTCCATTCTCCAGCTTGTCTTGATACTGGGAGGTACCCCAACCCAGCTGCAGGGCCTTGCACTTGGGCTTGATGAACCTCATGAGGTTCACACAGACTTATTTCTCAAGTGGTCCAGGTCCCTCTGGATGGCAAATGAAACTCCTAAATAAGACTCCTAAGTGAGATTCCTATTCTCATCAAGATCACGCATTGCAATCTTGTGTATAGTGAAAGAATTTAAATTTTTTGCTTTTCTAATGAGAAGTAGATATCAATTTGAACACTAATATTTCCTGGAATCTGGATAAGTGCATGTGTTGGTGTTTCCTAGAGGACTGTGGGAGAAAGTGGAAGGACTGAAATTTTAGGGAGACTCTCTCAAGCCTTGGAAATTTCCTGGGTTTAAGTCTATTAATGTTGAATTTCAATTTTCTGTTGGACTCAAGTTCTGATTGAATCTGTACAATCCCTGTAATCATGAGTAACAGTTATTCAGGTTCTTAGTAATAGGCTCATAGAAATACACAAGGAAAAAAAAAACCTCAAAAGAAAGTAGGACAATACAAGAAAACTGTTCTGAGAGTCAAGAGATTAGAGAAATAAATTAGATGCTTTTTCTTCCTGAAGCTTCAGTCATAGGGCTTTCTAAAGGCAATACAAATAGAAGAATGTAACTCTTTCATTTGCAGCAAAATCAGCCTGCAACCTAATCCACTGGGTTTTCCAACAGTCTCCTCAGCTTTTAAAAAAAGTCTTTTCAAAACCGCAAATGCACTTCTATCATACTATATCGCAAGACAGATATTTTAAACTTTAAGGTTGCCCAGCTATTGTGTGCCTTTTAAGGGAAATCTCTCTTGTGCACACTAGTAGTTCATTGCACAGCCAGAGGGCCTTTGGCAAATGAAAGGGTTGCAATGACTTTATAATGACTGCTGGAATTGTGCACTTCCTATGCCTCTAACCACTGTCACAAAGCAGCTCTTAGCACTTTCCTGCTGCATGAGAATTTGTGAACCATCAGGTGACAAGAAGCCCCAGACAGACTGCTGAGAGTAAGGAAAACTGATGTGAGAGGAAGCACCAAGCTCCTGTACCTAGGACATCCCTTAGAAGAAATGATAGTAAGAATCTAATTGCAGGTCCTTTACTTCCACATATGGACACTGCTAAGAGCATGGCTGTCCTTGTTGCTGAAGGTGCATATCATACCACCACCTGAGGGAATGTTAGAGATGTCCTGCACTGTTACCCAGACCAAGAGAAAAGCCACGAAGCTGGTGAAGGGGTTGGAGAACAGGCCCTATGAGGAGCATCTGAGAGAGCTGGGGTTGTTCAGCCTAGAGAAGAGGAGGCTGAGAGGAGACCTCATTACTCTCTACAAGTACCTGAAAGGAGGTTGTAGAGAGGAGGGAGCTGGCCTCTTCTGCCAAGTGAGAGGGGACAGGACAAGCGGGAATGGCCTCAAGCTCCGCCAGGGGAGATTTAGGCTGGAGATTAGGAGGAAGTTTTTCACAGAAAGGGTCATTGGGCATTGGAATAGGCTGCCCAGGGAGGTGGTTGATTCACCTTCCCTAGAGGTGTTTAAGGTACGGGTAGATGAGGTCCTGAGGGACATGGTTTAGTGTTTGATAGGAATGGTTGGACTCAATGATCCGATGGGTATCTTCCAACCTGATTGTTCTCTGATTCTAAGAGGGCAATGGCCATGGTGTCATACGTATGTGGCTGAGGTTGTGCTCCATAGCCTAGGGATATCAACTGCATCAGCTGTCAGGTGTGAGTTTTGCTCATGCAGACCTGTTGCGTGTGCTGTATTAAAGTCCTCCTTGTCGCCATGTGTAAAGCATTGTGCAATGAACACAAACTCCCATGTTGTCACAAAGGCGTGACAACAACACACCAACCTTTCAACCACTGGGCCTAAGTTAATGATGGAATAAGATGTAAATAACTCCCGCTTGGTGAGAAAGTGTTTTTTAAGGTGTCTGACATCTTTAAATGGGATGGATCTTTAGCTGGTAGATACAGTTTTCACTAGAGCCCTGTTGATTTATGTTAGATAAAGATCTCATGTAAGGTGTGCTGCTAAGAGTACTGTAAGAAGAAGAAAATCAGATTTAAATTGAGGAGAGAGCTCAATAGTTTTAATTTAAATTGTTAACTGCATATGCTTTTACTAATCCTATTTTTTTTTTGATTCTTAAAGTTGCTTAGCTAAAAGTCCCTTGTGGCCTATCAGCATAATAACCTCAAATAAAGCTGGGGAAAAAGTCAATGGCCATAAATAGAAAGTCAGAGAATAAAATGATAACAAAATCATTAAGGCCCATGCCAGACAATCAGAAGCTATTTCCATTGAATATCAATTCGCATTGGGGCCAGAAATCCTGCAATACTACACAAGTTCCTGAACTGTCAGATTTACTGCCTTTGTTGTGCTGAGCAGAAAGTGACTTCTAATCACAATCAATAAAAATAGTCATCCAATAGGAAAACTGGCTCATTTTCAGTACGGTCTGGGACACAACTTTACTTGCTTGCTTTTCCAAATCCATCAGCATTAGCTTTAAATATTTTCTGGATTATAACATATCTCTCTCTCTTTCTCTCTCTCACCTTTATTTCCCTTTGATAAAAAAGGACAAAACAAGATTATTCCGAAAAAGTGGTATTTTGAATGTCTCTAGGGGAACATGATAAGGAAATCACCTTGCTTTCAAACAAGCCGACAAAACTATTCAGTTCATGGCATGAACAAGGTTTCTAGCAAAAACAAATGTGGTAGTAATTTGTAATTCTGCACCTGCCAGATGCTAGCATGAAATATGCACTTTGTTTAATTGAGAAAGCATGTTGTGTTGTTTTAAGAAGTAGCTTGATTTTGTTCGAAGCTATTCTGTGTTTTGCAAATGGATGAGAACAACTTGTTTCTTATCACAAATGACCCAATCCTTATGTACTTCACTTCAGCAAAAGATAAAATATCCGTATGTTAGAAGAATCTCCCTTGAAATCTTTTCATGGGTTCCTCAGATTTTTTACCTCTTGGTGGTGCCAAGACTGAAAAGAAAATGTAAGTAAAATTCACGTCTTCCATGATGATAACCTCCAGGTATTAGCTGTTGCCATCACAATACTCAAGAGCACAGTAGACCAAAATAAATCTTGAAAGCACTTTCTTTAATTTCAGCAAGGATGGTTACAAAGACTGTGTCTCCAGAGGCAAAAGTCAGCCATATGTGATGTAAAATGGCTATGCTTATCTTGTTTGCCACTGAATGATGCCTCCTTCTCCAGCCGTACAAGCCCGCAGGTAGCAGATAGCTACCAGCAAAATGCTTTGCAGTCAGGTAACCATGTCAGCAGTAGCAAACCAAGACATTCTCAATGGACCTATCTAGTGCAGATAGATCACTCATGACTGTTAGATGAAGAGAGGGCTTACAAACAGAGATTGTGTTCTATGGCCTCCAAGGTGCTGGGTGTGAGAGGGAGAGCTTCTCTGCCTCAGTACAGTTGCATTGTATGGGACTGGCATACTATACTACATAGTGGGGTAGTGAGGAGTGAAACCCCTTTCCATGAACCAGTGCCTGAATATCTTTCTGGGTTTTATTGGTCTCATTTTTCTCCTTGTGCCAGCTGTCTGACCTGACAAGCAGGCTTCCCTCTGACATGGAGAACTGCTTGCTGAACAGCTCAACTCCATCCTTTGCATGCTGGCTGCCCGCCTGCCTTCCCTTATGCCTCTTCTTATGAAAGATATATTCTTCCCTTCTTTTGTGCCCAGATCTTCAGGCATAGTCTTTGATTGCCAAAACTTTCCTGCACTCAATGGTTTGATCATTACCCAGATGTTTATTTGCATGTATATATACAACTTAGCACTCCTCAACCCCACTTTTGTAAAAACATATAAATATTTGAATCAGAAAACCATGAATGTAATTTCCCCACTTTTGTTATTTTTAAGAACCACTTCAAATATTATGAGAGGGGAAGGGGGAACAAAACCAGCACTAAGATGTAGCCTTATTACTTGTGCATTAACAAAAAAAGACTGTATGACTTCTAACTTCAAAGTAAGTTTAGTGTTACATTCCTTTAGCATATGGAAAGCTTGTTTGATACCAACTTGATTAGGAGTCTTTTGGGATCTATTCCACATCCTGCCCATTTGTTTCCTTAGACAGACATTGTACATGATCCCCCTCCCTCCTGGAAATGGCTTATTGCCCTCTGTCTGAACTGCATTACAAGGATGTTATACAGAGTGTGTAGTAGCAATGACAAAGACTGCAGTGCATGCCAAGCCTCCAAGTATGACATCAGAGACAGCTTTTACCCTTATCTCCCACCACTTACAAATATGCTGTTAGGCATATTTTTTGCGTGAAGTGCTGGGTTTCAAAGCTGAGACAGGTGCAAGTAAAGATGAGATGCACGGGCAATTTGGGAGCTATGGTACATGTGGGTACAAAAAGAAACAGTTCAGCAAAAGAGCTGCCTTTCTATTCTGAGGGTCTGTGGCTTTTTTGGGTCTCTGTCATTCTGAGATAATACTCAGATTTATTTATTCATTGTTTATGATACTGCCATCTTTCTTCTGAGCTTGCATAGAAATCAGAATAAAAACAATAAGAAGAAATGATTGCACCAGCAAGGCTGGGAGCCATAATAGCAACCTAAACAAGAAATGAATGACTTATTTTTAACAGGGCGGGAAATAGTTCCTCAGGATGCACTTAAACAGGATGTAAGGTGACTACACATTGCCTATAGAAGTTATTTACATCTTCTAATGGACCAACTCGTAGAGTTGGGCTTGAAAACAAACAAATATGCTTCTAGGTAGAAGGGTTTTTCAGTTTGGAAATGGAGAGCAGGAGGAATGCATTAACAAAGTAATAAGCCCCCTACAGGGTAACTGGATGAAAATTCTTCAAGTGTTGTACAGAACTTTTGGGTTCTTCTGACCTTAAAAGCAATAGAGAAAGTAGGGAAAAAAAAAAATCACCTTTTTGGACACAAACGTCTGTATTCCTTGCTGATATGAAGGTACGGATTTATTGAGAAGGGTAAGTACAGTAAAGCTGTAGCATGATCTGAACACCACATTTACTTTCAGGGTGGTCTTGTTGCACCAGAAGGTCACTGCCTCTTTCCCACTGACCCTGCTGGGACTGCCTCCAGCCCCAGGATGTGCCTGAATGATGCAAATTTGTAAAATTACACAATTGTCTCCTTTTTCTCTAGCCAGTTTTTGTTTGTTTGCTTTTTCCAGGATGGTTGGGGAGTTCCCTGTAATGGAAGGATGTGAGTGTCTCTGAAATAGTTTTATTTTATTTGTGTTGTATGAGTCACATGAAGCCTTCTAATTCTATTCTTTTCTGTGCTGTCTTTTTTTTTGCCAGTCATCAGTCGTCTGTTTGAAGTGCAATAGTGCAAGTAAAAGCCTACATGAATCTGTAAGATACAAAAAACCAGTCTGTGAAATGCGTCATGTGGGGAAAGAGGAGAGGGATGGGATGACTACTGCAGGCTCTTCACAAGTTATGGCCCTTGCTTTCAGCAAAAGATCATCAGTTGTTCAAACCTTACTTTAGGTTTCTTTCTTTATCATACACTGGATCAAGATGTCTATACTTTGATGTATTTTTACCATGTGATTTTTCTCATATGAAATGCTGGCCACTTAATGACATGTGACATCCTTCTGATGCTTCATGTGTCATATTTCATATGAAGATAATGCATGCTGTCTGAAGGATCAGGATATGCAGAGTAGAGTAACAACCAAATGCGCTTCGATTGAGTTTGAACATGATTTCAGACTGTCCTTATCTACAGTGCAGAAATACAGGTCAGCCTGTCTTCACCTTTTTGATTTTATTGACTACTGCTTGTTTGGATCTTGCATGAGAATGGAGACCACAGCTAATATATCTCATTAGACTGGATCAGTGGACCAAAGACATCTGTATGAGGTTCAACAAGGCCAAGTCCCAGGTCCTGTACTTGGGTCACAACAACTCCATGTGACACTACTGACTTGGGGAAGAGTGGCTGTAAGGATGCACAGCAGAAAAGGACCTGGGGGTGTTGGTCAGCAACATGCTGAAGAAGAGACAGTAGTGTGCACAGGAGGCCAAGAAGGCCAACAGAATCTTGGCTTGTATCAGAAATAGAATGGCCAGCAGGACAAGGGAAGTGATTGTCCCGCTGTTCTTAGTGCTGGTTTGGGCCCCTCACTGCAAGAAAGACACTAAGGTGTTGTAGTGTGTCCAAAGAAGGACAATGTAGCTAGTGAAGTGTTTAGAGCACAAGTCTTACGGGGAGGGGCTGAGGGAACTGGGGTTGCATAGCCTGGAGAAAAGGTGGCTGAGCAGAAACCTTTTCACTCTCTACAACTACCTGAAAGGAGGTTGTAATGAGGTGGGTGTCAAGTCTCTTCTCCCAAGTAACAAATAACAGGATGAGAGGAAATGGCCTCAAGTTGCACCAGGGGAGATTCAGACTGAATATTATGAAAAATTTCTTTACTGAAAGGGTTGTGGAGCATTGGAAAGTATTTAAAAGTTGTGTAGATGTGGTTCTCTAGGGACATGGTTTAGTGTAGGAATTGGCAGTGTTAGTTTTAGGGTTGGATTCAATGATTTTAAAGGTCTCTTCTAAATTAAATGATTCTGTGCTTGTATGGTTCTGTGACTAGAGCTTAGTGACCACAGGTTGTTTGTATGGTCAAAGGATAGAGTTCAGCATCATCTAGGTTTATTTTTTTTTTGGTGCATATGTCTCGATAACCTTTCAATGTACTGTGTCCCTTCCTTTGTCTACAAAGATGGCCATACTTCTTCTGATTCAACCCTCCTCTGATAGGTATCTAAAGCTATATCTCTGATGTCCAAGAGCTCTTGTTTTAAATCTATACTCCATATGTAGAGTGACCTCCCTTCCTTTCACTCTATCTTACCAGAGGTTGACATAGATGCAGGGGCCAACATGAACAGATCACAGGATCACAACTCAAACTATTCTTGATGTAGGGAAGAAAACGATATGAAGAGGGAGGAGGCAAGAGGATGCAAAAAAATGTGGTTTTAGTGCAATATAACCAATTATTTTATAATGGAATATAATTAAGCAATTAATTGGAACCAGGATGTTAACAGAGAAAGGGATATTCTTTGGTAATAGAAAGTAATTTTCTCTTGCTATTCCTCTTTTTCCTGCCATGCTTTCAAGCTTAGTTCAATTATCTATTATTCCACATAGTCTATTACTAAGGTCAGTGTCTGCAATACAGTGCAAATTTCTGTCAGTTTTCTTTTGTCTCACTGTGGCTCTGTTGCAAAGCTCATAAGGACAGTAATTCTGTCTGCTGAGCTGTGGGTAAATGGTCTGCAAGAAAGAGAGTGTAAAAGCCACATTGAATAACAAGAATAAAACAAAGTGCTGAGTATCTTCCAGTCAAGCAAGTACCTTGCAGATTTGTGCACTGAATGGTGGTGTTGTGTAATTAAAGGCTCTTCCATAATGTACGTGGTGTAGCAGGTGGGAATGTGTCATCCTGGACCTTCCAAATAAGCATATGTCATCTCTCCTCTCCTCTCCTCTCCTCTCCTCTCCTCTACTCTCCTCCATCCTAAGCATTTTTTTCAGATGGGAGATAAAACTTGCTAAAAATATTATTATTATGGGAACTATAATTCAGCTTTACAATAGGTGATACAGCGGTGAACTTCAATTAAGTTAATGTGGCCACACTTTAATCCATTGTGAAGCTGATAGATGTCCATAACTCTTTATGTCTGCCTGGATACTAGATTAGTACTTAGGATGGGGAACCTCAATATTTGATTGCCCCCAGACAAGTAGCAATGACACATTAACTGAAAGTGGAGAATCCTGAAGTATCCGCTGTTCAGAGGAGTCATGTATTTTGGGCCCAGTTCTCCTGCTTCACATGAATTTCACGTAACTTACACTCTAGCATTAACTACAGTCCTAAGGCTAATAACTATTATCCCTCCTAGTATGTCCATAGCTTTTAAAAGTCAACTGTTTCAAAGTGTGAAACCATTATTAGGTTAGAGTAGAAAATCCAAGTACCATGTCTGTACTGCCCTCTGGTATTAACTGATTCTAAACTTTCTTTCATGATCCATGGAGTTGCCTTTTGACAGTGAGTAGCTGAGAGTGGGTTCTTATAACCAGGCCTTCTGGAAATGCAATGAGCTCTCCTCTAGGAAGGAAAAGCACTGTCAGTATAGCTGACTTGCTTAACAACACTTGTGGAGGTGTTTTATTATTCAGTTTATTCAGAGCAGGATTAACATTCTAAAAACTGTTGTTCTAAAAAATAATGAGTTCAATTGAATAAAAGCCAGATTTCAAATTTTAAAAGATATAACCCACAAAGCATATTCTAACGAGTAATCACAATGCATTTATTCTCAAGATAGCTACTGAAAACAAAGCTAGCAGATTAATAGGCAAGATTGCCGTTAGCTTTGCATTTAATTCTATTTACTTGTATATTAATTGCTTTTGTCTGATTATTTTTTCATGTGCAAGGTGATATTGAAAAGTAAATATAGTTAACATGCAAGAAATGAGGAAGGTTGAAGTGAGTAACTTCATATGATGAGAGATTTACTTAGAATACATGTTGCCATAGAATGTGAGCTTTCTTTCCTGCTGCAGCAATGGGAAATTAAGATAATAAAGCTATTCCTACACGTGTTGAATATATATAGTATTTTTTATTAGAATGAATGGCAGATTCTTGAAAATTCCTAATGCTGCTGCACATTACTCCTTGTAATTTTCCTATCAAAATAACTCTTAGTATAAGACAATCAGCAGAGATTTATTTGCTTTGCTGACTTGCTTTGCTTCTCTTCTTTGGGTTTCCCTGAGCTCCTTTTTTGACCTGTCATCTTAAGACATTAAAAAGTATTTAATCAATGCACGATAATGTCCAAGTCTTCATTAGTATAGCTTGGCTCTCCTAATGGTTGCCCTTTTATAATGAAGCAGCTCAAATTATAACATCTCTTCAAAATGTGCAAGGGATCTAGGCTGCTTCTATGCTTCCGGGACTCCCACAGTGCCATCAACCAGGGAGCATGGTCTCATGATTTTGTGCTGGTGAGATCTTTGCATTTTACTTGTTTGCTTTTGGGGTTGCCGACAGGCCAAATGAAACGTAGGTGGCAGAAAATTTAAATGTACTAATCTAGAACTGCCAAGATGCAGAGTGATTTGCTTTTCTTAGAAGAAGTAATACTTCCCTTTTTCAGGGAAGTTGCAACTCAGACCATCGTGTGACTTTTCGCTACCAGGTTGCTTCAGGCCAGTTATTATGGAATATGGGGGAGAGTAGGGGTAAGGTAGGGGATAGGGGAGTGTTGCTCTTGTTCTCCCTTTTAAATTCACCGTTCTCAAATGGAGTATAAATACAAGTATCAGTTAATGTGCACAGAGCAAAGAGTGTTGCATAGTGTCCTGCCGAGACCCTTCTCTTCTCAAGCTACTGTGCAGTGAAGTATGAGAAGGGCCAAGGCAAGACCTTTTCTGCCTCCTTAGCATCTGCATAATGATGGAGATCTGTGTTAGTGCAAGAGGAAATGAAGTTAAGTCAAGCATGAATTTGCTTGTCTGCAGATCTTTCTGGTACCTGGATAGAAGACTGTCCAAAGAATTGGAAAGGATGAAAGAAGAAAGACTTAACACAGGATATGAGCACCATTTCAAGCAAGAGAACAAATCTTGCATACTTTCAGGAACTGCTTAAAGGTTTTTGCTGACTCGTCCTTACAGGTTTTTTTAGGGACCCAGCTGCATGGAAAGGAATATGCTCAGCAAGACTGTGCTGAGGAAGAGAGGAAGCATTGCTGTGTATTTCTTTGCTTGCTGTATGTCAAGTGTGATCTGATTTCCTCAGAAAGCTTTCTGATTACCCTTCTGCCATATTGTGCCTGACAGAAATGCCCTTCTGGTCACTTGGTTCTAGCACCAATAAGGAGATGTAATCAATGACTCCTATGCCTTGAATAAGATTTTGTTTTATGTTATTTTGAAACTTCCTCGTAATCTTGGTGGATTGTATAGTAATTTGGATGTTAGTTTTGCTTTTTTTCTGAGGACAGAAATAGTACTGTGAGAATTTTTTCCTCAAGTTGTCTTGAGAAATTTTTCTGTCAATTTGACTTACCAGTTTCTCATCTCTGGTGACAACTGCTCAACTATATTTTTGGTTAATAACCAAAAAGAACCACTTTTGTTAATAATAATAATGTGGAATGTGTAATGAAAATACCTGCTCACAGTGCAAGCAACATGCTTTGGTGTACCAGGGTTTCCTGTGGAGTTTTTTGTTGTTTATGTCCTTACCTAGGACACATGTGACATACTTCCTCTAACAGTCAAGTAAGAGGGGCTGAAGATGTGATGTGCAGGTAGCTTGGTGTACTCTAGATGGACTTACTGGATGGAATCATTGCACGGTAATGAGAGATGGCATGAAAGGGAGAAATCTGTCAGGCCTAGGGGACTTGGGTTCTGCACTTGGCAAAAAATCATCTCTGCTCTTATAAAGACTTCCACAGCCAACCCAGTGCACCTAATGCACCCACGTGGTCTATTTATCAATCAATCATGTCTCTGGAGTAGCTTAGATCATATTGCAGCAATAGTTCTCATGCTGCTTAGATTCACAGAATCGTGACTGATGCCAGCAGAAAATAAGAAAATTTGCCCGATATCCCATGATACAAAAAACAACTTAGCTTTTGATCCCTTGGAGGAAAATGAGAAGGGAGAAGGGAGGGAGCAAGGAGAGAGTGTGAATAATTAAAGCCATTTGACTGATGCCTTCCTGTAGTTCCAAACTGCTAAGTCTGATATAGCTGTTTAATTTCAAAAGCAACTGAACTAAGTTTCCTATTTGTAGAGCAGAACTTGGAACCAACAAGACAACAGCATGCAAGAGCAAAATGATGTTCTCCCAGGTCAGCACTTAGTGCACTCAGTTAAACATTTTCTGTAGATTATGCTCTTAAATCATTTACAGCTTCAATTCACTAGTAATCCTGAAACAGAAGGAATGGAAGCCCTTCCAATGCACCAAATATTTTAGACTAAGGACCCTTGGGGGTAAAGAAGTGTTCCTTCTGCAGGAAGCTGGAATCTGCATAAGAAAGCTGTGCCTAGGTGGTGATATATCACTTTGAACCGATTTTACTTTCACACTAACTGTCTTGGGTCAGAATTTACTTCTTGTCCTGTAATGGGACTAGGGATGGCCAAGGACAGAACAACAGTTTAAGAGATATTCTATACATTCCCTGGAGTCCAGACCTTGAGGTTTAACTCCTGGTCTGTACTATTCGTTTGTACTCTTCAGTGGTCCCATTACTTGGAACACAGAAATTGTGATGGATGTCAACGGACATGTGACTGAATGAAGGTAAAAAGAAAAAATAAAGCCTTTAGAACAGACGCCAATCTTCCCTCTGCACCTCTCCCAGGCTGTAACATGTAGTTCAAATGGGGAACCAACTGTCAAAAAGAGCTTCTTTGAGGTGGTCCAACAGCTGGTTTATTTCAAAGACTGCAAATGTGAGTTCCTATAGCTCCCCCATGGACAGCAGAGCAGTAACTTAAATGACCAGAAGATTCTTTCACTGTGCTAATAAGCCAGGCAGATTTGTCTGTTCTCACTCAAAAGACAATCCCGTTCACCTTTTCAGTCATCTTGTAAAATTGATTACATCATCCTGACTTTAGCTCTTGAGTTTGCTTGAGCTCCCTGAAGGACTTGTGAGACTAAGAGAAAGCTGTGATGATTTAGCACTGATATGACGAGCGAGCCATCTTGTCCAAGTTTAAGAATCCTCTTCTAGATTGTCTTAAACTTGGAGAATCCAGAAGAGGGTGATTCTCTTAATAAGTGCTGTGAAGATGTAGGGGATGGTCTTAGCTTCCACTTTTTATTAGTGAAGCAGTGAAGGGAAGAGGCAATCTATCAGACTCAAGGTAGCTTCAGCCTGGGAGCATGGCTGATTGCACAGGATCAAGGCCATGGTATTTCCTGAGGGTGAAGTTTAACTTTCCTTGAACAAGAATATCAGCTCCAAAACAGCTGACTAGCTCAGAAGTCAGCACCTTTTTCTTTTGCCCAACCTTGTGTTTTGATTCATTGAACAAACCTTCTCTCACACTTGGACACTGAAGGAGAAACTTTGCTGCAACAAATATTCTGCCTACTTACCCAGCTATCACACGGATTTCAAGCTATGTTCATGTGGACAGGAATAAGACAGTTAACCTTTCATTCATTAAATGTGCTTCTTACATGGAAGCAGCAGCTTTAGCATAAAGTGATTGGGTCACAAATATAGAGGACTCTTATGAAGTCACAGAGTAACAGAAATATGATGATAACTGCAGAATACACTTAACTTCTCGTGTGTCAAGAGGGAAAGATAATTTAGGGAATGAATGTTGTCCTTCAGTTCTGCATCTTCTCCCTTCATCATGAGAATCCTGAATCAAGCTGTGATGCAGGCTGTGCTATTACAATTGAATCCCTAGCTATACAAGTCAAGACAGCAGTATCCTAATTCTATGTACATGACTTGAAGAATGTTCGCATTGCATTCTCTTCCCTGAAATAGTTAGAGTTACAGAGAAGTTCTGATGTATTTTCACATGAAAGAAGCCAGTCCTAATGATTGATAAAGTATTCAGCCAGTAGACTGCAAAACTCCTACAGGCCATTTCAAAGGGCTTGTAGAAAAAGACTGGCAGGAAAATGACACACGTGGGTCTTCCTCAGCTCATGGTGTTGGAGTTTTAGCAATTGGTATACCACTATCCATATTATCTAGGTGAGTTCTCACCAAAAGTCTTTCCTTGTGAGTTTATTCCGTTATGTCATGGGGGATTAATTGGAACAGAAATGCCTCTTATATCACTATGGTACAAAGATATTAGAAGTAACCAAAAGGATTTTAACAGAAGAATGTTTCAGATGCTTTCAAAGATTGTTCTCCTATGATATTTAATATTCAGTATCACTAGAAGTTGACAAATTGTGAAGATCCTGTGGCCTGAGTGAACGACGCTAAAGAGGCTCTCTTTGTTTCATCACTACATTTTTTTCTCCTAAAGGTATTATCCAAGAGTCAGGATCTCCCTCACAGGCTTCCCTTTCACTCTTCTTATTAATCTGCAGTCAACCCAATCATTGGTAAAGGCCAATGGATCTGTGTACTGGTTTTGACAGGGACAGAGTTGTTTTCTTCATAGCATGGTGCTGTGTGTTGTATTTATAACCAAAACCATGTTGATAACGCCGAGATTTTTTAGCTATTGTTGACCAATACTTTTGAACAATACTGTTGAGCATAGCATCAAAGCGTTTTCTGTTTCTCTCACAGCCCTGGCAGTAAGTAGGCTGAGGGTGCAGGAGAACTGGGGGGGACACAACTGGGACAGGTGGCTCCAACTGACCAAAGGGATATTCCATACCATATGATGCTGTGTGCAGCAATAAAAAGTGAGGGACGACCAATGGAAAGTCCTAAACACATTTATCAAGAGCTAGAAGCCTAGATGGTGAATTTTTAAGGGAAGAGGGCAAGCATGTGGAAATTATTTAATTGAGCACATAATTGCTATCATTCCACCAAAACAAACTGTATTTTTAACACTTACTAAGAAGACCCTTAGAAGCAAACACTATATTTAAGGTTTTTGGAGGCAATTAGGTAAAGGAATTTAGTTGCCCTCAACAATATATCAGAAGCAACTACTTAATTTCTTTCTTTTACTATCTTCCAACATGCAGCTTCTTTTTCTGTCACAATAAATGAGTGACTGGACAACTGCAGCATGCAGACATGCCTCTGAACATCCTACCTAGGAAGGTGTAAGCTATAGAGTTTTTTTTTTTTTAATCCACAGCTGGATAAATTTCCTGGTTTTGATTTGAAAGGCTAAGATGATTTTTTAAAAATATTATTTTTACCCGTAGAGCAAAAGCAAACCTACAGCAAACCTCTAAAATCCTTGAAGACAGAAGCATAATCCCCTAACTCATGTCTGCTTGAGTGGATGACCTGCTGGGACATTGTCTGAAACATTGCTGCCTTTTTTACAGGGTTCAAGAAGGAGGAATTTCAATCAGATATTACAGGAAAGAAATGACCACTCTTTATTTCAGTAAATCCATGTTTACCTTCATGAACAGTCATATGAAGCATGTTCACTTGTAAGAATTATGCATGCCGAGGTGAAGGTTATTGGCTTGGGTTTGTCACATGAATAAGGAATCATAAGAGTGAAAATGAATATATATATCCCTAGGCTCCATCAGCTTGGATGCTGATCTCCCCATGGTTTTGTCTGTAGACAGTGAAGAGAGAGGATCTCCTCCAGAGATTCCAAATGCAGCGTGTCTAAAGTGGGCATTTAAACTAACTTATGCAGGACCCTTGGAAGAGAAGGTTTCTAACCCAGCACTGGAAGTTAAATAGCGTCACTGGTTATTCTGATGTTTCATAAAATGCCCCCTGGACTATGTCAGGTAAATGAAAACAGCTTGCAAACTTCAAGAAGAGGAAAACATTTAGTTGCTTAGAAAGAAAAGTGGGTGGATTTTTCAGTCATTCAGTGTATGATGGTTCTACAACAAAGTTTCCTGTTTGCCCTTGTTTTATAGAAGCAGGAAAATGGGAAGAATTGTTCTTGTAAAAGAATGTTGCACTTAAGGAATATAGATTCAGTTCTCATTTGCTGATCTCTGTTTTATGTTGGGTAAGAGTTAATAAATTCATAAAGCAATTCCTGATGACTGATTTCCACTCTGAGCTCCAGTGTTTCCAGAGCAGTATTAAATAAGAGAGTATGAGAAGCATTCAGACCAACCGATAGCAGTTAAGACCATAGGACTGTAAGTGGAAGGAAAAAGGAATATATGCAAAAGCATGCTTTAGCTGTAAAATGCAAATTAATGAAAGTGCCTTCTTCACGATACAATCTAAATGACATTTAATGAAAAAATATGTATTTTGATGTGGCAGACTTGGAAAGGACTCCAGTGATACTTATGAAAACAAGACACCAACCCCCCCTACAAATTACTGATCTGCATATGAGTATCACACATGGTACTAAGATAGTTGAAGATAATCTGCCCCTCAAAAGGAATAATTGTATTTTTGAAGGTGAACAAAGACAGAAAGGAATCTGATGATTATATGATAGTTGTGGGGTTTTTTTGTCTTTTTTTTTTAACCAGTTGATGAAGTGCTGGAAAGTTTCACAAAAATGGCACATAAAACCCCTCCTCACAAAACCCGATTATCACATTTTGTTTCTAAAGACTTCTTTTGAGTGACTGAATCATTCTTAGTGCTTCAGTAATAATAATCAGACAAGACTTCCAGGGATCTGAAGTCCTTTTATATTTCTACTTGGGGAAATTTGGGAATGCTGGGCTATTCTTTCTGGCTATTCTTTCAGAGATTGTGAGTTTCAGTTGTTTGGCTTCTGTTTTTAGCTCTGTGCTAATCAGCTGGAGAGACATCATACATGTCTGTCCATGTATATACACACTTGTATCTATTTGTTCATGTGCATATCTTTAAGGTCATTCCTACGAAAAACAGGTATAATATGCTATTAATTCAACAGTTTGGAATACTGAAATAAATAAAATGGAATACATTAATATTACTATTCTTGATAAACAAGAGCAGGTACTATATTTTGTGTCCCTTCTGTTTGAATCAACAAGTTCTTCGGTATATTGAGTACTGTAGTTTAGAGTTCAGTTTTGTTTGCATTTCACGGCCACCAGTTCTATTGATGGAGCTTCTCTGCCAAACATCATAAGGTGCTTCAGGGCAAAGTTTGATTTGAATGTCTTCATATCTATGCCTTGGCTGATGTGCTACTTCCAGAGGCTGATATCTTTGCTGTATGAGTGACACATTTCACCCAACTGCCAAGCATGCAGTTCCATCTAGAAGAATAAAAAATCTCTGCTCTTCTTCAGAAATATTTCTTGCTATGAGCTGGCACTAAAATACAATAGGTGGGCTCTTAAAATGCTGTATTATTCTTCTTGCACTATAGAGTAAGGGTGGTTGGGCTTTTTGTGTGCACATGCCTGAAGGAGAAAGGGAGAAATACTGGAACCTCCAGACATATCCATCTTCTTGTCAGAGTGACAGCCAGCTGACATGGAGCTGTGTAGTCTGCATTCTGAGACTTACTGCTATTTCTGAGTTGCAGTCTCTGCAAAAGAATTCACACCACACTGAAAAATCCTCCCTGTACCTAAGCAGTCTTTGGAAATTCAATGAAAGAATCACTCCAGGGCATTTTTGACTGAAGACAGTAAGAGTAGCTACTCTGTATTTGCCTCTCACTGATTAGTTAATGGCAGTTTGGCACATCCTCGAGGGCCTTTTCTAGCACAAATACAGAATTCTGCATCTGGCCCAAGGGGATCTGCCAGTCGAGTAAGGTGCCTTGCACTCTCTCACCTGTAAGGAAGCTGTGTGCGTAAGGTATTTCATGCTGGGAGACTGAGATTCCTTTTTGTGTCTACCCTTCTTCTAGGGATCGACCCCAGTTGCAAAAAAGCATCGTAATCTACCTGCCTGGAATATTTGTTTGAACTGAGCATGCACACAAACAAGGTAACAATGTGCATGCACTAATCATGAAAAATAAGATTCTGATCTCTGTGTTTACTGGAGTTTTCTATTTCCAGCTTAGAGGTCAAATGCACACCAGGATGCCAGGTGATCATACCCAGACTCCAAACAATATGTGAAACCTAGTGAACCAGACTTTGTAAAAGAAAAGTAATTTTGACTGCTAACCTGCATAAATGTATTTGGCGCTGGATAATGCATGCACAGAAGGTACGATTTTCGTAGACATAATTCAGTTCTACCAGCTCCCTGTTTCTACTTTCTCCCTCCAAACGAGATGAAGCATAGCTGTTGAACATAAAATGTAGCAGTGCCTTTCATACTAGTGAACTGAAGAACAGCATTAGGCTCAAGTGATTAACACTGTATTGGTTTCCTGTGCAGAGTGTGTATATGAGACTGGATTTCCTCTCAGGCTAACTAGCATATTTACATTATTTGGGGAGCTAGCAGTGAGCATTTGAGGTGGCCTGAGGTATTTCTGTTAACAACTGTAGTTACATTTATATCACGTTGTGTCCCAGAAGAAGACTCTGCTTGTGCCTAAGGCACAGAACCCTCGAAATCTGTTCCCCACATTTCCATAGGCGTCCTTTGGGATATTTAGCAAGTCTTATCAGCTGATACTTTGTTTTTTTTCTGGCACATGTTCATTGAAATTGAGTTCTTCGGATTCTTTTGCCCCCTTCAAACACACACATTTCTGCTGCGGTGCACCACAGCTCAGCTCAGACTTTTTGAAAATATAAGCCTATGTTTGTACCTCAGGGAGCAACAATACCTCACCCTGCAATCCTACGGAGAGGTAAAACTAATGGTTCTGAGGAGCTCAAATAATAAGACAGTGCCTTTAAATAACAACAACAATAAAAAAAATCTCATTGCTGAACATTGTTAGTAAATTGGCTACTTTATTTTTGCCAACCAAAAATGTATTACTAAACCTAAGCAAATACAAATGCTAAGTAACATGAAGAGCTTGACTCAGACTCAGAGTCAAAGCTAGAAATAATTCTGTCCTTAATCCACTCTGTAGTGCCCTGTGGTAACTTCAGTTGTCACGCTAGAAGCCTAATAGAATGCTTACATCCTTGGATAGCAGAACAAACTGTACCAGGCACATTTTCACTGCATCATGCATTGAACTACTCATCTTGTCTATGGAAGATAACAAAAAAATCTTTGTATAAATATATAAATAATAAAAGGAGGACTAGGGAGACCATACAGTCTCTACTGGATGCAGAAGAAACAACAGTGACAGGGGATGAGGGAAAGGCTGAGGTACTTAATACCTTCTTTGCCTCAGCCTTTCATTGTAAATGAAATTGTTCCCTCTGTGTACAAACCCCGGAACTAGAGGAGCAAAATGAGGCTCCCTTGGTCCAAGAGGAGGTGGTCAGAACCTTGCTTGCCAAACTAGACACCCGCAAGTCTATGGGGCTGGACAGGATTCACCTGAGGGTATTGAGGGAGCTGGTGGATGTGCTGGCCAAACCCCTTTCCATCATCTCCTAACAGTCCTGGAAGACTGGGGAAGTTCCACTGGACTGGAGCCTGGCTGATGTTGTCCCCATCTACAAGAAGGGTCGATCCTATCTACAAGAAGGAAGGATCCAGGGAACTACAGGCCAGTCAGTCTGACCTCAGTGCCAGGGAAAGTCATGGAACGGGTGATCTTGAGTGCAATCTTGAAGCGCTTGCAAGAGAACCGGGTGATCAGACCCAGTCAACATGGGTTTACCAAAGGCAGGTCTTGCCAAACTAACCTGATCGCCTTCTATGACAAAGTGACTCGGCTGCTGGATGAGGGAAAGGCTGTGGATGTGGTCTTCCTGGACTTCAGTAAAGCCTTTGACACAGTTTCTCACAGCATTCTGCTACGGAAACTGTCAGCCTCTGGCCTGGACAGGCGCACACTCTCCTGGGTAGAAAACTAGTTGGATGTCCGGGCCCAGAGAGTGGTAGTACTTGGTGTTAAATCCAGCTGGAGGCCAGTTACAAGTGGGGTTCCCCAGGGCTTAATGCTGGGTCCAGACCTGTTCAATGTCTTCATCAATGATGTGGATGAAGGCAGCAAGTGCACCTTTAGCAAGTTTGCAAATGACACTAAGCTGGGTGGAACTGCTGGAGATCACAGAAGTGGTCATTGAGAACTGTCAGAGGCTACTCAGGGAGGTGGTTGATTCACCTTCGCTGGAGGTGTTTAAGGCATGGTGGATGAGGTGCTGAGGGGCATGGTTTAGTGTTTGATAGGAATGGTTGGACTCAATGATCCGGTGGGTCTTTTCCAACTTGATTATTCTATGATTCTATAATCCTGTGTATTGAACTACTCATTGCGCTCCTAGCTGGCGTTTAAAAGAACATTTACAAATCTTATTATTATTACCTGATTGTTGCAAGTGTTTCCTTGCTGTGTAAATTGTAAGTGGAACTGCAAGTTCAGGTTGCTTATGGAGCACACAACCTGATGGTTTTACCCTTGCACAACTAAGTAAAGCTTGAAGTGTTATCAGAGGCTTTGTTTGACCTCTCTAGTCTTTTATTTCTGTATTATGAATTTTGTAGTACAATTTTTTTTTTTACTTTAATCACTGAATTCCTTGACTTGGGGAACTTCCACATGTAGTAATACCTAGAAACACATTGATATAGAATTGGACTTATTTTCAGACACTTGGCAGGCATTTGGTCCTGGAAGTTTTCTTTCGATATTTATAAATATTCTTCCTCAAAATGTAGCTATGTAATATGTCATGTGTGTAGTAAAGTTCTTTAAACACAGTTAGTGTTGTCATCCCTTTTTTACACCTGTGGAAATGGAGACATAGGGAGACATTCAGAGGCATAGCAATGATACTACTGAAAAGTGCAAAACAAAACAGATATCAAGTTAGACTACCTGTCTTGCAATTTTTTTTCAGCATTGATAACACAGATGAAAATAATAGGTATGCCCTGGAGTTGTTACGGTGTTTGATTGATTGACCTCTCCAAAGCTGGACAACAGCAAGTGTATAAAATGTGGCCATTGCTGGTCAACAGCTGGGAGAGCTTTACACGGTTGATGCTGTCCATAGTGATGGTGCCCAGCCATTCATTTTATGTTGCTAATTGATGACATTGCCTTGTGAACAGCTGGAGGATCAGTTGATTGAAGAAGTAGGTTAGATGACTTTGATTCATTCTCGAAGCAGGTATGAATTTCTCACAGGTTAGGTGACTGACTTTGGTCTGTAGTTCTGCTTATGATTTTCAGTTGATAGGAATGAAATATTTTCCTCTGTAAATTCAGTGAAAACAGGCAGAAAATCTGGAATGTCTGCAGGAAGTGAGTTAATCAATAAAGAGTATAAGAAATAAAGCTCCAGTACTTCAGTGCTACATTATTTCTTGCTCCGAGTTGCATAAACGGTTTTAACTTCTCTGATCCCGTGCCTCTGGACAGGGACTGTATTTTCAATTTCTGTAGAGGATACAGAACACTGTGCTCCTTAACAGACAGCATTACAAACAAACTATATTGCTGCTTGCAATTCTGTTGAAGCTGTGAATGTGAGAATTTCTCAGAATGGTGAGTTTACTTAAGACAGTGCACTTAAAAATATACGTATGTTCTTTGAGCCACATTTGAGATGACTTTTCTAAGATTTCTGGTGCAGCTGTGAGAATATCTCTAGTCTTGGTCTAGTACAATGTTAAATCAGGCAGATGATCCTAAGAGGGGATCTAGAAGAGGTGCTTGGGCCCCCAGGGGGTCATTGAAGAAAGCAAAGTACCTTCACAGGAGGTACCTTCACAAAACCCCACAGGCTGATCTGCCTTTATTGCCACTGAAAGGGAAAGGAGCTGACATTGCTTAGCCCAGACTAGCCACTTGAGTAATTATTCACTATTCAGTTTCTTAATTGATGACAAGGTAGGACTGAGCCTGAAATGACATGGATACTGCTGATTATTTGCCTTAAAACGGCATGTTGTGAACTGCAGTGATTGGAGAGCTGCCTGCTTGGCAGCTTAGGGCTCTGGGCAGAGGTCCTGATGATGACATCCAAACAACGCCTGGGAGCATTCTTAGTTTTCTTAAGACAAGCCTTTACCACCCTCTGCCAGATCTGTCAGTTTATCAGGCAGATTTTGTGCCTGGTATAAACTTCCAGGCAGTTGCTTTTTTACTGCCAGCTAGGTCTAAACTGTCTGGTTTAAAACTAGCAGGGAATGTTTGCATAAGTTATGGCCACAGTGAGGACTGCACTGCAGATCTATCCTGATGCTCTAGTTCAACAACACAGTGCAATGTTCTATCGACACAATTTAAGCTTGTTGCATGATTATGGTCTTAGAATCTGCCCTGGAATACTGGAAACAGTAAATGCCTATAATGGTTAATTAGCTAAGCATTGTATAGATGTTTTCTTGGCTAATTTTTGATAAACAGAGCTGTGATCTTATGTGACCTTCATTTCTCAAGAAAGGAGACGTGCATCCAGGAGGACTGAATTTCATATGAAAGTAATCTAATTATATGAATAATTATGAACAGAGAAAGAGTAAATAAGTGTACAGATAAAGAGGGGTTTGGTAAACAGCCTTAAGAGGATGGTGCGTTCCTTCACATGGGCAACATTTGTCTTGCTTCTCTTCATCCACTTCTACAAAAAACGATGATTTATTTTATATCTAAGGGCAGAATCAGGTTTCAAACATCATTCACAGAATCAGAGAATAGCCCATGTTGGAAAGGACTTTGAAAGATCATCTGGTCCAACCTTTTGTATAGAGGGAGCCCAAGAAGATTATCTACCACTCTGTCCAATTCCATCTAGAAAATCTACAACAACAGGGACTCTAATCTGATCCTGGGGAATTTGTTCCAGTGAACAATTCTTCTTACTGTAAAGAATTTCTTTCTTATGTGAATGATGAGATTTTCAATTCTTCTTCTGTTTTCAACAATCCAATGCTACAAGACACTCGAGAATCTAATGGAGCAGGAAAGTGGACATTTGTCAGTTTGTCTAGAAGGGTTGTTAGTTCTAAACCTTTATATTAGATTGTTTTATTATGAATACAGAAATTAGTTTAAACTAGGCCACTAGTGACACAGTTTAAAGCAACAACAAATAATGACTGATGAAATATCCTCAAGCATCTCACTAACAGGTGAATTTATACCACGGCCTTTTTCCAAGGGTTTATTAGAGCTTAGACATGAAAGCTGGAATACCAAAATCCAGCCTGCCGTTGGCTATTTTATCCTAGGGGAAAATAACTTATGCAATTTCAAAGCAAAATATCAGAATATGCAGAGCCATTACAAATGTAATCTGAGATGTCCTGGTACTCAGTTCATGCATATTGTTTGCCTGTAAAATCTTAACAATATATTTAAATTCGCTTTATTTTTCTTTATACAATGGATTGTTAGAAGCATTTCCTTTTCTCTCTTCTTGGTGCTTCCTGCTCATTGCGTGTAGAGTGTGCAGGTACTTCTCAACCATAAGACTTGCCTTGAACTTTCTTGATTTATAGGCTAGATTGAAGTGGTCTCCGGACAGGGTCAATGGGCGGTTTGTGTGCATCAGCCTCTGATGAACCCAAGAAGCATCATTGCTCCAAGTAATTGTCAGTAATACAGACAGCAGTGTTGGAGGCACACTGGTTTTTCCTTACAAGGAAAATTCTGGTTTTCTACACACAGACATATGACATGCAGCTCTATTGAGGGGAACTGGCAGTCATTCAGATAAGAATATACTCAGTTTTATTTTTATATTTATACATAGCTTTGTTTTCTCTCTGTTAATTCATTCATAGATTATAGCTCTGACCTTGGAATATAAATTGTCATAGATTCTGGCATGTTATTGTACTGACTTTAGTATTATGACTACCACTGTTGGCACCAGAAACCTGCTCATGTCTTCATAGCAGTGAGTTTCAAAACCAAGCTCCCTATGGGAAGAGTGGGACCCGAAAAGGCTTTTGATAGACCTGCAGCTCTTTAATTATAGACCTTGTAACAGGTACTGATGAACCTTTGATTTATGAAACACCTTTTATCTGCTAGGTAACTTTATCTGAAGCAGATACTTCTTTGTCATTCTTTTTTCCTGGTGTTTATTTTCAGGCAGTTTTTTCTGGAAGAACTCTGGGTTTTTGCTTACTAGTGATGTAGAGTGCTGTCATCAGAGTTTTCTGTTTACTTTGGAAAACGGGATACTCTTGTGATGGGGGAATAGAATATTCTCCCAGCCCTTTCACTTCCAAACTTGACTGTGGTATGGTAGGGAGTTCTCAGCAAGTGAACCGGGACAAGACACAGGAGAGGGGTGGCTCCCTTCAGAGGCTGAGACATTCATGCCAGGTTCTGAGTGGTGGTGGTAAATGTGACCACCTCCTGTGTAGAAAGCACTGGAAGAGGAAAAAGGTGATGATTCAGTTTGTATGTTCCCATTTGAGGGCAAAATTCATCATAAGCCAACTGTAATTTCCGCACTTGTCCTTAGAAAACAGTGTGGGCACATAATAAAACTCTGTGGGCTTCCTTGGTGGAGAAGCCAGTAAGGGAATATAGACAGATGGAAAGCTATCAGAGGACTTGTTTTTCCTTAGTAGTCTCAGTTGTTAGAGCATTCGTGCCATACTTCCCAGCTACCCTCTAATATGAGTAATGCCATCCTGGAAGCAGAATGAGGCAGGGAGGCATAATGGGAAGGTAGGCATTTGTTCACCTTGTTTTGTCTCCATAAAGTATCGTGATGGACTTTTTAGGCTGAGCAAAGAATATGTGCACATAACTTCGTATGAAATCACAGTGAGACATTGCAAAACTCTTCGATAGTTGTCGCATTTACAGCTGTTGGCTCTGAGAACCACAGATTCTGCCCTCCACCATGCTTGGATGCACAACTTGGAGATAACGAGAGCCTGTGCATTTTGAAATGAATCTTGTAGGGGAGTTTGCAATTGGACCTGCATAGATGCAAAGCTGGAATAACCAACTACTCTTCAGCATGTGTTTGAAAGAACCAGGACCTGCAGGACATGGAGAGATTTGGGAGCATGAGGATGAGATGTACTCGCAAACTTATCAGGAGAAACTTACAAGACATCTTTTCAGCTGCTTCTGGCTTTTTCCATTGCATTTGCATAAGCACTAAATCAGGAGTGAAGTCTAAAGTCTCTAAGACAGCAGTGGTTTGATGTACAGCCTATGCAACTTTACTGAAATATGCATGAAATGAATTTCAGCTAATACATAATTAATTTTGGTAATGCCACATATCTAGCAACCTCAGATAAATGGGGTAATGAATGTGCATATTTAGAAAATTTGTCTTATATGTGTGTGTGTGCACCTGCCTGTATACACACCTATGTGTGTGTTGCATGATCGTGACTGTAGTTTTTGTAAGCACTGTTAAAGATTCAGTCTTAATGTACATTGGAGATAAAAAGATTAGTAAAAATTTTTACTTTTAACTGTTTAGTTCCTGTTTGGTAGCCTTCTGTTATTAATGCATTAAGGGAACAGAAAGTATTGCTTTTATTACCTTTTTGTAGGAAATGACTTGAAAATAATATTT
The DNA here is from genome assembly GCA_033558105.1 of Coccyzus lansbergi. NCBI lineage: Eukaryota > Metazoa > Chordata > Aves > Cuculiformes > Coccyzidae > Coccyzus > Coccyzus lansbergi. Next base: position 1,938,876 of record JAUMJK010000081.1, on the reverse strand, counting down.
AAGAGTGATTTTTCATGAAGTATTTAATTTATATTATAAAGCTGTAATAAATAATTCTACACCATACAGAGTAGCAATTCCTACTTGTTATGTTTAGACAGTTTTCATAACATTTATCACTTTAAAAAACTTGAATAACTTTCCTGTACTTACTTCCACCAAAACTAGTTAGAATATATCTTAAAATGGCAATTAATTAAGGTGTTGTCAACGTAACCTTCAATCATTTTCTGAACTATATTGCTTATATAATAAAGCCTGTAGCAATTTATAACCTTTGGAGACATATGTTCTTGCACTTGGGATTCATTTAGTGAATACAAATTAATGTGAAGTAATGATTATAGGAAGAAATAACAAGGTGTTACCCTGTCAGTCTTCTACATTACTACAGACAAAATGACTGCTACAGTAAAATTATATTATCTTTGTATATTTGTAAAAGTATATTATCTTTGTCACTTTCTTCTCAAGACAATGCTTAAAAATGTAATGAAATCCATTTAAATAATTTCAATTTCAAGGGGAAAAACTACAAAAAGTAAAGATTTTGCTTTATTAGAATTGATAATATGGAAGAACTAATTGATTCCTTTTTATTTTAGAATAGTAAGTGTGCTTGGAGTAACTCCAGATCTATTTGCTTTATTAAATAGTCTTCCCTTACATTGAAGCACAGCTTCGAAACAAATAGTCGTCTTAGTTCATTGTGTGACCATATTTCAAGATCACTTTGAAATGAAATTCTTGCAACTCTCTTCACAACATATAGGGAAGTCTGCTCCATTAATTCAAGTCTGAGATAAAAACATACTCATACGCTGGAGTTTTCGATGGAAACACAGTTCAAATTCATAGTCTTTGAATAGTTCCTGGATTTTATCACGAATGCTATGACAGTTAGAGCACTGAGACCTTGTAATTCTACAGGCAGAGGCCCTCTGTTCTACTACCCTTAGGAGAACCCACGTGGAGGGTACATCCTCAACTTTTCTTGAAACTGGTTTAGCTGATTTGAGAAAATTTGTTTGTTTCTCTCAATCAAATAGTAAACTGGTTTATCCTATTAAGTTTTTTGGAAGTGAACAAGAAATGCTGGATAAATCCTATCCCTTTTTCTGTACATGATTATCTCAAGTGCTTTGCTAGTGCTGATTGTCACACATGGTTGTAACTAGTGTTGCTCACCTTGGTGTGAGGACTGGTGATGCATTAGTTGTCTTGTAGGCAGTATGAGACATAAAAAGTGCTTTTCTATTGTATCTGTGAGAACATACTCCCAGTGATTCTCTCAGAACACTTTTCATATGATATGCAAAGGCAAATACACTGCCAGCTCACCTTCCTTTGATGCTAAATCTTCAACAGACGTTGTAACAACAACCACTTGCCACACAGATTTATTTCAGCTTATGAAGACTAGTTTCTGTATTTGTATAAGAGCAATTGGAAGAAGTAGCTCAGATTTTTTTTTAAAAAAATGAACCTGGGTTTTCTCTAAATATTAGTGTAGTAGAGTGAACATGTGCCACTACAGAAGGTGCAGAGGGCTCCAATGCCCATCCCCACTCCTAAAGCACGTGCAAGTATCTGTCATGCTGAGGTAGTTTTATGCTCTCTACAGCTTGATTGCTTTCTTCCTTGCTTGCTTGCAACTTCTATTGGGTGAGAGTATTTCTTTGAAGTTACACTATCTGCAACTTTTTTTGCAAAGATGTTTATGTTGACTGGAGGCTGTTCTGGCCTGATGTTAATCTCCGTAGCATTGTCTTAGTAAATAACTTCTGATTGCCACTTTATTCCTATGGTTTGTGCCATACGAAAACATTCCTCCAAATCAATGAATAGTTTATAGCACTGTGCTTCAACACCTCAGTGATTTTAAAACAGAGGCTGAACAGTCGGATGAAAACCAGATACAGAGAGGTTGTCTGTCATTGCTACCAAGCTTTCTTCTGCCAGAAACCATTGGGCCAAGAAGGAAGTACATTCTTCAGGGATACGGCATTCGAAGTTGTTTGTCAGTAAGGGTTCTTCATTAATGAAAGCTAGACCTTGTCTTTCACTGGATGGGGCAAAGCTGGTGCCAGAATCAGATCACGTCAAGCAGCACCTCTGCCTGTCAAACCCATTGGTGCTGCATTTCAGAGCAAACCATGCCTCTTTCCTCTTGAGTATCCTGATTGAATAGCGCAACTACTGGTGCATGGGCAACAACACACTTACTGCTATTGCAGTGTGCTTTGGTTCTGTAGTGCTTGGTTCAAGCAGGATGAGCTCTGCCTACTGCCACTTAAGCAGCTATTTCTGTGCCACGAGATGGGGGAGGGATTGTGCTGCACTAGTGTGGGATCTGTATTTTAGTCTGCTGCATATTGAACATACACATGTATTCCATCTATATCCGATCATTGTATTGTGACAGGTAGCTTCCTTTTCCTTGTAAAAAGAAGAGCTGGTATGCAAAAATAACTGTATTAAAAGATCTTTTTAAAGCCACATTCTTAGCAAAATTAAGACATGAGTACATATAATACAGTCTCTAAAGGTGTTTTGCTCTTTGAGAAATCACCATCTGCAGGAGTGATGTTTAGTGTGTGAACCAGGGATATGCAGTAAAAAAGGTGGCTGGTTGTACACCCAATTTCCCTTTCAGTCATATAATTCATAGGTGTATAAATAGAGACCTTGTAATTAGATGTCCATTTATTGCTCAGTTCCTAAATCATATTTAGTTATCTTATTTGAAAGATTACAGAAATACTTAATGAAGGTTTTGATTGGTTGTTATTAGAAGCTTGGTTGTTAATTTCCTGGGTGCTCAGCTGAGACCTGGAGATTCTGGTTCTAAGCTTGGTTACCAAATCTTTGCCCTTGACCTTGATGAGGGTTAGCACCTTTGCCAGAAGGACAACTGGGATGCAAATCGACTAGAGTTTAGGACACTATCAGTTGTAGACATTGTCTCTGATTCCTGTAGTGGCCTTTGACAGATAATTCTGAGCTCCCATCTCTGTTTCTGCCTGCAAGGTGGAGACAGAAATAACTTACTCTATTGCCTGCAAAATACTTGAATGCTATGTTGAAAGTCCTGCAGGAACACAGGAGGAAATATGTGAGCAAGTGGTGCGACCTGGCTATGCTAGTGCTGGTACATCCAGGCTTAAGGGTGCTCTGAAACCACAGATGCTTCAAACCTTTCACTGCAGACTGATAGGCACAGAATATGTATAGACAAAACTGCTTTTTTCCCTGCTACTTTCATATGTGACTGTCATTTACAGATCAGCTATACACAGTTTCTCTTTTACGTTACTGGCAGTGTAAAGTTTAAAGCCAAAACAAATTCTCACCCAAGAAAGTCAGTCCATCGCCACCTCCTCCAAACTAAATAATCTAATCAAATGTTGTGTAAGATACACATACATTTATATATACACAAATCTGTGCTTATATGTGTGTGTATATATATCCATTTAAGATATTTTTAAAAACTTCGTGCACATGAAAATGATTTTACTTCAAATGAAAAAAGAATTCAGGTCTTTAATCCCTAGTACATCAAGCATTATCTCTAGTTATGTAGGAAAAGAGTCAAGGAATATATTAAGACCCAAAATTACAAATCTGTTTGTAGAAGTAGATAGTGAATGTGGGCAATAATCTGTTGTTTAAACAGTAAAATCCCCAAGGATTTTGAGTCCATGTGTTCAATGTGCATGCATGGCATGTCTGTCTAATAGATCAATATTTCACAGACGAAAACCAATTTACATGACGGACTGTAAATTATAATGGCTCCAAAACCAGCCAGTATAAATGGATTTTAAACAGTGTGAATCAATAATGGAGGCTTCTCTATCAGCTTCCCCTACTGCTGGTGGGACAACACCACATCTGTTCTTCTGTTGCCGTCTTGTGAATGCTTGATACTATGTATCCCATCCAGGTCTTTGTTCTGGTCATTTTTATTTTTTTTTAAATTATTTCCATTGAAAATCTTGTGAAGGTAATCTACAGTCCGGTGTGGAAACTTAAGATCCTTACTTTGTCTAGGCAAATCAAGCCTATTGTATATACAGGTGTACAGCTGGCATTTATTTAAACACAATGTCCCATTGATTTTACAGCCAGGTGACAGGAACGTGACAATATGGTTTTATGGGACAAGTAGTTTTATCCCCAGTGTTAAGTCTCAGCAGCATAATGATAATTAAGTAGTTACTACTTCTGAAATGCTAAGTGTTCATCTTTGAGAGATGCATTGTGGCTAAGGATTTCCAAAGGGACACCTCAGACAATGCATATACTCTGTCTTCTTCTGTAACACCTATAAATCATTCACTTCAACTGCTTCTCTGAAACTGTTCCTGCTCAGATTGCTAATAGCCTCTTTAATTTGTTTGTTCTAGCAAAAGAGTTCATCAATCCCTTCTATGCTTCTGTAGCTCTGTAATGAATTTTCTGTACTCTTCTCATTTTGACTCTCTCAGGTCCCTTGCTCTTTCTCCTTGAATCTCTGTCATTTTTTAACTCCTTTAGTTTTCTTCCTTTTTTTACAGACTGTCATTTGTTCCTGTTGATTCTGATATGCCTCCTGCCATAACATACTGCATTTTTTTCATATATTAGTAAAGAAAAACCCTTCCCCTCAGGAAAAAAAAAGCAAAACAATCCCATCAAAACCCCAAAGGCAATCCTTCCTTTCCCAGCAATCTCTCAATCAACAACTGTGTGGTTTATATAAATCTGATGGTGACAGGCTTGAAAGCTTACCTCCTTCCTTGCTGTAATTTCTCACTTAGCCCTACTCCCATTAGCCTAATCCCTCTGTCCTAATGGTCTCTCTACTTCTGATCCCTAGTCATTTTCCACCCCACCTCTACATAGTGGTTTTGAACTGTGAGTTATATGAGAACTTGTCTTTTAGCACCTGTACTTTCAAAGAGGAGTGGGTTTTATAAGGTTATATAAGCAAAAGTAGGATATTAGGATTTTTTTCCTTTCTTTATCAGCCTGCAATCTTTTCACTATTTCTATTGAACTGTAATTAATTCTCTGATTTCTAGTTTAATTTTCTTAAGGTCCATCCCACAGCTGAATGCTAATATGTCTTAGAAAGAATTTCCTACTCTCCCTTCCAAAAAACCTATTTTGTCTTCATTCCAAGTTCCAGTTATTGGTGTGAACAGAACTCTGTTATTTCTGTCTCTGTAACATTTCATTATTTCAGTATCATCTTAAACTTCCCTAGTTTTCCCTCACTTCTTCACTACTTCCTTAAGAGTTTTTGTAATTATCTTGTATGTCTTTTCTATCTAATGACATCACTAAAACTACTATAATACATACTCTGTATAATATAAATAGACTGACACAAAGTCTGCAAAGCTGTTGCTAAGATTTCCTCTTCCTCCCTTCTGCTCACATATACTCTCACATACCTCTCCACTGTTCACTGCTGCAATTGTATTCCCAGCTTTTACGTACCTTTGCTTGCACCTTTTCTTTCTATTATTAATTTGAAGCTTCTTCTCCCTTTCAGAAAACAGAAGAAATCCAATTCTTGTTATAAACCTGCTCTTCACTCCTCTGTCTATTCATCCCTTAAAACTACATTTTCTCAGGATGTCCCCACCAGTCATTTGTGGTCACTGAAGTACATATTCCTCATTGCTGTCTTCTTTCCTGTAACTGTGTACTCTCTGGTGCAAGAACTCCATTAATGATTTGCTGCAGATTGTCTTTTGAACAACTCAGTGCATGTTTTTGATATTGTAAAATTAAAACCTCTAATGGATTACTGGCATGAAAAGGGGGAAGAAAGAGTCAATAGAGGTGTGGCAAGGAAATTAGCACAGAGGATAGTTAGAGCTACTTGGTCAGTGTCATTGGAATTGTGTCTTTCTAAGCCTCGTGGCAAATACTATACGTTGCTTGGTGCATTTCTGCGAATAATAGGGATAGGAGAGGAATAGAGGAAGAAATGAAAGAGTCTCTTTTTTCCTCTGCAACAATCCATAGATGCTTGGCTGAGATGGGCTAATATTAAAATGAAAGCAAACTGTCACACTCTTCCCACTCCTCTGAGAAACAGACTGAACTATACATAAGAGACAGTACTCCCTAACATCTGACTGAAGCACATTTGCTTTCACTATGCCAAGAGGAGGATGGAAATGGTATCAACACCTTGCTTTAAAAATGCTGTGAGCAGAGATTAAAAAAAAATGATCAGAAGAAGGCGGCTTATATTTGGAGCTCAAATTGTGATTTACACTGACAATTTCAGTGGTAAGAAATTCCATTTTTTTTCTTTTTCCATTTTAGAGATTTTTACCTTTTAGCTCTCCCTGAGGCTATAAACCACCTCGAGCACAGTAAATCAACAGCAGCAGTAAGTAGCTTTGTCATAGGCAATACTACTGTTCTCCTTTGCTGGACTCCCTGTCCCTTAGACCAAGATCTTCTATGAATGTTTGATACAAACCTCTTTCCCCTCCCACCCTCCCTCCCTCCCTTCCTCCCTTCCTTCCCTTCCTTCCTTTCCTTCCTTTCCTTTTCTTCCTTCCTTTCTCTCCTTCTTTTCCTTCCTTCTTCTTTTCCTCTACCTTTCTCTCCTCCCTCTTTCAGCAGCTCCCCTCTCTTCCAAACAATATATAGTCTATTGTAATTCCTTAACACTTACAAATGTCAGTTCTTCCCTCAGCTCCCCCCACCAGATTCTGCTGTTTCAGTTCTCCAACATCTCTTGCTATATATAGCCAATTTGTCCAACTGAGTAGAAAAAAAATTCTTTACTTTCTGTAGGGAATACCAGCAAAGCAGCAAATATTGCCATGGCAACAGGCTTCTCAATCCATCAGACTCCCACAGTATCTAATACATAATCTGTAAGGTGGAGACTAGTGTTGAAAAATGAAAATGATGAATTATCATTTCAGGATTTAATATCCCTTCCCCATGACCTTAATTAGCTCACATTATTTTGGATAATTATTCAATTTTTGAGAGAAACTTCTATTTTATTTTGCTTTACTGAAGAAGCTAATGTGTGATCTGCCTTCATTAAAATGCAACTTTTGACTTTTTCCCCACAAACATGCCACAAAATGGGAGTTTCTATAGTAACACACAATGTAGACTTAATTTGAAATTATAATCTCTTGATAAAGATGAGATTCCCCCAGCCCCCTTCTAAGCGTATGTTCTTTTTTTAAAAAAAAATAATGGTTTTGCCAATATACAGTGGTATACCTCTCTTTTGTTACAAAAGAATTTTGGTAGGAGTTTCTTCAAATTCAAACTCATTATCTAACAGCAATGCAGAACTTGAAAATACGCATTCTCAGCACTCATTTTCCTTATAAATTATAAATTTTGGATAATTTGGTTACTTCTTGGCCCCCTCTTATTCTTAAATTATTAAATGCTTTTGCTACAACAGTTTATTCAATGCCATAGAAAAAGGATAATTGCAATTAAACCAACAATACTTGTAAGGGTTGCTGTAAAGGCCTTTATTGAGTTTAATGTTGGGACTTGATTTTTCACCCTACCTTTCTAAGACATATACTATTACAGTCTGTTTATTGCTCATTCAGTGTTACAACTGTAAAAAAAAATGTAATTGACTGACCAATTTCAACAGCATTTAAGAAACATTTCTAGGCCTTCTGCTGTTGAGTGGGAAGACATAGATCTGCAAGATCTTTTGTCAAGGATTTGGAAGTGGAGGCAGGAGGGACAGAGAAGAGAAGAGTCTGATTACAGCTAGGACATGCAAAAAAGCATCATGCAGGAATGAAACATTTCACGAAGAACTGGACTGTCCCAGCAAGGCAGAGGGAGTCAAGGAGCCACTCTAAAACACTGGGATGTCTGGGGGCAGAACAGGCATCTGTTGGAAATGGCTCACGTGTAAATGCTTTGACACATTAACTCTAATATAATAATTTCCACAGAATGAAGTTTAAACCCAAGTGTCAATCCCTTCCACCAACAATATTTCTTCAGGGGTTCAAATCAGGCTTCTCATGGCTAAAAGGTTTACCATTTGGACTTATCCATTCAAGCTGTGAAAGTGGCCATAGAGACCACTTTGCCTTGTGGCTCTTTTTCTCAGAGGGAGAGACTCTCAGTAATGGATCCCTGTCTTTCTTTACAGGCATTTGCACAAGGTCTACAGATGTTTCTGAACAGCAAACAACAGACTTGTGCCAACAGCCCAACTCAGGCTTTGCTACCAGTCCACCTATTTGTCAAAAGTTTTCTGTGTCATTATTTCAAAACTATCCCAAAAGAGAAGAAAGGGTAAACTGTACTGATTCGAAGAAATTTACTTTAAACTTAGACCATTTCACACTGCTTTGAAATATCATCATTTTAAAAGTTGCCCTTATAGGTGAAAAGCATATTTTTTTTCAACAGGACTTGGGAGTTCTATAAATGTCAGTCAAGTGTGTGGTGAAACCCAGAGTAGAATCTTTTGTAGAAGAGTCACAAAATGAACCAAGACAACACTTGGCTTTAGAAAGCGATCATATGTTTGAGACATTGCAACGCAATGTTATTTCATATCTTGATACTGGCAGTCTTTCCATTGCGTGGACTGTTCTACCTGACAAGGAATCAGCGGGGTCATAACTTAATGCAGGAGTGTGCCTGTCCAGTTACTGACATGAAGAATCCTTTAAATAAGTTAATGAGTCTTCTTCCTCCCTTTTCATGTTAACATCATGGGCACTTCATAAAATTAGGGAGGCAGAAAAACTGTAGGAGTTTTTCTGTTCATTTTAATTGGTTTTGTATTATGCTTTTCATTAATTTAAACATTACAGCTCAGCACATATGATTGAATGGATACTAAAAATATGCAACATTCACCAAAAAAATAGTACAACAGCATGAGTTATTTGGACCTTAAATAGTGATATTCCCCTAATCATAATGTTATCACCAAAAAGACATTCAACCACATGCAAGAACAATATGCTATAGGAAACAAACTGACTTAGCAGGAGGCCTGTAGATAGTTCTTTTCTGCCTTATTAAGAAAAAAGGAAAAAATATAAGAAAGTGTTCACTAGTACACACACCATCCTGTATTTCAGTAGGTTTCAGAGGAAAATATTCTTTGACTATCATTAAAATAGCTATTCATACAATACTAGAAAACACAGCAGAACAAGATATTTAAACTGCCTCCTAAATCTGTCAAGTTAAAGTATAGGTTTTCTAAACTCAACAAAAATGTGCCACTTTTAAGGACAAGTAGTCATGTCATTTGTTGTCCTTTTGATTTGCAGGAAGATTAGCAAACGCTTCATGACACGTGACTGGACTCCATTGTGTAAGTTCCTAGGAGCAACAGAGAAAAACTGCGATGTTGAGGTAGCAGGCTCAGCTTGACGATGATAAATATGTCAGATGATGACAATCATTCCATGAATTTAGTTCTTGTGAATGAACGAAAATGGTAATTTAAAGTGTCATGATTTGGAAGCATACTCATCTCTCTATCAGTCATTCACAATAAGTTGTAGCAAAACCAAGCCTGATAGTGTTACATGTATAAAGCCTGAGCTGCATGAGCACATATGGATGCAGATTTGGCATCAAATGGGAGCATTGAATCTGGCCTCCAAGATAAAACAACTAATTAAATTTCATTCAAGGACTAAGCGTAATCACTTATATATCATACCACTAAAATTCGACTGACTTGATGAAGATGAGGTAGAAAATATATGTTTATACAAGTCAAATATATTGTGGATTTTGCCTCCAGTCTCTTTGGCCATACAGCTCTCAGTCCTCACACTAGCTGGGAGGGGAAAGTCCTTGTCGAGGAAGCACAGAGCTCAGTGAAAGCCCTTGTAACAGCGACCCTCGGCTCTTCTCAGCTTCAGAAGTGTCATGGTTTCTCTGTCACTCTGTAAGCTGCTACCTTGCCTTTGCGAATATAATAGGATCTCTGATGTCTCAGGACAAAACTGGAATAGCTTTATAGCCATGCTTGGAGCTCTTATTATTGCTCAGGTGGACACAGGTGGTCCATACTGACACTGGCCTTAAAAGTATAGGAAGAGAGGGGAAGTCACAACTTCTGAGTGATACTCTTAATGTGGGGCTGGTAGTGGTGATGGTAAAAGATGATGTTAATAGATGATGAAGGAGATAGAAAGCAATCTCTCAAGCAGACTCACATGAAACTCTTCTTTGGAACCACCATAAAATATCTTTTTGCCTAGCCTTTACTGGTTAGTGGATCATTTCCTTCTCACCTTCCTCCTAGTGGATCATCTCCTTCTATCTCTTTGTATTTTATTGTTTGAGTTACTGAACTGCATGTTTGTAACCCACCAGCCCATCCGTAACAGGATTTTTTAAAACTCTTTATCTACTCTGTAGTACTTTGCGGTAACATGTTTTATAGACTTAATTCTCTATGAAAAGTACATCCTCAGATGTGATGGTATTAAGTTTTTCTGGTATCTGCCTTTAACCATCTCCCTTCTCCCCAGGTTGATGTTATCAGGAATGGTAATAAGATATGCACCTATCCAAGGTACTATTCCATCATTTGGGCTGTCACTCAAGAATGGTCAGCTACAGCAGCTTGCTTTTTATTAAGAACTGAAAGCGTGAAGTTTGGGTTCTGACTCAAATAGCCAGTAGATTTCCAGTTGTAAAGGGATATGTCGATGCAAGAGCTAGGTTTCTCAAAACAACTTTGCTACTGCTACCTCTCTCTTGAGTGAAAGAAACATGACATTTCTTAAGTATTCCTTAATTGCCAATTAAACGAGTAAGAACTGCACGCCTGCTTTGGCTGCTAACAGTATTCTTTTTCTTTTGTGTAAGCCTCTCTGTTTTCCATTATTTTGCTTAGAGGTATGCAGATCAATAAATGTGCTTATGAAGTGGTAAAGTGGAGGGGGGTTCATCAAAGAACAACCAGGATTGGAGGTTTTGAATGCTGAAGTGGATTATAGAATCTAAATCTGGAGTTTAAATATGAGTTGATTAGAGAGTGGTTCTTGCAAGCCGACATATATTTGAAAAAAGGAGACGGGAATTATTTACAGGAGAGATCATAATAGGAAGAAGGAACAATCTCAATGGCAGAATTTCATGCAGTGCACAGTGCTAATGGTGGGAATCAGCTGGTGCACACAACTGTGTCTTTCCTTTCGAGAGATATATCTGCAACATGGGGCAGATGGAGCAGAACAGCCCCATTGCACAATCACTGCTGTCCCCCTGTTCGTAAACAATGCTGCACTGACCCATAAGAGGGCAGAGCTTACTGGTCTCGTCCTCCTTATTGGTTTATCTTTTAACAGCTGTCTTACTGCTGACAATGACTCTCACTGGGGTCTTTTTCATTTTTTCCTCCATGTAGTTCAAGATATTTTATGGTAAAAGGAATAGCAGTAAATAAAGTTGGAAGAGCCTGAGCTATGAGTGCAGGCAGTGGTTCAGAAATAATACACTTTGAATTAATGTGTTCTTTACATAAGAAAGCCTTTGACTTATAGGCATTATTTTACCTGTAATATGGTTAATATAGTCCATATTATCCCCCGTCAAATGTTTGAATAGTAATGGAGGCAGGTGAAAAATACTAGGAGAATATAGCCTTGCTTTAGGGATTAATTTAATACCCAATTATAAGGCTTTTAAAAGACATCTGTCAAATATACCATTATAAGACCTTTCTGTCATTGTTTATATTGAATAATGTGACTGAGCCCCTCTCCCTAGGAAGTAAGGTATTTCTCTTTCACATCAAATAGTTTTTCATTAACTGTTGACCACCATTCTTTGCTATTCATTATGCTATGCTTATTTCCTTAAACTAAAATCCATTGTGATCTCTTATCTGTTTGAAAGCTCAATAAGCCTGATCCAGGTCAGAGAGTATTCTACAGCTTTCAGAAGTATTGATCTCGCTTTTCACCATTTAATTCAACTCATCTGCTCTCTGTGAAGAGAGTTAATCAGATATTTTTCATGACTTCTTTATCCTGAGCTTCCTGCTCTTTACATGTGGGCTTTTCTTTCAGGACTGCACACTGCTCATTTCTACAGCTGAAGTCCACTGTTGATTAGCACCTCTGGAAGATTTAAGTGCATGTTAAATAAATATAAAAGAAGCTTTGCATTAGAAGACCATTAAAACTGCAAAACCCTTCCACTAATAAGAAGATGTTATTGAAATATGACTATGGATTTTGTGCTGTAGAGTACAGTGTTGGGGGAAGCTGTGAAGATGTTTTATCTAATAGTTTTGTGTCTAAATGACTTAGATTTAGTATAGATGATGAGTGTTTGCTCTATGAAGCATGTGACTGAAAATTTGGGTTTGCTGCACCATGGCCCATGGCACTGCAAGGGAAAGACACTAAGAATTATTAAATAGTTTCAGACTGTGTGTAGCCTCTGTTTTAGAAATGGGTGATCCTGAATTAATAAAAGCAAGGGAAGTATTGAAACACACACCTACCACAGAAAATTACAACCTCAGTGGACTAAATGTGGTTAAAGGTGTAAGTAACAAGAAATCCTGTACTTCAGTCAGAAGCAGTACAATGTAGCCTACATGTAATGACTGTTCCTAGCTAGAAAACCAGAATTTTTTACTTCATTCATAATTCATCTCTTGGTTATCTCATCCCTGATATTTTGAGTTTAATTTTCATAAAGATTTTAGCTTAGCAAAGAAATATTAGCAGTGATATAAAAATTTAAGGTGTTTTTGAATAATCTAAGCATCTAGAATCATATGACTATGTAAGAATCTCGGTTTTCATTAGGAAAAAACCCCATTTCTCTCCCTCACACTTGTAGAGAGAAATTGAAGACAAGATCCTTAAAGACTCAGACAATGAGAAACAAATACTCTTCATGTTATCGTAAACCTGAGGATTGGAAATACTCTCAATCAGCTTCTCGATGAAGACAAGTTTCTTTCATTTCCTATTGTTCACAGACGTTCTAAGCCCTCGCCAGTGCGTCAGTGAAATAACAGAACTTCTTGTTTTCTTGCATAATTAACTCATTTTAAAATTTCATTCTCCTTTCAAAACCTCACCTTTATCATCAGGAAAAGACTATATTTTCATACAATGTTAATACCATTGTTCTTTCTATTCTTTCCATCAGAAGTATCAGCTACTTTCCTCTGAAATAATAACAACAACAGTATTATTATTATTAATAATAAAAATATACACATTCTGGTTACTTGTAATTGATATTTGATCAAAGATTTAAGGAGTTAATTTTGAAGTAAATATTATCAACACATATTTGCAGTATTGAATCAACAATAATTAGATGTTCTACTTAATAAAACATTTATCTCTGTGACTTAATATTTGCTACAAAACTACTCCTCCAGAAATAGCTATCACAACAGAACTCTTTTCTTACTGATGAAAGTAAATAATGTGAGAAAAGCAGCCTTCCTGTTCTACTTTCTAGCCTCATAAAAAGGCAAACCATAAAAAGGGTAACTGGGCATCTTGAAAATAAATTGCTCTAGCTTCCTCAAGCATGGGTAAATGTATTTCTTGAATGAGATTTCTGAATGCTTTGGAGCTTTTGCACTTGAATTTTGCATTGTAAGCATCTGCTTTTTCTAACTAATTGACAGTACTTAGTATCTGAGACTAAAGAATCAGTATTCTAGATTGATGAGATGGACACTCAGGCTTTAGGAACAGTTCTTAAAAGTCCTGACTCTGTGTATGTACAACTGGTGTGTTCACACAAAAGAGCATTGGTACATGCATCACCAACTCATGATGTGAAAGTAAAAAGATGAGGTTTCTGAAAAAAAGACAAAAGTGTAGGACTGGAGAAAAAAGTTGAAGCTGAAAGGCCACAATATCCTATAGCAAGAGAGAGTATATTTGATATATTTACTCTAGCTTACCACATATATTTCATATGTCATAAAAAGATAATTCAAAATAATTAGACCTTCTCAGACAATTCCAGACTACCCTGGCACATGTAAATCTGAAAATACTGTGACTTTTATGTAACGCAAAGCAGAAAAATTTTTCTCTTTATAAACCCTCTCTTCACGTATGAGAGTAATAAAAACACTTCAGCTTTAGACACTGGAGGCAAGAAAAATAAAGCTTTTGGGGAAAGCACTCCATCACAAACCAAATTTCTCCTGGGGCTTGTCTGCTTCCGAAATTATTTCAGGTTAGCTTGATTTTTCTTTTTTTTGATCTCCTCCCTCCACATAAAATTCATGGCATCCATAATTCAGTAGGTTTTATATGGAGCCAGCAAAGATCTCAGTATTCGTTATTTCATTGTTTTGGAAGTAAATTTACAGACACTTGGAGTACATATTTTTGTAACAAATGAAGACACATCCTTATTTTAAACCAACTCTTCTGCCTCTGGCTGTCCTCTTCTGCCTCTGGCTGAAGGTGTATCATGTGGCTTAACCAGGTAGCAGAACGAACATGACTGTTTACTGATGTGCCCCTACTGTCAGAGAACATCTTAATTGGATGTCACTTCTCTGTTTAAATACTTTAAGGCAGCCAATCATGCCCATTTTTGATTCTAGCCTCCAGTAACTTCACACTGTTCATGTCACACCTTGATTAAGCTGCAGCCATCATGTGGCACACTAGATCCATGCTTTCGCATATTTGGAGATGAGAGTGACTATGGACTTCCTTATCACCTTAAGGCGAAGAGTTTGTGCAGACTCAGCTGTACACCTGGAGACCTCAGTGTAGATAAAAGAGAAATGACACAATCATTTTCTCACTTGGTCTTCAGGAAAGAGCATGTCTGTGGCAGGGCTTTTAGAAACATCAAGACCCTGAGGATAGTTTTGTAGGTGCTATCCAAGCTGGTGAGTCATCATGTTGCTTAAGAAGCAACCAGCTAGCCCCTGACATAAGGCAGACATACCACAGATGCCAATTAAGAGTCGTAATGTAGACAGCTTTCTTTCATCCAGGGCAACAGGAACTTCATGCATACCTTGACTAACTGGATAGCAGGACAAGAAACCTATGGAACTAGAGAGGAAACCATTTTCAATATCAGAACAGTAGACCCTAAAGTGAATTTTCTTAGGTACTATCAAGACAACACCATATATAGCTTCTTGCTAAATGTCTCGTAATAATTGTCATTTCCCAAAGTATTCAAAATGGTGATCATTACTGAGGACTGAATAGTTCTGTACAGGATGTTTCTCTGAATACCTAGTTTTGTTTTCCAAATACATCAGACCGAATATCTGACACTTTCCTGTACTGCTTTATATTAGGTTTCCTACCTTGTTTGGTGTGCTTTAGCTATTTGTGGGCAAGATCATGGCATCACTTGGATTAAAAATGGCCACCAGTGCATGAGAAGCGTGAGAACAACAGAGACAGAAAGAAAACAAAATAAATAGGGAACATTATTTGGTTCCTGGTTTCATTAATTTCCTCCACTTTTAAGTGTGCTGAGATTACATGAGGAAAATTGCCCAACTCAGGCTATAAAGATATTTCAAAATGCATATGGATTTTAAGATATTATAAAGAAATTCTTGGACAGCTCCCTGGGGCTCGGTGTAATTATGGTGAATTTCTATTAATTCTGTGCAAGTGTTGTAAAATAATAACTTGGGGCAAAGAGTGGTCTTATTTGGTATGCATTTCTGCTTCTGTATCAGCTCTAAGGGACTATTCCAGAAAAATTATCACAACATTTACTTCTAGTTTGTACATTAACTGTTGTATTAAAATTATTTTTCCCCCTTGCTTTTTCTTTTTTTTTTCATCTTTCAAGGAAGACAGCTGGCTCAACACACACAAGTGCAAGGCTTTGTCATGATATCACATATCTTTCCATCATCATAATGGTCCTACAGAACTAGAACTAGGACAGAAAGCATTAAAGCATTTTTTTCCTTACCAGTCTTCCCTACAATGTGACAGATCCCTTGAGAACAGACATACAAAATGTGACAAAAATACAGACTGTTATCCCTGCTGGTGAAGATAACAGACTTGGAACAACTACTGCATCAGTGTTCTCTCAGTTTTTATCTTAGCGTGCAATGAGACGTGAATCTCAGGTATGATGATTTTCTTACTGCAGAAACATCCAGATAATCTTTATGGAGGAAAAGGGGCAGATAGCAGTGCTTGGTAACTTCACCAGAGCATTTTGACAGAGGGAAAAAGATAAAACAGTGGAGGGAAGGTGAATCATTTTTTTCTGGAAAAGTGCAAAGATATGAACAGAGGAAAGAGAAAAGAAGCACAGATCTCAGCTGAAACTGAAAGACAGGTAATAGTTTTACTATATTGGTTCCAAGAATAGGGCCCTGCAGTCCAAACCAAAGGCCCACCCTATGCTAGCTTGTTGCTTCCCCATTCTATTCATTTCCTTTTAATCTTCACTGACTTTAAAACAAGTGTTGTGGTACATTCACTAAGATTTTTCTTTTCAGATTGCAACACATTTTATGATTCATTAAAAATATCTAAAACTGTCATGGAATCATGTGAAAATTTCATAAAAGGCTTGCCTGAAATATGAACAAATCCTCATACAAAGCAGCAGTAAATCCTTTTAAGAAGTATGCTGCCTAAAAGAAGCCAAACAAAAGTAATCTGAAAGACAAATAGGAATCCTAAGGGAACTGCATGGTGCATTTTTGAGCATGTGTTCCATTATTAAGTTTTACAGAGTCTCCTCCTCCTGACTCTTCAGACAGTTCTGCGTGCCTTCCCCTAATGCTTTTTGGTGAAATTTCTTTACCTTGTTTAAGAAAGGTTGTGCAAAGCCAGCAAATACCTAATGCATTGGGCAGACATGACTTATGTTATTCCACCTTGGATAACAAGCTCATCTAGTGTTCCACTCATTTCCTACCCATCCATCAAGACATAATTACATAGCTATCCAGCATTCAGTAATACCAGAGAAGTGATGGGGTTGCAGGATGGTTCCTAAGAATTACATTGTATATCCACAGAGATTAATGGAGTGAAAGTATCATTCCTTAAAGCAGAGAGTTTCTCTAGGGTCTGATATCATTGTCCTTTTGGGCCTATAACACTGACCTTCGCATTGTACGATCTAGGTTTTTCTGCACCATAGAGAAATACTTCTTTTGACTTATGAATACTGCAAAAAGTATAGGAATGTGGAACCTGTTGGTAACTCAAAAATTTAAATACTCATCTATGAATCTCCCTTAGAAACTTGAATTTTGTCAGGTCTTTCAAGATGCAGACAGTAGGTGAGAAGAAGTGGGCACAATAGCATTCAGATAACAACGCACACCTCCATGGCAAGAATTCCATCAGGTGCTTCAATGGCAGTTTAACTACCCATAAGCAGCTGACATGTATTTCATGCCATCGCCCATAGTCTGCTACTGAATAGCGATGCTCTCCCCATGGAAAGAGGAGCTCTAATGTTGACTTCTGCATCCTGTATGTGTGCATTAGGAACAGGGCCTTTGCTACACAGATGTTGTGTGGCCTCTATTGTATCTCCCAGGTCTGCATCACCTTTTTTCTGGAATGGGTTGTATCTGATACTGAAACATTTTGTTTACAGTGGTGAGTCCACCCTGCAATGGCATATGTAAGGAGAATGATTCCACAAGGAAACAAAGTGAATTGTGAGAGCAAAAAGGCAGGGAAGTGCTACCCTAGGAACACTCCTTCAGTACACAAACAGAAAAAAATAACTGGAAACAACTTTTTGTTGTGAATCTTAAACATGTCTGTGTTTCTGTCTTCCTACAGTCTCTGGTTTAGCAGAGTAAAATATTTCTCCCTTTTAATGTTAAATTATTTAAGCTTACATAGGCTGTGGAGATAAGGTTTAGGAAAGAGGCAGTGGTTTTCAAGGATATAATTCTAAATTGTTTCAAAATTTCGCACAGAAATAGATTATCTGGTTTAAGTCTCCCTGCTTCAAGTGTTTATGCTCTCTACTCCATTATCTAGATCCCATGTTATGTCAGAAGTATCAACTACCTCTTGCTGGTTGCATAATTAAGACAATGCACACCTCTTAAAAACCAGTGAAATCAATGGAAAGCTTCCCACATTGTATCTCTGAGCATTAATCCTATCAGAAAACCTGGTACAGGCAGCAATCCTAATAATTGCTGTGGATTTAGTGCGATTTTTTGCAAACTTGTGAAGGAATGCACTAACTTTAGTCAAGAAAATTAGGCACTCATGAAACCCACAAATCTGTTTAAGTAAAACTCAGGCTTACAAAGTCAGACATGTAGTAGGTCCTTTGCTAGATTTAGCTCCAAATGCAGTTGCTTTAAAAAGTGCATGAAGAAATGGCAATCTGACAGTCCTTCTTCTGGGGATTCCTTTTTCCTTAAGAGTGGAATGGTTTCTGATGGTCAGGAGTGAAGAACAGGGTTGAATGAGATCCTAGAATGCAAGTGCTATTTTCTGGGTTCGTGGTATTATGTAAGGGAGGGGAATAGATGGAAAAAGAAAGTGATCGAACTTCCTATTGTACTCACTCATTGACTCTGTCAATTTGGCCATCTCTGTTTCTCTTTTGGGCTTCTCCTGGGGGAACAGACAAAATAAAAAAACCAAATATATATACACATATATATAAAAATATGTAAATAAATACATGCTTGAGTGTCAGTGGCAGTGTGAGGTAAGGACATTAATCCTATAAATATTTCTATTGTATTTAAAGATGCAACCTTAGTCCTAAATAGCTTTATTCTTGCAGTTTCTGGACTGTGTCAACTATGACATAAAACCTGTACTTATTTCTGTGTGAGTGTGCATGTGTGTATCTAGTTGGACTAATTGAAGTTATACAATTAAACTGATAATGGAGGAGGAAATCGTCTTCTGTTTGCGCTCCGCACTAGAATTTGCAAGTGTGCTAGGACTTCCTGACAAAAGATATGAGCATGACTATCCCACAAAACAGATATATAGAAGGAAAGCAAGCACTTATTTAGAAATAATAAATTGGAGTGAGTGGTATAGCACAGGGTCTGATATTGAAATGAACTGACTGAAGTAATGCACCATTTATTTCTCTGCTACATAAGGGACTCCCAATCAAACCTTCTTGTCTTTGTCACTTGTTTTTGGCATAATATTTTATATCTAATTTTGTTTTCCTGTTTCAGACACTTGTTGAAACTATTGTAACTAAGCCTGTTTTGTCAAAAGATTTGGTCAGACATAAGCCCATGGATGTGGTGGAATTCCCCTTTACAGGGACTGATGCCCCAAAGCATGACACAGCCAAAGCAATGGATGCTGTGTCCAGCCTACTGATTTCAGAGCCAGAGTTTGTCCTGAATTAATGCACTCAGCCCTTCAAAGCCCTTTAAATTCTAATTAACTGGGTTTGAGAAGATGTGGTGGGGCTGTTCACGTCCTTGTGATCCCTGAAACTATACAAGGATCTTTGGTGACTAAGTCTCAGCCCTGTGAGTAAGTAGAGCTAGTCTTTAACCCCAGAGATGTTATCAAAATGCAAAGAGCCCAGAAGTTCACTGGTTTTAACCACAGCTGACAAGTCCAGTTGGAAAAGCCAAAGGAAAAAGGGCTGGGTGTTAACACTTATTAACAGTGGGTGTGGGAGTCTGCCTATACCACTGTTGAGGCTTCAAGAGGGGATCTCATGGGCCACGGGTATGCAGATGTTGGGTCTTAATCCAAGTAGATTTTTTAGCCCCCGAAACCTCAGCAAAGGAGACAACTTCCTCCAAAATATGACTAATGGACAGCAACCCCATGCAGATGCCCTCTGCCCCTTAGCTCAGCTCAAGGACAAAGTGTGGGTTTCTGGGCATGGTGGTCTGCAGTAGCTGCTGAAATGGCTGGGGACAAGAATGAGCATGGTGGCGTCTCTCGTCAGCTGAGTCTATACCAATGAACAGCACTGAACCAAACCACAGGCTGAGAATGGTGTGAGAATGGTCCCTGCCAAGTGTTACTTGACAATATTTCACAAAGTCTTTCAATTCTGTTTGAGTGAACCCTGCTGCAGAGGTGCCTGGCTGTCACAAGAGCTACCCCTCCTGCTCTGTTTAAAAGAGTAGGATCATCTTATGACTGGAGTGGAGATGAGGTATGTTCATCTCTGTCTTATCCCAGTACTGGCTTCTATCTGGTGCAAAAAAATGTAAAATACATTTCCATACCAAAGATGCTACTACTTGCACTTCTGAAAGCTCAACTTCTGCTAACAAAAAGCTTATATTTCACAGTAATAGGAAACATTGGAATGCATGAAATGAGCAGATAATGCTTCATGACTGTATGCATACACCTTAGAATATTTTTTATTAAGAAAAACATTTAAGGTTATGTCCTGAATCTGTAGTGAGGTTAATGCCTCAGTCATGCTGATAATGTGGCGTTCGGCATCAGATTCATGCATTAATATGGAAGAAAAAATAGGAGGAATAAAGAAATAGCACAAGAGTGCTAGTTAAAAAAAAAATAAAGGTCCTGTATGGCAACTTCTTGCATGGTATTCATCAAAGGAAAGAACAGCACTGTGAAAATCATTAGTAATTTGTGTCCATGTTGCTTTACAATGTGACCTTAAAACACCTCCTTCCACTAGGGATCTTATAGTTTATCAAGAATGAATGGTTGGGGAAGAACACTGGTGAGCCCTGAAGATGGAAGTCTGGATTTATTAGACTAATAACAAGCTGTGATTTTAAATATTAATACTTTGCTCTTGCAGATTATTAAATATTTTTTACTAATGATGAGGTCTACCACAAGGACATAAGAAGCTAGTATATCATTTGTTTTTAAAGTAAAATTAATGAATATAATACATAAGGAGAGGTTAGAAGTTTTTGAGCCTCTGACTTCTGTTAATGATCAAATATTTGTTTTGAAGAAGTTGGTAGAGGCAAGCACTAGTAGAATGGACTTTTTCTTCCAGTAAGGACTTCAGACCACTAACAGGCAAGCACAGAAACATTTAGTGACTAGATATGTTCACTGCAACAGTTACAGTATAGCACATTAAAGAGGAAAGCAAAGGTTCTCAGGCTTATGATACTGTCACCTGCTTGAATGTCCCTATCTGAAAGAACAAGAAATGACAGGCAAGGTTCAACTAATTGCTGCATTTGAAATCACTGAAAGAGTTGAAAATGGATCTTTCCCATGATTATAATTGAAGTTTAGAATCTGTGTGAAATTAGTCTCTCAAGTTTTGCACCTTTCTGTTGCTCCAGTGATCACTGGTACATGTGCACGTATTCACTAAAAATTCCTCTCGAAACTCTAAGCAAGGTTTTCCACTTGTCTGCTTTATCAAAATGGCATATTTTAAGAGAATTTGAACACCTCTAAGAAATTTGGCTTTGCACAGTAGATAAACAAAGAATTCTATCCTTTCTGACAGAATGAGTTCTTGGGGGGTGTGTGTGTGTGTGCAAACCAACATAGTTTTGGTCTTGACTTCAGCAGATGCGATTTTGGATAAAACCTGAGAGCACAGTAAGACTTGCCTTTTTTTTTTCCCCCCATGAAGGAAAGTAAGCTTCCCCTCACCTCTTAACACAGTGGGGCTCATCATGATCAGCATAGATTTATTTCTGCAAGAGTTTGAATCCATGGGCAGTGGCTGACAGTAGACCTCTTCTGGGGCCAGGAACCCAAATCTTCCACAATCTTAGGGGAGCAGCAGAGATAGAGACTGCTCTTTTAAGAGAATGGGCTGCATGTGGATGTGTGTTATACTTGCTTACCTGTGTAAGATGACTACTGTCTTCATGGATGCATAAAAATAAAGAAATCTTTCTCTTCATATTTTAAATGATATGCATGTAAAGTGTAAGTAATACATGATGCTGTTGTGATGCAAGAAGGGGCATGTGAAAAGTAAATTGACATGTGAAGTATGATATCTTCAACTAGTCAAACGTCTGTTTAAAATGTTTCTTTATACCTTTTGCACTGTTGGTGAGGTCTTTAATTCAGCTGAGGGTATAAGAAAAAGCTTAAGTTCCTTTTCTAGTGGAACTGTTTACTTTTTCTTTTCACTAAGGTGCCTGACCTTAGTTTATTTTGAAGAGTTTTTTTGACACTACTGTTAAATTTAAAATATATTATCAACTCATGGTGCCTTTTCTCACAGAATAGTCAGATAGGTATAAAGATTTTTCTGTTATATAAAATTTCTGTCTTTTATTCTTTAAAACAGGGAAATTTAAGCAGGTGACAATATCCTAAGCCTTAGAATCTTTGCTTTCTTCTTTAATATGCTATACCACAACTGCTGCAGTGAATGTATCTAGTCACTTTAGAAGTAAATGTTTCTGTGTTTGCCTGTCGGTGGTCTGAAGTCCATATAAACGAACAGTTGCCTAATCCTGCAAAATCTTAAGACTGCGATATCCTGCCTTGCACTGAATTTAATCTAAAATTATTACAATGCTATTGCAATGTTAATGGGTTTAATGTGATATCCTAAGTGCTCACACTTCCCAGTCACAGAAAATCTGACGTCTTTGTATAATGCTCTCATTGCCTGACCTCCTGTGCTGCACAGTCTGTCACAGGTTCTGTCAGAGGGCACATAAGATGTCAACAGCACCAACAAGGCAGTTGAAATGTTTTCAATGTCATGCATGAGCAGAGAGTGAGGACTGCATCAAATTCCAGCTGGACATCAACACATGGAGTACCTCGGTCACTTGTCTTGTAAGCAAAAATTCATGGGCAAAACAGTATACGATCTTCATGTAACTTTTCTGATAGAGGAACATGGGCACATCCTGTAACTTTCTCATCAAATGGTTGTTAGCTTCAACTGGCATAAATTGATCAGATCATTGTCTTTGTTTTGTTTGCTTACTGCAGGACTGAAACTTCTTGTGCTTCTGCCTGTTTACAAGTGCAAAGTTTCACTGACATGCTAGGAATCTTTTGAAGTAGTCTACAACTTTGGCTGAAATTCCTAATATTATTTCATCAGTCCTGTACGGGCTGAGCTACAGATCAGAACTTAAATACATTATACCCATTACACACACATTTTGTGGGGCTTTGTTACTTTTGAAAGTAATTCAGTAGCAAATCCCTAGTAATGTCATTGATGCATCTTTTAAGGCAATAGCTATTCAATCACTAAATGCAAATTTGAACAGCAAGGAGCAAAGAAGAACCTCTTCTGAAACTTTACCTTAGAGTAATCTATCTTGGGATATCTTAAATTACTTTTCAAACTACATGGGAATGGTGTTATGTTTGAAACACCATTAAATGAGAGTAAGAGAATTTCATTTTATATGGTGCCTTTCATACTCATGACATCCTCAAATACTTTACAGTAATGAATTAGATACTGGTTGTTAGGCAATGGTGTGTAGGCAAATGCAGCACTCATTATGTGTTATTCATTTTAGCAATAGCCTACACTCAGCTTTCAAAAGTACATCTTATTTTAGGTGGAGAGGGATTGCTGGAAGGAGTTGGAGCTCTTCCTTTTGAAAAACAACATAGGAAGTTTCATATATACATGGACACATATCCAACAAGGGGAAGAAATAGCTTGATAACCTCTAACAATGAGATGCACCACGTTATTGTTATTTTACTATTACTAACATTCAAGTCGTGTGTAAGACCTGTGTAGATTTATGGGAGTTGCTTTTCATGCCTCCCTGTTCCAAAGCAAAAAAGCAGTATGTATTACTTGGTTTTATTTTTCTGCCTTGCCCAACCCAAGAAAGGTAGTTGATCTCAGTAGCCTGTTTTATCTTGTGTTCTAGAATTAACTCTTCCAGAGTGACTGTAATGACTATATGTGTGCGGGACCCATCACAGTGTGATCTCAAGCAAATTGACTTCATCCTCAGCTTTAAAGGTGAGCAAGTAATCTGCACTCCCTTACAGCGATCCCAGTGTTTGAATAGCTAAGAATACATTTTGTGCTTGGCACAAGAGATGGTTTCAATGTGCACCAAGTGGAATGAGCTTAAAATATAGTACTTGAATAGATGGAGTAAGTGAAGTTCACCGAGGGTGTTACTGAGGCCGGGTTCACTTGGGTTATTGAGCAGTAGGGGTGACTGTGGCTCATTAATGTGTTCAGATGCCATAAAGCACTCTCAGTATCTCTAATATAAGATGACTTACATGAAGGATATTTGCATTAACAGCAGGAGGAACTGAATTTATTTCTTTGAGTTCTAGAATTTAGTTTTTACATTTCTCATGGTCTTTAGTTAACTTACTCATCATTCACACTTGGTCTGTGAATTCACTGTTTTTTTCCAGGCAGAAAATCAAACAGCAACTCTAGAGAAGCCTATCAACTCCTTTCATACTCAAGATAGAAATCTCACAGAGTCATGTATTAAATCTACTGCAAATACAAAGTCATTCTCTAACTAACAGGAACAAATATTCACATAATAAATAGTTAGGATGGTGCATGGTGATTCTGAGGGTAGGAAACATTTCTAGGAAGATAAACAGCATAAATAAATGTTACTGACTGCTGTTGACTATGTATGAACATTTTTTAATGTATTTGCATATACCAGAAAATAAATAAAAAAATCATGTTTGAACAAGATTAAGAAAAAACAATAACCTGAGAATCTGAAGGAAAGAATACTCACATCTATCAAACAGAAAAAAAAAAAGAAAAAAGAAAAGGGGAGAGTGAGAGAGACTTTATGATTTTGACATTTTAACTAAGATGTAAAGTGTAGTTAGTCTCAGGTTTCCAGGTTTCCTTAAATAAACTGAAGAACTTCAGATTTTTAAACTAGTAAAATTGTTTGCATAGAAGATGACTAACAAAATATTTAGAATCTATCTGTGGCAGTAAGCATCAGAACAACAGCTTTTAGGTACTCATAATTTATTGTGGTAATGGTGCTACATGCAATTTGTTTTATGAATAATTCTGGTTTACATATTTGTGCTGTTAAGTACTAGTTGCTTCTGCTGTCAGCTGTATAAGAGCCACTTAAGCATTAATATGAAATGGCCATTAAGGAACTAATGGGAATATTACACAGTGATAGGTTAATAAAGAAATATTTTGGGAATCTAAAGGACAAAATGTAGGAGTTAAGTAATGTTGCGGTATTATTACGTGATCAAATGCAGATATATTTTCTTAGTTTCTTTGCTTTAGAGGGTAAAGTAAGCCAGCTTGATTTTCATCTCCCATTATAAAGACCTTACCGAATGTCGGAACATTTGATTCCCACAGACCCTAGTAGAAACACATCTCTTCTAAGACAATAAGTTGGGTTGACTAAACACTAGGAAAACCTCCACTTCTGTTCTTTGACAGCCAAGGAACTGTATGTAATGCTTGATTTATGATGCTCAGCTTGGGTGTTCAAATTATAGATGAAAGAAATTGCAATGGAGTATTTAAATCTTACATACTACATTTCTAGCCTATATAGTGAAACTAAGCAACTGTAAGTATAAGCTGAAAATAGAGAAGAATATCCTGGCAACAATGGCATGTGGTGCTGCTATACTGAAAAGGCTGGAAAGCTTTTTACTTAGGACTGTCAAAACTACATTGGACAAACCAGCATAAATGATATATCGGCAAATGGCCTTCAAGACAGAGTTGGTAATCTTACATATGCTTTGTCATCTAAATCTCCAGACTGCTAGTAAGGTGCTGTATACAATTAATGAACAATGAAAAGCTCTATTATCAGTGGAAATGTTCTTGCCAATTCAAAGACCTTTGGATCAAACTCTAAAGATACTGCTGTTTTCTTTTTTAGGGCATAACTGATGAATATATTTGGAACCATAATAGAAGAAATGTGAGTTAACTTGAGATAAAAACAGTTACCTTACTTTAAAAAGTTGGTAGAAATACAAAAGAGGAGATTCACTATAGAAAATAAACTTAAAAATGCATACCCAAACTTTTCATAATAATGTGTATGTTTAGTTTATCATGAACTCACTGCTTCTGTGCTCCTCAAAGACAAAATCTCAACTGGTTGTTCGTATTCTTATAACATTAAATTCCAGATTGATGGTTGCCAAGAAGACCAATAGCATCTTTGCTTGTATCAGAAATAGTGCAGCCATCAAGAGTAGAAAAGTGATGGTACCCCTGTACTCGGCACTGGTGAGACCGCAAGTACAGGACCCCTCACTACAAGAGGGTTATTGAGGTGCTGATGTGCATCCAGAGAAGGGAAATGAAGCTGATGAAGGGTCTGGAGAAGAAATCTTATGGGGAGCAGTTGAGGGAACTGGGGCTGTTCAGTCTGAAGAAGAGAAGGTTGACGGGACACTTTATAGCTCTTTACAACTATTTGAAAGGAGGTGGTAGTGAGGTGCATGTTGGTCTCTTCTCCCAAGTACTAAGTGATAGGATAAGATGAAATGGGCTCAGACTGCATCAGGGAGGCTTAGATTGGATATAAGGAAAAATTTCTTTACTGAGAGAGTGGTAAAGCATTGGAAAAGGCTACTCGGAGAAGTGGTGGAGTCACAGTTACTGGAGGTGCTCAAGAAACACGTACATGTGGCACTCTGGGACATGGGACATTAGTAGGCGTGGTGGTATTGGGTTGACAGGTGGACACGATGATCTCGGAGGTCTTTTCCAACTTTAATAATTCTATGATTGTATTCCTTCACTAAGAATGATTTAAAGACTGTAGGATTCACAAGAACAATTATAGGCAGAAGCATGCATAAACTATTCTAGAAACTGTTATTTAAAATGTTTAAGAGAGTAGTGTAATAAATTAGGTTTTGTTTATTACTTGCCTTGAGGCACTGTAAAAATAAATCATAACTGAATCAAAAAGATCAACCATTTCAAAACTGAACTTGTATTTTCAGGTACCTTTAGACTTTAGTGATGAACACAAAACCAGGGGAACTGACATTTTCCTTTGTTTCATGCTATGATCATGTTCATTCAATGGAAGTTCTTTAGAACTGTCTTCAGTGCTGAATTTGACTCTTATTGAATAATACCAAAGTATCTCACACAGTATCCAATTTTAGCAACCTTTTGTTTCTAAACCTATTAAAAAAATCTTCAAAAACAGATATATTGAAAATAACAAGTAAGATGTTAGATCATGCAAAAATATTAATAACAAAAATACTTCCCCATCCTACTGAAAAATACCTGAAAATACCTTCCATTACTACTCCTTGAGAGAAAAAATGAACTTTCAGTTGCTTATGCTGATATTCAGGCTGATCTTACATAGATCTTTTTCAGTGAAACTGCAAAAACACTTAAAAATAGAAATGCTGAATTAAATCAACCTTCCTGAATATAAGCACTGACATTTTGTTCTCAAGTTGGGGTCTTCCACACAGAAAAGTCAGAAAATGAAAATGCAGCACTTTCCATATGATTACTTTGTTATCAATGACCTTAGGGTGAAACTCCCTCTTTCCCTAAATGCACAAAGTCACGACCCTGATTTTTGATCTGCCATCTTTTTAAAGCTAATGAAGATAGTAATAGAAGCTGGAGCAGAAACACTCAAAAAGGGGATTTTGGGATATATAGCTTCAAATTCATGCCAGTCCACTAGAAGTTTGGATATACAGTCGAAACGATTTATTTAGACTCTCTATAGCATCAATAGAGGGAAAACAACACCTCCAAAGTTATTCAGGTGTCTCAAGTAAATGAACCACTTACTTGCTTTATGGCTAAAGACAGGCAGTATGAAGCCCCCTCTCTCTTTGAAATTACTGTGGTATTGACTATCATCCTTCTGCTGTGCTAAAGATTTTCTCATACCCATCACCTCCCATTCTCCCCACTTCCACATGCTGTTTCTTCTTCTTCTCTTGTTTTATCCAGCCAATCACCTTTCCTAAAATGCTCTGTCCTTTCCTTTTCTACCTAATTTAATAACTTTCTTTCTCCCTCGTTTCACCCTCTTCCACACTTCTGAAACAAGTATGGTGTTGTTGCTGTCATAACACACGTCTCCCTCTCTACCTCTCAAGCCTACAAATACTATATATCCTATCTAAATAGACTGTACATCTTTGAGGGAGGTACTGTCTACCTCTTGAAATATGCACATTCAATCACAGTATCACTTCAAGTCTTTAGACTCTGTGGACAAGATCCTATTTTAATAATGTGTACAATGTATTATATTATACGTCACTGCAAATGACAGAGAAGTATTATTTATGAAAACACAAAACAGGGTGAAAATCATTGCATTGCTGCTCTCACCATTCTCCTGGTATTTAGACCAAGCTCCAAAAGGATTCTGACTGCTCTAGGAGACTTGTGCTCATTGTTGACTGAGGCTAGAGATAGCATTCATGTTGATCGCTTTAAACTTAAACTAAATTCTGTTTTCTGCAGAAGAATGCGGTCTCGGCATAGCGCAATGCTGCCTAGAGATCCCCAAGCAGCCTCTGAAAAAAACATAACTGTCAACAAGTAAATTAGCCTGCAAGAACCTTGCACTAATATAACTATGCTGCTAGTAGTTGAATTAGATTTTTACTTAGAAATGTTTTGTATTATGCCATGTAGACATCTGTATTTTGTCTAAGGGATTTGAATACATTTTAACTGGAATATCTGGACAGACTGCATGAATCAGACTAAAGATTTACAAGTCAGACACAGCAAATCTATGTGTTCTTCATATAGTACAGCTGATTGCACTTTATATACAGTGTACATTGTATACATTATCATATAATGCAGAGGTTTCAAAATGTACTAGCTTGAGCTCTCTCTAAATTTAACTACTTCCAATATAAATATGATGCTAGTGACAAAACATCAACTCATGAAGCTAGCCATCAGCATTATGTTTAGTCTAATTTAGTGTTAATAGAAATAAAATATTAATAGCTTTTAGCTTCTCAAAGGAAAAATACTTGCTATAACAGAGATGGGAAGGGATAAAGCATTTAATTCCTATCAAACTGTAATGATATTGCCACTAGCAGATACATCATCTAGGTTCCTCTGCTGTACCTTGATATCTCCAGGAAGACTGTCCACCACTTTCCTTCAATATCTCTTTCCTGGGTCCTCCAAGCTCCTATATCATACACCCTTCCCTCATTATCAGTCCAAAGGAGTCTTCCTTCTTCTACGTTACAAAGCTCTGCCCTTTCCTCTATCAGTTTGGGTTTTTTTTTAAATTTTTAACCTCTGTTACTGTTTTTGTCTGAGATGCCTCCATGCATAGATTAGAAGCAGCAGTATGGTAGAGAGTTTCTGGGGTTGCCTGTGGACTTATGTCCTGAGTGAAGCCTGAAGACTTCCAGTGTGGATGAGCACCTTATACCGCGATACAGAGAGAGCAGAAGTGTTCTCAGGCCCAGTGTGTGTATGAAAAAGTGAGGTGCTCCTCTTGCCTCAGACCTTCATTAGCACAGTACTCAGAGAGGGCAATGTTAGGCACTCACAAGAGCATCAGAGCTTTCTTGCACAGCAAGCACAAACTAACTATCAACCGGGAATCCTTCTTGGTTTCTATTTCCTTGAGAGCATTTACCTGTAGACTTACGACAAGGCTTCTCAGTACACAGGGACAGTGCAGACACAGTGCAGTCTACCACTGATGCGACCCAATACAGCCACATGCAGATGGAGGGGCTGGGCTGAGAAGTTGCATCATTGCAACACTATAGGTGGATCTCATCAGTTTGACCCTGAGATGCACTGACAAGACAAGCTGGATAGAGCTGCACTGTGCTGCACTAGATAGTATAGAAGTCAGAAGTCTCTAAGTTTATTTTGTGAACTTTCTGGTTATATTATTCTACTTCTGCAGTTTCTTGGTCTTATCCTTTATTTATTTGTGGTTAACAATAGTTACCATTTTGAGAAAAAAACATTACAGTTATCTTCTTTAACTCCTGCATTTAAAATTATGTTTATTATTACTCAGAATTACAAATATATTTCCTAAGAGCTGTTTCGTAACATTTTTAGCAAGAGTAAATGTAGTCAGAAGTATTTAAGATTTTTTCTCAGTTTTTTAGAAACATCCTTATTCAATATTGAAATGATGTCTTTTCTGCTCCACAAATTCTAGATTATGACCAACATTCATTGAGTTATGTGTAAACCTAGTTAATAAGAAGATAAGCACATGACAGTTCCCAATCTGTCCTATTAACATAAGCATTCTACCCCTGTGCAAAATAGATGAGAAACATAAAACTCCTCTGAATTTTGCAATTTGACTTGATTTTTATGTCTACTGTGTAATTCTTAAATGCTTAAGAATTCAGAAAACTCTAGGTAATTTAAGGCTAAATTAAGCTTTACTCACAGGAAAAGGGAACAAGATTTAGGTAAGATGTTTTGTCATTTCTTGATATCTTTTAGTTAAAATTCCTTTTTAAAAATTTTGTTTAAAGAGAAATAAAGCTTTTCTAGTCATTCGTACTACAATAGATCAGTCCCAGTTTTTTTCTAAGCATTCAATCGAACAGCTTGTTCAGCTTTAATGTGGAACTTTTGGGTCTATTTTTCATGTCTTTCTGGTTTTCTCTTTCTTTCCAGAGCAATTTCAGCTTCAGAAACCTGGAGAATGCTATCCAACATAGGCATATAAGCCCTGACTGAGAAATTAAGCGCACGCAGATACATCTTTATGAAGTTCTGCTTGATATGGTCAGGCCACGGATAGGTTCAGTCTAGACAGACGTTTCAGTGTGGGGTCAGGGCTTAGGGCTCAGACTTCCCTCCAAGTTCTTCAATGGTATTTGAAAAGTTCCAAATTAAAGAGACTACCTTGGTGTGCATTCTATTGGAGAGAAATCAGTTCTCCTTTTCATTTTTCTGAGTATATAATTTCTCTGTCTACACTCTGAAATCAACCCTGTGATGCAATTCCTCAGATCAGAATGATTTTCACTCTGCTAAATTGATTGTTAGATAATTACTAATATGCAAGGTGCTATGAATCATGACTACAAAGTGTTTCATACCAAGCAAATTAAAAGAACACGATGTTTACCATAATGATTTCAATAGCAATTGGAAAATTTAAAGCAGGCACTTGAAACACTTACATGAGGGGATAATGACTTGTTTGGGCTTTATGCAATGGCATGCAATTGTTTCTGCAACAGGTTGGATAACTGAGGTTTATGGAACATCACCCAAAAAACCCAGATCTTCCCTGGTTACAGCTACCAGTATTTTTCGCAGATAGGGCCACGATATACTGGAGCCCAGAACGCTGTTTCAGTGCTGCAGCCTCGGCGACCAGACTTTCATGAAAGGCTTCATCTAGTACTTCTGAAGACACACTTAAATGACACCTGCCTT
Organism: Coccyzus lansbergi; assembly: GCA_033558105.1. Lineage (NCBI taxonomy): Eukaryota > Metazoa > Chordata > Aves > Cuculiformes > Coccyzidae > Coccyzus > Coccyzus lansbergi. Next base: position 1,907,541 of record JAUMJK010000081.1, on the reverse strand, counting down.
TTCCATTTTGTTCTGTACTTGCTTACAACCTGTCCCTGTGAAAAGTACAATATACTATTTGAAGCTGTGTTTCTGCTACTAAAGGAAATTTCTAATGTGTGTAATTCCCAGGACTAGCATTTATTACTGTTTTTTAGTTTGTGTAAAATGAAAGAAAACAAAACATTTGCACTCTTACACTTCTCTATCCTCCCCATTTTTATGAAATCTGTTTTTTGAAGTGCGGTGTTACTTCTCATTGTGCTGACAGTCACTGCTACTTTATGGCTTTCTCATAATTCCCACTTGGCAGTTTTTGCACTGAAATTGTGATGGGTGTCCAAATTTTCCGATCCACCATAAGTTTTCTGATCCTGTTAAAGCTGTGGGTGATGAATACTTTTGGAAATTATGCCCTGAATGTTTTAATAGAGTCATTATTCCTGTATGTTGTCACAACAACAAGACCCTTTCAGTGATTCAGATCCAAATGGAAAATCACATCCCAAATTACAATAAATATAGGTACATGCAATTATCATCACAGAAGGCACTTCAGTTTCCATACTCATTGAGTCATGTTTTTCTCAGCGAAGCCTGCCAACAAAGGTACTAATTAATGTATTTTCTAATGTGGACACCTGCCCATTAGGAGCTACCAATTCTTTGCACATAGAGAAAGCTGTCAGATGGTAATTACCTTTTGTTTTCTGCTGTTGAAGCCTCTGAAGGAGAAGGTTTTCTCACATGTTCAGACAGGCATGAGACCTCTAGCACCTTTAGATAATTTTTAATTTTCTGCTTAGGGAGGTTTGGTTTAGTTGGATGGTTATTTGTCTTTTGTTTTGTTTGTTTGCTCTATTTGACCACACAAGGTCACATCATTTCCAAAATCACTTATTTTGTGATTTTAGGGGAATTTTAGATTCAAGGAGAAAGAAATTATTACCATTTACTAAACTGGTCCAGAAAATTACTTTTGCACCCTCAAGCACATGATTAACAGTAGTCAAGAACTAATGGGTTTACCACATCAGCGCTCCAGTTCCAGAAAGTGTATACAGACAATTTAATCCCAGCACTTTATAATTATCGTATACTTCCCTATTTGAAAAGAGAAACACCGCACTACTATTCTTTAATGAATAGAATCTGTCATACTACTTTGAGACCCTCAGGCTGTATTCTTGAGAACAACTTTTATCATGATTTAAAATCCTTTCTTCATTCTACTTAGCGCAATACAGTGCATTCTTTCCTACAGAAACTATGCACAGCATTAGTGAAAACAGTGATAGTGATCTGAGTTTAGAGAAATCAGAGAGACACAAATTGTCTACACACTACCTTTCTCGCCTGCAATCTGGCCTCTTTCTTGGTAGATGCATAGCCAAATATGGCCTTTTCTGTGTTTTGGTTGTATATTTTGTTGATATGCATCATGACTTAAACCTGATTTTCTTGGTTTTCTCTGAATCTATAGGTCTCTGATCGATAGAACGTACTGTCTTAGAAATGTAAAAATATCTATTTGCTACTCTTTTACATGTTGTTATTGCTGATGATTATTTTAGTGATTTAGCTAAAATCTTGAACTCTTTCTTCAGGTCCTGTTCTGCTGAGCACCATCACACTGAGTGGTACTTCACTCCTCAAAAGATTAGCAGGGTTGCTTTCTGTGGGAAGAAGCATCAGAATTTGCCTTTCTGTATTTAGTGCTAAGGAAATCAGCTGCCTTCAGCAGAACCAGCTCATGCAGCATGAGTAGAGGAAAGGGGGACAATGGGAGAATGATGTCAGATAGGGAAGAGGAAATACCATGTAGGAGTAGAAATGCTTGAAGGAGTTCAAAGGAACAGAAAGTCAGGAGAAATCCACATGAGTAAAGCAAAGAGGCAAGTGATGCATGGTAGAGCACAGCTCCGGTTTGGAGGTCAGAGTCAGAATGGCTGTGTCAGCATTGCAGAATCTCCTAGAAGAGTCAGCCAACCTGCTCAGGAGCAGAGCTTATTAGCTAGGACATAGTGCTGCACTGACATGGTTGTACTGTGTTTGGGTCTTTAACAACTACTAATGTAAGATGTGCTGTGTGAGGGGTACCAGCCTATTCAGGTCTTCCTCAGGAGGCTGGACACTGGTGACTTAGTGCATGATGTCTGAGGAAAAGGTGAAAGAACTGAGTTTCTGGAGTTTAGCTTTAGACCATGAAGGTCCAAGATGCTTCCACTTCATTGATGGAAGAGTATGAAAGCAGCTTAACAGGGAGAAGAGCTGAATAAAATCCCTCCAGAAATGAGACAATGTTCAGTTTCAAAGAGGTTGTGTGGACATGTGTATCCAAATAATTATTTCCTTCTTTCCTTTCCTTTCCTTTCCTTTCCTTTCCTTTCCTTTCCTTTCCTTTCCTTTCCTTTCCTTTCCTTTCCTTTCCTTTCCTTTCCTTTCCTTTCCTTTCCTTTCCTTTCCTTTCCTTTCCTTTCCTTTCCTTTCCTTTCCTTTCCTTTCCTTTCCTTTCCTTTCCTTTCCTTTCCTTTCCTTTCCTTTCCTTTCCTTTCCTTTCCTTTCCTTTCCTTTCCTTTCCTTTCCTTTCCTTTCCTTTCCTTTCCTTTCCTTTCCTTTCCTTTCCTTTCCTTTCCTTTCCTTTCCTTTCCTTTCCTTTCCTTTCCTTTCCTTTCCTTTCCTTTCCTTTCCTTTCCTTTCCTTTTTTCTTTTCTTTTTTTCCCTTTATTTTACTTTTTCACCCAGCTAAACCAATAACAGTTAAATGGACTCATCGCTGGTCTTTCCTGGTGATGCTGAAGGAAAGTCTAAACTGGTGACTACTTCTTTGTTCTTTAATGGAGATCCCATAGCAAAGACTGCTACCTGATATTACTGAAATAAATGTCTAATTTGTTCTTTTTAGAGACATTGATGTTAATACTTTTTATTATGCCAAATTCTGGGTTGATTTTAAAAATTATTGTTACTAATTAAGCCATAAAATATATTTATAAATGATCCCAGGGCTGTAATTCCTTTTTATTCTGATTTCCAACTGAAATAAGTCAGTTGTGACTACAGTATATTTTTTGTCCTCTTCTCAGAACATTTCAACAGATCAGTTTCAACCACATTTTTCTCAGTACAGCTAGAAATTTCAGTCACATTAATTGATTTGAAATACTTTTGAAAATTGTCAACTGAGAAGGAGCCATTGCTTGGACTCAGCTTACTGCTAGGCAGTGGAGAATTCATATGGGACAATTCCACAGGAATTTGGGCCTTCTGCTGCTGAAAGAATTACCCACAGATGGTACAGAATATGTACCTTCAGGGGCTAAAATGGAAGGTTCTATGATTCATTAAATTTAAGTAGCCTCCCTGAAGGCTTTGGTAAGCCATGACAGTCTATATACTTATCCCTGGGGCACAATTTAAGCTCTACAGTAATATCTGCCTTTAGTGTATTTGGTTAAGTTACAAGTTTCTGGGTACAGGATAGAAACTTTAATCAGGGAGCGATTTATATTTAAATGCATTTCACATAGCCTTGCTTGCACAACTTTCTGTTGCTGTGCTGCTCTTTGTATTTCTAATTTTGCTATAGTCCTGTGTCTTCTGAGAAGAATATAAAATTATGACCTCCTTGCTCTGGATGTGGTAGGACTTGGAGAATAACTTGCTGTGTAACTGTCCTGACTAGAAGAGATTGTTATTTTATTTTTTTTAATTAAATAGATGTCTCTTAGCTTTTACATCTTCCATGAAAACTACGTTTGACTTTTCATTTAATCCATGCACAAATAAAGTTGTTCCATAGTAAAGCAAGAGGACCAGTTTAATGTAAAATATGCTTCAATTAATCCTTTTTAGAAATTAATTTGTTGATATTTTCTCCCTTCTTTGGCAGTAAGTTACGTTTCTTTGCTGAGATGACCTGCTGCTGACTGTACAAAGTACACTTAGTACTGTAGTCCTTTTGACTAAGCTGAAAAATATTAGTGGTCTAGAATCCTTGATAAAGTCTATTTCTCTGCTTGTCAGCCTTCATCATGGATTAAGGTAGTAACACTACAAAACCTCGCTAGTCAATTAAGCAATGGTACACATGTTTAAGCAGATGTTTAAATGCCATTGAAATTGTTTTGTGGTGGAATAACGGAGAGGGGCATGAGGGCCTGTATTGATAGAATGTTTCCACTATGAATAGATGTTCCTGAAATGACAAACCTCCATGAAGTTATTAAATGTAGGCACAGATAAATGAAAGAATGGCTGAGGAGGGGTGGGAAATGTGGTTTTCTCACAAAATGTGCCTATCAGTACAGAAAGACTAGGCCAGATGATTCTGGATAAGAATTAAGTAAAGGGTGATTATTTTTTTTTTTATACCACAGTTCGGGCATTTTCTGTTCATTGGGACAGCTCAAGACAGATTGTGTGATCGCAATCTTATGAGTGATGTTTGAATATATAACAGGAATAGGATGCAGCAGCATGTGTATACATGGTGCAGAGCAAAATGTTCTGTAAACCTTGTCAGAAAAGTATATGTCCTTGCCAGAAATACATACCCTTGAAAGACACAGAAAGCTGTTAATATGTGTACAGTCTATCAGGCATGGAACTGATAGGGGGAGGTGAGATGGGAAATTTTATGCCCTCTATTGCCATTTATCACTTTCTTCAAATAGACTGTAACCCAAGAAGATATCCAACCTCCTTTTAGGAATACTCCTGATCAAACTGCTGAGTTTCCTGCAGGAAATTAATTAATCTGTCTGCCAGTCCTCGTGAATTGTTTAACTCCTTCAGTGCTGCCCAAAAGAACACGATTTTGGTTTAACCTTGCAGGCTGCATTGATCAGAAAAAACACATACTATTAGCTTCTATTTGTGGTCTTTTTTCACTGTTCTTTCATGCTCTGCCAGCCTGGGTTGCATTATGTCAGATCATAAAGAACATTGATCTGTTTGGAGTACATAGCAAAACTGGTGTAAATTTCAGAAACATTTAGGCAGGTGTGGACACTGAGAAATGGATGGGACTAGATGTCCAGTTAGTCCTGAAAGTACTTTGTGCAACACATCTACTTATTTTAACCCTCTTAGTTCTTCTGGAAAAGTAAAGACTTGTAGGGTAAACTACCTAAACACGAATGTATAAGTAATATGCAACAGGTGCATTGCTGCAATTGTTAGCACTAGGAATACTAATTCTTCAATAGGGAGCTGTAATCTATGCTGTAAGTAACACCAATGTGTACTAGCAGTGTTGAAAAATGGTTTTGAAACATATTTTGAGGCATTTTTAGGATATTGTTGTGCTGTACTTGTTACATTTTATTCTTTGTTATTTATAAGAGTATCTCTCACTGTGATGAGAATACTTTCACATTCCTTAATAAGGGCCCAACAGTGTGTTCTATATTTTTCGTGTGGAAAAAGCATTGGGTTAAACCAATGCATTTTCCAAGTTGAACAAATTAGAATTTAATAGTAGCAAATGTCAGTGATACTTCCCACTCAGCAAAGATTTCAGAAGTAAAATTAACCTTTGAAATACACATGTCATTTTTCACCAGAAGTAATCTCTTTACGCTCTGGTCCAGATACTTGAACTGGCTAGAATAGAAACCAAATCTATATGTTTTTAACATGAGTGCCCTAAGGTGTTTAGTTATGTCTAAAAAAAAAGACTGATTTGGATTATGGACAAGTCATTCAATTGACTTTCTCTTTTTCAAATTTTTGGGTGTTTTTATGAACCCTAGTAAAAAGGCAGTTGCATTGACACCTGTCTTCTATCCTGAAAAAAATATATCATTTTCCTAACCAGAGAAAGGGAAAACAGTGATTTGAAAGATACTATTTATATTTTTTTGGATGAAGTCAGAATCATGGGGCTGGAACTCATCTAGAGTTTATTTGATTTTGTTTCAAACAAATAGATTACACTAACATCTAAAGAGAATCTGAAAAACTACCTATTCACAATTTTCCTATCTTGACTTGAGAATTCTCTCATAAATAGACCTGTTTTTTAAGAACTCTTGGTGCCTTATGAACATTTTTTGGGAAGTCTTCATGTCTTTGAAGGAAGGATTTTTCATGTCTCTGAAGATTTGCTCTGTGTCTTTCTGTGGAACTAACACTTTAAAAATGCAGCTTACTGAATCTTTTCTTGCTAGCATCCCTTTTCTTCCTTTGTTGCTGTAGTTCTTTTCTTTTTTTTATTTTCCCGTGGAAGCTAAGCTCAGGAGAGAACTTTTCATTGGCCATGTTGATCTTGAATGGATCTACCTAAACACAGAGCAGGTGTTACCTAAAATCACCATCTGCAGCATGGATCTAACACTAGATTTCTCGCCACAAACTTCTTCTCAATTATATATATATATATATACACACACACACACACACACATACACACATATATATATATATGTCTGTATGTCTATGTTTATGAAATTTAGCTATCTATTTTTGATTGGTCTAGCTGTCTGTCTGTCTGTCTGTCTGTCTGTCTGTCTATCTATCTATCTATCTATCTATCTGTTATGTGCATAATATGAATGTCTACTGAAAAATACCAAGACCAAAATTGCACCAAAACTGCATTGGCACTTTGTGCAAAGTAATGTTTTCATTGATTCATTCATTACTGGACAAGGTTAGATTTCTGTTGGTGGTAGTAAGATAATGGTAATGGTGATGCCATGTTTCAGAGTGCTTTATGTACACATCTTTTAAGCCTATGAGGGTAAATCACCTTGACAAGTGAGATATATGTTTTTCTTTTGTTGACGTTCTGATGCATAGAATCATAGAATCATAGAACAATCAGGTTGGAAGGGACCCATCAGATCTTCTAGTCCAACCATTCCTATCAAATGCTAAACCAAGTCCCTCAAGACCTCATCCACCCGTGCCTTAAACACCTCTAGGGAAGGGGAATCAACCACCTCCCTGGGCAGCCTATTCCAATGCCAAATGACCCTTTCTGTGAAAAACTTCCTCCTAATCTCTAGCCTAAATCTCCCCTGGTGGAGCTTGAGGCCATTCCCTCTTGTCCTGTCCCCTGTCACTTGGGAGAAGAGGCCAGCTCCCTCCTCTCTACAACCTCCCTTCAGGTAGTTGTAGAGAGTAATGAGGTCTCCTCTCAGCCTCCTCCAGGATAAACAACCCCAGCTCTCTCAGCCGCTCCTCATAGGGTCTGTTCTCCAGCCCCTTCACCAGCTTCGTGGCCCTTCTCTGGACTTGCTCCAGTGCCTCAACATCTTTCTTGTGGTGAGGGGCCCAGAACTGCACACAGTATTCAAGAAGCAGCCTCACCAGTGCTGAGTACAGAGGGAGAATCACCTCCCTGGACCTGCTGGTCACACCATTTCTGATACAAGCCAGGATGCCATTGACCTTCTTGGCCACCTTCTTGGCATCACCTCAGGACACAAATGACTTCTTGTTTGAAAAGGGAAAAATTTCTTCATTTTTGTTCTAGAGAAATTTGCTGTCATAGTTTTTTTTTCTTCTTACAACTTTTTAATCTCTATTACTTTTCTTGATTTTGCATCTTTATCCCCCATGTTCATGTCTTTATTTTTCAGGGGAAAAAAAAGACTGATTATCAGAATTTGTTATCAATAGATTATTGATTTAAAAGAAAATATAGATAAAATACCATCTAGGACTGAATCTCAATAAATTGAAGGCAATGCTATGAGTTAACCTGGAGGAGACACCCACAAAACAATGGCAATCTGAATCTAGTTACTTCATCTACCTAGAACCCATCCTGTAAGGACCAGATATTTTTTGTTATCTCTATTTTCCTGTTTACTCTTCTGCACATACTGCAAGTTAATAAGGCAGGTCTTGTAGTCAGCAATACCATTATTAAACAATTGGTAGATTAAAGAATAATAATAAAAAAAGGATAAATATTGACTCCTGGTTCTGATTTTCCTTCTTTATTGGTCATTGGGAAGACTGATTCATTTTCCCAACTTGCATAATTTGTGTTCTTGTGTGCTTGCCTGTGTTTTTGATTTTTTTCTGGCTGGAACTGAGGATATGCTTTTATTTGCCATATTTCCCATTGTACCAGAGTCTGCTAATTTATCTTCCTGCTTCCAGCAGGCTGAAGATGTTAGAAGTTGGCAGAGTCCGTGACTATAAACTAACCTGTGTTGTAACATGCCTGACTTGATAAATTATTTTGACAAGTTCTTACTCTCTGCTTACAAATACCATCCAAAAAAAGGAGCGGGGGGGGGGGGAGCATGCATTTTAAAGTTTAAAATTAACACAGTAATGGAAAGAAGATACTTTTTTCCCCCCCCAGCCTGGATCGTTTCTAATGTGGCAATGTTTTTGCTGATTGTGGAACTAAGACTAGAATGACTGTGTTCTGTGTTTTTTGCCTATGGATGAGTGAGTCTTTTATTCTTTTTTTTTCCCCCCTAGTTGTTAACATGTTACATTGTTTCTTCTCTAAGTTTAATCTGCTGACTCAGAATACAAAGGAGTAAACAAATGTTTCATGCGTAGGCTTTTGTTTATTTATGTTTTGGGATAGGTAAACAGGTGTGGTTACTCTGAAGCAGTGCATGCAGGAAGGCCCCCAGACAGTTTGAACTTGAACTTCAATCGGGATGAGGAGTCATACACCATAGAACACTGGAAATCAAAGGTCTGGTTCTCCACACTACTGTGTGAACTACAAATAGCCTTTCAAATATGTTTCTTCCCTATGATTTTGATATGTCAACTTTTGTAGTCAGCTGTGTCACAGCCTTTAAAGCGTGATCTCAGGAACAGTATATAAAGACTGTGATGTAGGTAAGGCCACACTAGGAAACTGCGGAGAATATTTTTTTCACCAAGATCTAAGCTAATGCAGTATAAACGGCCAAAGAATGGAAAAGAAGCATATGTGGAATGTAAAGACAAATACATAATGCAATTACAGATTTCCTGTTCTCTACAAACAGTTTAGCACCAAACTGGTCAGGACTCTGTGATAAAAGAAATTGTTAAATAAGTGTCATTCCCTTATGGAGCCATTAGCTTTCAGTTCTTACAATTCAACAAGTAACAGCTACTTGAACAGTGTGGTAGAAAGATCACTGTCATCTGTGAGAGCAGGATTAGTTTTGTGCACAGAAAAAGTAGACAACAGATTATAGGGAATTTCAAAATAGCTGTTGTCTTGCAGCTTGGTCTAGCCAGAGCTCTGGGAATTCATGCTGCTGAGCTGATATGAGTATGTCTGAGAAGATGGGGGCAAATTCATGGAATCATGGAATGGTTGACACTGGTGGGCATCTCTGGAGGTCATCTGGTCCAACCCTTTGCACAAGGAAGGCTGACTTGAGCTGGTTGCCCAGTACTACATACAGATGACTTTTGAATATCTCCAAGGAAGGAAGATTCCACAACCTCCATGGGCAACTTGTACCAGTTCTCAGTCACCCTCACAGTAAAAATGCGTTTCCTGATATTCAAAGTGTCCTATGTTTCAGGTTGTGCCCTGTCACTGGGCACCACTAAAAAAACCCTGGCTCCATCCTCTTTGTACCCTCTCTTTAAGTATACATTGATAAGATGTCCCCCTGAGACTTCACTCCTATACGACTAAACAGTCCCAGCTCTCCTAACCTTTTCTCATATAAGAGATGAATCAGTCCCTTAATCATCTTCGTGGTCTTTCATTGGGGTCTCTCCAGTATGTCCACGTCTCTCTCCAGCCTAGAACTGGACACTCTCCTTCAGCTGTGGTCTCACCACTACTGAGTAGAGGGAAATTCTTGCAGAGGTATTAATTTCTTCTCTCATCTAACTAGCAGAGTGAGAAGCAGCAAGCTGGTTAATCCCAAATTTCTCCAAGGCCTCTCTCTACTAGTTTTGCCCATTTACCCTTCTCAGATCAAGACCTGCTTTGCTCAAGTTCTCCCTTCTGGAGTAGTAACCTTTGACCATGTGTTGCTCCTGAAAAGCTTTGAGCTAGCTCTGGACGTGGCAGAGCACAATCCAGCCCACCTCGATGGAAAGCAGACATTGACTCATTATGTTTTTAGCGCAGTCACATTGACACTCCACAAACTCAGAGCTGATCCAAGGCCTATTGACATTAGTGGGAGGCTTTCACTTGGCTTCATTGGGCGATAGATCAGGCCCTCAGTTAGTTATACTTCCATTATTTCTCAGTGGGAGACTGAAGGCACAACCTTGTACGTTCTTGACTCTTTTTTAACTTGAGAATACTCCCATTATTGAAACAAGATGTGATGAACCTCCCTAATGCACAGTAAAAAGGGCTTTGTTCTCCACACACACACTTCATGGTTACACAGAAATGTAAAGCTCCTTTTGTTTTAATTTTGTTTGTTCCCTCCCACAGTAAGCACACTAATTACCTGCTCCTTTCTACTTTCAGTTACTGTGACCTTACTGGAAAGGACTGGTAATGAGAGACACTTCAGGATCTAGACTTAAGCAAAAAGAATTTTAATATATAAAAGCATCGAAGTGACACAGATTCTGTTATCCCACTTTGAAAAGTTACATTGAGACTTTATGAGCCTAAAATTCCTAGTTCAAGTCTGTGGGAATCAGGACTGCAACTCAGGCTAGAAAGTTCTAGCAGAGTGCAATCTACATCACTGCAAACACATACAACTCTGCAAAGCTACGAGTAAGAGTATTTTTTATAAAGAGAATTCCTCTACCCTTCCACTGGGTGCAGTAGATTTTCTCCAAATGAACCCAAAGCACATAGTCTTCTCATTTCTGTTTGACATAGGTATGTTTGTGGTTCACTATGGACAAGTGTATTACAAAGTGCCTAGGGTTAAACATAAAGACGAAACTAGAGGTAACAGACACCTTTGTCAATAAAGTGTAAATGCCTGGAAAACTCCCAGTCTGTCTATGGCATTATCAATACTGAAAGGCTTGGGTGCAATGACTAGGAGTATCTTTCATCCAGGACGAAAATCACCTCACACACCAAATATATATGCATCACGGTATTTGAGGCACAACCCGTGAAAGCAGAGAGAAATCCATCTGGCCCTCCATTTATGGGCACTGCATTTTTACTGTCACTTTTAAAAAAGTTATGTTAACATCCACCTCCAGGCTGAGTTTTTGCGCACGCATTTCTGTTCTAAAAACATTCCCTTTCTCAGCTGGAGAACCTGCTCATGTTTTCCCCATCTCTATAGTTATTCTTTCTTGTTGCTGCTGCAGAACAAGACACTAAAACTGCTGCATAATTTGTACAGGTATGTCTTTGCGAAAGGTGAGGAGAGGAGGCAGCTACTTCTGTAATACACAGAAGTGCTTTAAAAAGGATGTTTTATGACCCTGTCTGAGTACGAGTGAACATGATCTGAAATTAAAACATAAAGTAAGACTTAGACAAAAAGATATCTCCTGATATTTATATACAATTTACGTAATGTTCATACTGTATATTTTTCATGTGCGACATAAAATGCATTTTCAAAGCTCAGACTTAAACTGGCATTTCATCTACCACCTTTTACATCAGTTCTTCCGCTCTGATACCATATTGTTTGCTTTCCATAAATAATACATGTCTCTTTTCTTGCTGACAAAGGGCAGTAGATATTAAGAAAGGACTTTATTGCTTCTTCTTATTTGTTAACATCATCAAGGTATCCTAGATAGAAAGAAATAAGTTTCCCTGTTTTGTTAAGCCTTAACAATTTTCAGGTAATTCTACTGGAATAAATTCTACTATGCGAAATGATTGTACCTGAAAAACAGATATGTCCCTGCACTGCTATAAGTTGCAGTTTAAACTGTGCTAATTGCTTGTTATTACAGTGTATGAGCAGGCAAAGGAGACTCAAAGGTAGAAAATAGGCTGAAAGTGTTTCCCCTGACCCACACTAATTTTTCCATGTTTCCAGTGGAGTTCAAAAAGTTACCCTGACCCTGAGGGATAGGATTCTTCCCTCTCTGTATATACAAAGTCAGCCCCGAGTTGTTGAATAAGATAAGTCGTCACAGAAGCTGAGTTCTGATAATTGGCAGAGCTAATTGGGTCATATTCTAACACCTGAGCAGAAAATGAAGAATCTTAATTGGAAACACATGCTGGGACTCGGCATCTTCTACATTTCCATTTCAATGCAGATTCAATGGCAGTTGTGCACAACAAGAGTTCAATATCCTACAAAAACTAAACACACTGTCTTTTTAAAAGAAGAAAACCTTTAGTCATCATATGGACTTACTCATTTTGCTTTAACCCAGTTAGATTTCTGAAAATTTAAAGATTTTGCAATATTTGTGCCTCAGAGGCGCATTGCTTTCTTTTTAATTGAGGAGGTAGAAGGATGATCTGTTTAGAAGAATGTGGTGGTGGTGGCATTCCTTTTCCTCAAATTTACTGTAATTGCTCCAAGAAGTGAGAAATCAATCAGGGCATTGAAATTCTGAATCTTGCAGTCTGCTGTGCTGGAAGAATCCTGTGAGACTTTGTATCACTAAGGTTATTTTATTTTTTTTAAGCTCTGTATCTTCTGTTATTGCCCTGTCTACTAGTTACACACCAGTAATGGACTCATTCATCTTTATGAAGCATGCATGTTAGAATGGTATCATGACCACTGTCATAACGAGACACAGGCAGGCTAATTTCCTTTTGAAGGATGCTAGGTGGATGACCTGTTCTACTGCCAGTATCTGAACTGCTGTTTCCAAGACCTGTTTGAGCACTTTTGCATATCTCCGTACTGCGCTGAGCTGTGGTAGATTATACATATGCTAGACAGTCGACTGTCACAAGATAGGTGACTGCTGCAAAGTAAAGCTATTTAATTAACTCTCCCTTTGAATTCATACACACTAGTCTGCAAATGTGCAGATACAGCTCTGCATGTGTTCATGTATGAAAGCATTTGGGCACAAACTGTCTGGACTTCATTTAATTTGCATTTTAATTTTGCTACACTTATTTTCCTTGTTGTTCCCACAAGTGATCTTAATGGACTCCTTTCTTCCCTCCTGATTGATTCCTGATTTCCCTTCATGGCAAATGAATAGAAAAGACAATATATGGAGAAAAATCCTTCTCCCTAGACAACAATGTACATTTTTGATGCATACTGTATGTTTTACTCATGGTACCCCTAGAGTGCTTGCAAGGCATCTTACGCTAACAGAACCAGTGGAGAAGATAATGGTGATTCACAGTGAAAATTGGTGAGGAAAATTTGCTATTTACAGTCTAAGTCCTCCACATACTTCTGACTACATAACCTTTAGTGTAGAAAAACAGTTAATAAGAGTTGCTTGTAGATTTACAGTGTTGAAGCAGAGGCATGGAACTGCATATATAATAGGATTGGAAAGCTTTCATAATTTTAAGACCTGACAAAAATAGTTTATGTTTAAATATTTCATCTTGTCTTATTATGAGCTAGCATTTGTCTATACTTACTAATAACTGAACGTATTGTGGCTTAAAAAGACTTCAATGCAGGGTAGGTACAGCCAGCTAGGGAATGCTGGAGGGAGTGAAAGATTGTTACGAAGGGCACGTGCCTGGATGTAGAGTAATATGTTGTATAAGCTGGAGGAAGAGAGAACACATTTTTCTCCTAAGCCTGTAGTTTATACTACGCTTAAGTCAGTGTGCCCTGGAAGCCATTGCCATAGTTTGTCTTTATAGAATTAATTGACAATTTAATTCCAATTCTGTAATTAATCAGTCAGTACTGCAGATTTGATGCAATTGAGGAAGGTGTTTGTAATGAGAAACAACAGCGAGAAGTTAAAACCAGACAAATACATACAAAAAGAGAGGCACAAATGCTCAGTAATGTGCGTATAATGACCTATATGTCTAGCTGCCAGGTAGATGTCTACTCACCACTTCTTGAGCTCTCATGTCAGTACTTGGATATAGCCTGGAAAAAATATGATTTTGCCAAAGACGAGTTACCAGTCTAGGGTTATGTGGTATGATTTGCTTTTTACAGGAGTAAAATGCTTGACAGACCTGGGAATAAAGCACTGGCTACTATTAATACATGTGGTTTTACCATGGAAAACTGGGGCTTGTATCTTCAGATGTCCTAGTGACTTCAATCCTTTCTGCCAAGAGTTAAGCATTTTTCTATAGATCCACATTCAACCCAGAAGGGACAGGGAATCTGAATACATTGCTTAAATTGCCTTTGAATTACCTTATTTTAATCAGAGTGTTCTAAAACATATAACTATAGGAATGCTTAACTCAATGACAGGTCTCTGTTCATTAGGCAGCAGTCCCTTCTGTGTCCCTGAGTGACACACTCTGTTGGTTTTATAAACTAGTAAGTGACTTCTTTTGTTAAGTAACGATATATTTTTACATTTGTACCCATTGAATGTCAAGTTCTTTGCTTTGGTATTGAACTATCTATTGGGATGGTCTTCAGCTTCTAGAGACCTAAAATAATGCAGCTTCTTGGTTTAATATTGGATTAAATTTAGATTTCAGTCACGTGAAATCATGCAGTAATCTAAAAATATATCATGCAGAGTTTTGCCTATTATTCCCAAAGAAACATAAACAGCTTGAATAGAGATATGATAAATCTAGTACATTTTTCTATATTTATTAAAAAATATTCAATTTTGCTATGTATATTTGGTAGTTATTCTCCTTCCTACATAGGTCCATTGAAATCTGAAAAACAATTAGCTACAGCATATCCCCATACCAGGACTATTTTACTTGAAGTTCATTCCATAAAGCACAGTGCTGCCTGAAAATCTTACAAAAATATAGACAGATATTTCACAAATTATTCATGAGGACATATTGAATGTGTTCCCCCAACTTTTTTTAAAGAATAGTTTTACCACACCGTTCTCCCTTTAAAATGTCTACCTTCCAAATGTAGCAGGTTCTCTCAGTTGGTGAGATCCAACACATTAAACAAAGGCTAAATGGTAGGAACTCCTTAATTCTAGCAGCAACTTGCTGTCCCTTTAGTAACATGTGTCTTTCTTTTCAGGAGGATGCATAAAATTAAACTTTCAGTGGAATTTTCCGTGCAACCACATTTGCCATAGATAATGTATTCACCAAGCCTTCAGAAGCTAAAGAAATCTTAGGTGGCAGTGGTGGAATTCTTTTCACCTTCTTTTGCCTTTTTAAGTGATGATGCCATTTCTGCTCCGTCTGTACTTAATGGAGGCAAAGACAAACAGGCAACATGAGGCCACAAGCACTTCCAAAAATGATTTCATCCCACTGAAAACAGAATTTGAGATAGAAAATAGAGCAGTTGTGTTCTCCTTCCCAGAGTTAAAGGGTAATAGTTGGGATAGCACAAATCAAGATGCTGCTTAGAACTCCTCTGTGCTCCAAGGCTCTGTCTATATGAGAAAGTGAAAAAACAGTGCACAAATTATGTGGCCACTGGAACTCAGTTGTCTGTAATTCTGAACTGTTAGAGTATGCATGAGCATAGTTTTGGCCTATGTCCATTGTCGGTCTCCACCCTGAAGTATTGTTTGAGAGTTAGTTTGTGCCAAAGCCCATTCCTGACCAGGAATTTGGATATAATTGTATGTTTTGGAGTCTGGGAGGGTCTCCATGCTAGAGAATGATCTAAGGCATTAGTTTATGATCACAGTGTCTTACTAACATATGCTCCCCTTCTTATCTTTATGAGACTTTTAGCATTGGAAAAGCCTTTTTTGTTGGGCTTTGTCATAGCAACACCATGTGTCCTGTAGGCACTAGGAGGTCAGGTGGTGTTTAGACTTCAAGTCATATAAAATTGCTATTAATATAGAATCATAGAACAACCAGGTTGGAAGGGACCCATCGGATCTTCTAGTCCAACCATTCCTATCTAACACTAAACCAAGTCCCTCAAGACCTCATCCACCCGTGCCTTAAACACCTCCAGGGAAGGTGACTCAACCACCTCCCTGGGCAGCCTATTCCAATGTCCAATGACCCTTTCTGTAAAAAACTTCCAGAGGAAGAGTTACGTCTAACCAGGTGTACAGTATTTTTGCTTCTTCCTACTGTATCAGTGACACAATCCTAATGTTGTTCACTTGACCAACGGGTAGATAATTTTTATGTTCAGGCTTGTTTTTTTTCTTTTTTTGCCCACAAGTTATCACATATAGCTCCTAGCAAAAGAATTGCAGTCTATAAGAAATATTTTTTCATATTCCAACTATCAATGCTAGAATGCATCCTTCAAATATATTTTTTGTGTAGTGACTGCCATTGTTACTTTTAAATCATACATATAATTTTGGAGGTATTCAAC
Source organism: Coccyzus lansbergi (assembly GCA_033558105.1). Lineage (NCBI taxonomy): Eukaryota > Metazoa > Chordata > Aves > Cuculiformes > Coccyzidae > Coccyzus > Coccyzus lansbergi. The sequence continues at coordinate 1,891,261 of JAUMJK010000081.1, read as the reverse complement.
GTCTCATGTAAAATTATGTACTTATTTTAAATGTAAAGGTGAGACATATGAAACAATACTGAAGTCTGTCTATCCTGTTTTAGTGATTAAGTTTGAATTAAAAAAATGACACTAAGTTAAACTGGAAAGATAATCCTTGAAGATATCCTTCCTTCTGCAGTGGAAGTTAAACAAGTGTCACAGATGTCATGGGTATTACATTCATTTTTCATCAAAGCTTACAGTGTAAGAAAGGTGTACATGCTCGACTCTGTAAGGATTGGGGAATACCATAATTAAACAGGGAGAGTTCAATAGAAGATTGACAAAGCATGGACTACAAAGCTACAGAATCTTAGGCTCAAAGGTTATTCATAATCGTATTGTGTAAGTAAAGGAAACAGCTCTGCTGCCCAGCTGCTCCAAAGATGCCAACAGTTGCTTTAATCTTGCCAGGGGGATAGATGCCAGTGACAAAAATTAACATAGTGTAACATCTGTTTTTTTGTGATTTCCACCCAAAAATGAGAAAGGAACATTCAGTTGCTTCAATATGTGTGACTGAAAAGGACACAGATTTTTTTAGCATCCTCTTTATCAGAATATGCTTTTCTGCATGGATGATTTTCCCAGTCTGTTCTATGCATTTTACTTGTTGTATGGACTTCAAGACAATGACATTTTTGGTCAGGCATCAAGGCTCCTACCAAGTCCAGAGTGACTCAGTTGGTGTTCTGGAACCTTTCTCGGTAAAGGTCTCCTACCTGCTCCTCCATCAAATGTCTCAGTGAGGCAGCCAAGCAGGCTTAATCCTTTCCCAAAATCCACTCTCAGGGCAGGATGCTTCTGGCAGACACAACCAGTCTGTTGTAATTTACAGACAATGTGATAAAACAGCTGTCCTACATTTTTGAAATGCTAAGCACCTTGAAGAAACATTTGGCTAAAAGCAACATAAAACAACTTTGAAGCCATTTAAAGCAGAGGCACTGTGATAGCAAAGCATAAGAAAAACGTGAAAAATCAGGCATGATCAAACCTAGATGTTAGATGTTTGCTCTCAGGAGCAGCTTGTGTGGCCTGTCTTGTGCCTAACTCCCTAGAGTAAGAGAGAAGAATCAGATATTTTAGGATGGAATACACAAAATGTGGCATGTTTGGGAAATGTATACTCTTCTCCAGTTCTTTCTAGTCCTTTGTTTTTGTAGCCTATTTTTTTAAATGGGAATAGCCTCTGTTGCTGTCAAATTCAAATCAGAACTTTCAGACCTTTTCTTCACTTTGTCAAGATCATTTTGACTGCTAATACTATTCTCTAAAATTCTTGCATATTTTATAAGTGCAATTAATTCCATCACTCAAAGAATCAATGTGTTGTAAGACAGAACTGGACACTCTGAAGACCCAGTTTGACACGTCCTTCCATACTGGCAGTAAACCACTGATAACTCTTCCCTGGCACATTTCTACAACTAGTTTTATAACCACGACTAGATAACTTCAAGACCAAATTTCATTGTTTCCTTATTAGAATACTGTGGCAGATGGTGTAATGTCTTAATAAAATGAAAATATATGACCTTCTCAGTTTCTTTCTTAGCCTGTGTTGATATGCTGAGGAATGAAATGAGGCTGGCTTGATGCAATGTACTGTTGATAACACCATTTTGGCAGCTCTCAGGATATAGTTTCTGGTGCCTAAAATGGTTTTTATTTTTAACCAGTTTTTATTTTATAAAGAACTTAAGTTAAGGTGAGTGGTTCATAATTCACCAGTTTCTCTTCATTTTTCTGCCAAACATCCTTCTTGTCAAAGACAGGCTCCACACTTACTCTTTTCAATCTGCTAGAATTTCCCTCATCCTCCATGAAATCTCAGGTAGTTTTGATGTTGTCTCAGGCAATCCTTCAATGTCTTCTTTAGGTTTAATTGATTTTTAAACATCTAACTTTTTGTACGCTGCGGCCTGTACCTTCCCAGCTACAGGGTAATATCATCCTTCTTAGTTTGAATGGTACTAGTACTTACTTACCACTGAAAGCTGGTGCAAAAAGACCTGCATTAAATACTTTTTATCCTACTGAGTATCATCTGTAGCTTTCCTTCCTGTCGAGAAGCAGGCCAAGACTCTCCCAGCACCTCCTCTTACGACTAATCTACTTACAGATTAAGTTTTTGCTATCACTGATGCCTCTTGTAAGACCATTTTCTTTTTTTGTTTCTTGGCTTCTAGAGTTAGGCCATTTCCTTCAGCAATTATCTTCAATGCTATCACAGAGTTTGTGTGTGCGTCCTTCTTGTAAGGTCAATGTAAAATTTGCAAGTTAGCTCAGTCGATCTCTTACTACGTTTCTTATACTTCATCTGGAGTACTTTGTGTTTGCACGTGTGGGTGTGTGCCCTTTCTCTGAAGGACAGCTTTCTTTAAGTGCTGTAGTTTTCTACAAAACTCCCCCAAACTGCTATGATCAACAGCTCCTGCAATCTGGGAGATTCTTCAAATTACCCACAAAAGAATTCATACACCGATTCTTCTAGTTCAGTGACATATTTTAAATTCCGTGTGTATTAGGATCTTGTTCCTTTCCTTTCTATCTTTACCTGGACACTTGCATGTACTCCCTCCCTATACATAATGTGGCTGGAAAGGCACTGAACTAGCCTACTGTGTCAGCTACCTCTAGAAGCCTCTGTTGATCATTTAACTTGTTATCTTGATCATCTAGTAAGATGTCTGTGCTAATGCAAGAAAGACAGGAAATAAAAGGGGAAGAATTGGACTCATTCAATGGATTAACTCACTCATTTACTTCTTTGTTTTATGACCTTTTCATGAATGTCCCTATGCATGTCTGATTTTAGGTCCTTGTTAAGGTCAGTGGTATTAACACACACCTAGAATCCTAGAATCATCTAGGTTAGTAAAGACCCTTAAGATGACTGAGTCCAACTGTGAGACTAACACTGCCAAGTCCACCACTAATCACCACATCTACACATCTTTTAAATAATTCCAGGGATGGTGACTCAGTTACTTCCCTGGGCAGCCTGTTCCAGTGCTTGACAATCCTTTCAGTGAAGAAATTTTTCTTGAAAGTTTCTCTCGTCCTTCCCTTCACGGGCAGTTAAAATCCTGCTCCAGTATTTTACCCCTTTGTGAAATTGGCCCTTCACTGAACGAACAGGCAAAGATCATGTCCCTGATGCTTATGTTCCCTGTGTTTCCCCAAGACCTTTGCTCCAGCTCTCTGAGTTTCCTAATAAATTTTGATCCATTCATTCAAGGTACTATCAGTGTCCAGAGTAAGAAGTGTGGTACAAGTAAGCATGAGTAATTTTTCAGGTAGTCAGTTCAGACTCAGATTGTTTGGCAGTAATACATCCTCTGAGGAGTTCTTGCATAATAAATTTGGAATAGGCTTTTTTTTTTCTGCTTACCAGGATGATGTGTTTTTTCCTAATCTTCACAGATGATTACTCACAAGCTGGAAGCTGTCTGCCTCCAAAGACAGATGTAGCCAACTTTATCCCTCCTCTTCCTTCTATACTGTTACTGGTACTGTTGCAAAACCTATACAAGCATCTATTGTCTCTGTTTTGGAGGTTTTCTGTGTTAAAATGTTTACAATATTTTTCTCATCTGATGGCCCAATTTCACACCTCTTCTTGTTGAGTCTTATGAAATTCTAATAAGTGGCATGTCTAGCGCTGAATACCTTTACCCTTGTATTTAATAGCTTTTCAGAGGTGTTGGGCTAGTGGCTTACTGACCTGTTTGCCTAGATGAATTCTGCTGCTTTGTTGTAAGGGAAACATCAAATCCTGTGGAGAATTAATGGTGAGACAATTTGTTGTGCAGAACTGTTAACTTGGATACTAAAGTTGTGTCTACATCTGAACAAATCCTGCCTCTTGATAAGAATAATTCTCAGGGAGCAGCAGCACACTGAAATTTTTGATCTGAAAGTAGCTCTGTCACAGTTCAGACCCAGCACTATATTTTATGGTATGCTTTATATGACCAGAACAGAGCTCAAGACCTTTTGTGTATCATGAATAGTGGGATTTTAATAAGTAATCAGTACTGGTACTCATGATGTTTGACCTTTATGTTTTTTTTGTTTTTTGTTTTTTTTTTAATCTCTCTGTTCAGGCACATTAGAAGAAATTCACATGCTTGCTGAAAGACTAAAAGTCCACTGAAATGTCAGCAAGTTCAGAAAGATAACGTGTTCTCTTGGACTCTGCTGTTAAAACATCAGTCTCAACTCTCTCCAACCCACCACTGCCCTCGCCCTTTCTTTCACCAACAGTAGACCTGATTCTCCAGCCTATCATGCCCTATATGGGCAAATGTTGCCTGTACAAATGCAGAATTAGTTGTACTGAGTGGGAGAATTTACCTCAAACTAATGCAAATATGCTGGTTTTGAGACCTGCTCTAGTGATTCTGCATGCTGTTCATACTCTTGCAAAGTGGATGTCAAATTTTTCCACCCTGATTTTCATAGGTATGTACATGACCCTCCAGTTCAAGGCAGGGAAGTATCAAGCTTATGGCACTTGAATACTGTTACTTTGTAATAAGAACTGGTCAACTGAGGGTTCATACCTTTCTCCAAATACATAACTGAACGTAGTCATGCAGCGTTGAGCTTGTTTTTTGTACAGGGATGGTTATATAATACTGCAGTAGCATGGAAAAGGCAAGAATTACTTGACAAAGAAAGTGACAGTGGAACGAAGCACTGAATTTCTTTACAAAGGTGAACAGCTTCAGTTTGTGACAGCTAAGAGAATGAAGTTCTTTAACAAGGATTATTTGGATTAGAGGATAATTTTACCAGGCAAAATGTCCGTCTCTCCATGTATGTAATAATGTGCTGTAGCCTATGGATTTAATTCAGTGACCTGATAAAAAGCATGCAGAATTGTGTACTTAATACTACATTCCTGTGGCCTCAGTTTGATGCAAATAGTTGTCCATTTGCAATAGTTGACCATGGTATTCATCTGTCATTCAGAAAACTCCAAGTGGGCACAGCTATATGATCATCAGTAGCATGTAGAATATACTCTAAAAGAATTTGGAATCTTGATGTTCCCTACCCATGGCACTAAGAGCCAGCCATAATAATAAAGAGCAGTTATATGTTCTGCGTCAGAAAAGAACCCAATTGAGACAGGGAAAACATTATTTCATCTGTGAAACAACAACTCATGCATGTGTCCAGCCATGTGGACTGTGTAGAGATCAAATTTCTACTTGGTATAGGATTGTTGTATTCAGCAAGCCTTGGAGTTTCTGTCCTCCAATATACGATCCATTCCATAAAAAAGCAGTGAAATTGTATCACATGCAAATCAGGAGTCACTTTGTCCTTCATCTCTTTCCATCACATCTGCTTTTTATGGCACTGCCAATAATGTAGACCCATAAGATGCTATGTGCTGTATCTATACAGCCTACAGACGCTAAGTTTGAAAAGTTTCTCTTTCTAGGAGAACTGCTAGAGGCAGGACAGATTCACTTTGAGTTGCTATTTAAAAGTTCAAAGTGCTATCAATTAGGAGAAATCATTATTTGACTTTAAACTGAATGTGTGTCATCTGAACACTCAAGATTCTATGATGACCTGAGAGAGAATAAACAGAGCCCTGCAAATTTGCTGTCCCAGTCACTGTCCTAGCGCCCCGCTTTGTTTCCTGAACTTAAACTCTGCTTCTTGTTTAAGGGAGGACACTGTTCTTCGACCTTGTCCCATTGCCTCTAGAAAGGGTACAGGTTTATAGAGGCTATAATGGCTTTTTGTTTAGACAAAGGAGTACTCTGCCCGTGATTAGTGCTCTGAGGTGTTCCTTAGCACTTCTAAGAACTTCATTCCTGCATATGCTTGGGGGCAAAATATGTAAGTTCCAGTGGGGAAATGAAATCCACTGAAGTATGGGTGAGGGGATGTACTAGAACATGGAGCTTATTCCCTTCTGATCCAGGCAAATTAGAATTTGCTTAATTTGCTTACTCCTTACAAGAAGATAATTGGTCCACTTCTCAATACACTGTGGTACCCCTGAGCTTTTTCATTAATGTACATTGAAGAGAGAAAAACACCTTCATGAGGAAAGTGAGAAGTCCCTCCAAGAGTGGAGGCTAAAAATGTCACATTTTCAGAGGCCCAGTGGGGATAAAAGGCTTTGGTCAGCAGCTCTGACAAACTGAGTAAAGTAAAAATGCTTTCCCCCTCCCTCTCCCTTACAGAGAGAAGGAGCAGTAGAAGGAGCAAGGGGAAAAGACGGTAAAGGAAGAATCAACCACTTGAGGAGGAGTAAATAATGAGTACTTAGCTTATTTCAGTATTGAGACAGCTGTGACGGCCAGGAGTACTGTCTAGAGACATTCATATTTGTGGAACTAAGAAAGAAGCCGGGAAAACAGTTAAATCAAAAGCATAGGAGAGCAGGGTTATATTTGTTTCAGAATCCCTTGTAATACTCTTGATGTGATTTTATTAGTGGACTTAAATGGCAGTAGTTTAATACAAATCACTGTTGTAGCAGTGCAAGTCAATCAGAAATTTGACTTAGAACCATGTCCCCGCCCCTCCCTCCCCGCATTATGTGACAGTTAATGCAGTTAATTCACATTTTCAATTACTATCCCACAAGATTATGTCTATGAGGAAAATATCATTATGCTAAAGTTCTTCCATGAAGATTGATATAGATGACAAAATTTAATTAAAGGTTTCAATGTATTCCCTCTGAAATGAGTCAGAAAACCCTCATACTTTTCAAAAGTAGCATCAACATTTTAAGTATGACTAGTATCAAAACTACACAGTGAAAAATAGCAGAAGAAATCAAGCTCATTATAAGGACTCAGAAGTAACCAAATCAAACCTCCTATACTCCTATGTATAATTGCATATGCCCAGTTAGCTCTTTGGACTTCAGCAGTGCAGAGCTACTTACACAAGTAATATTAGCCAAGCAAATGATTAATTTTTAACATTTACCTTTCTTTGCTGCAAATGAGTTAAATTTTCTCCAGATTACGTAGCTTCCTATTGCAGTATACATGCACACAGAAAGAATGCAGATGAAGTATTAAGTGAGGGTAGGAATTTTATAAAGGTAAGAATTTATAAAGGAAAATTCCAAATCCACTTCTGGGCTGATATGCTGTATGCTTACTTTCTATAGGAGAAAATTTTACAAATATGAATCTTCTAGAAATATGACACAAATTTGGAAATGATTGCAAAGTAATCACTTGATGATAGACTATTCACACAGAAAATCAAGTTATACTCTGAGAAACAGCCAAGCTAGCAGCAAGATACAAGAATATTCAAAGCAGAAGGAATTATGCAATTTAAAAATGAGAACGATGAGCATGAGAATATTAAAAATCAAAATACATAAAGAGTTCCATGATGACTGAAACCAGGAAAATGATATGCCTTCTTTTTAAGAAACACCAGAAGATGGATTTAGGAAACTGATTAACCTTTCTTCAGTCCTTCAGTAAACTATTGACCAAATTATCAAAAAAGCTATTTCTGGACACATGCAAGAAAAGGACATGACCAGGGAGAGTCAGTTTGGATTTTCCCTTGGCAAATCATACTTGCCCAGTCTGACAGACTTCTACAATAAAATAATTGGTCCATGAAGGAAGAGTAGCAAATCTTTAGCAAGACTTTCAACACTATCCCATAACTTCTGCTAGCTAAACAAGGACAACTGAACCGGATGAGTAGACTGTAAGGAGGGTGGAAAATTGAAAAGATCTTTGAATTTGAAGGGTCTACAGTTTCAAGTTAAACAGCTGGTAGTGTTCCTTGACTGTTGATATCAGTTGGGCCAATGCTAATGTCTTCATCGATGATCTGCAAAATAGGGCTGAAGACATCTCAAGAAGCCTCCAGATGACACCTAAATGGAAGGAGCAGTTGATTCACAGAGAAGGTAGGAACGTTAATCCGCAGGACACAGACAAGCAAGAGGAATGGGCTATCAATAACCTCATGAAGTTGAATGAGGGCAAATGCAAAGCCCTGCATATGATACAGGCTGAAGACCAAAGTGCTAGGTAGCAACACTGTAGGATAAGGCTTTGGGGTTTTACAGAGAGCAAGCCACACATCAATCACCTGTGTGCCTTTTTAACAATGAAGGCTGAATTTATACTGTGATGCCTTAGTAACAAATCAACAAGCAAGGTAAGGGAAGAGATTACTGCCTTCAGCTTGGCACTGGTGAGATTTGCCTAGAGACCTCCAGGGGTCCTTTCTATTCTATTTTTAATATAATTCTGTGAAATGCTCTCAAAATTCTTAGATTCAGTAATGCTCATTAGGTTTTGTTCTGAGCTCATCGCAAGTCCATGATAGGGGTTAAGTTAGAGTAATAACTATACATACCCTGAATGAGAGTCTTTGTCACATGGACAAAAGTCTGCAAGTTGGTAAGGCATACAAGATTAGATCATTGACTATTGGCACAGAGGAAATATTCACACAGGCAGTATAAAAGTAGAGCATTTTCAGTTACTTGGATAAATATTTTTATTTGAACAGGGGCAATCTTTCAAAAACTTATTTACTTCTAGTTCTAAGAGTTCTAATTTTGACATCTGTACTAATTGTTAATAAATGTTTATCAAGTTGCATCAGAACTACACTGTTCTCCTCCTCTGCCTCCCACGCTGATGTGTAGGATTAAGAGAAGTGCTAATTCTAGGTTATTGAGGATGACTTTGATGACTGCAATTCTAACTGAAGATTAAGGTTTGAGATTTAGCTTCAGGTTTTGGGGTTGGGATTTTTTGGTTTGTTTTGGTGTAGGATTTCTGTGATTTTGGCTTGCTTGTGATGTTTTTGTTTGTTTTGTTTTGTTTGTGATATTTTGTTTGTTTGTTTGTTTGTTTTCCTGGTGGCACATGTTGACCAAGGAAGCACAACTGACTATGAAGAAAATGCACAAAATCCAGTCTTTAGATTGTGACTATGCTGAACTATGGAATACACACCTTGGATCCAGCTTCACTCAGCTTTAGATTTCATTGAAATGAAAAGCTAGCCTGAAGCCAGAAATCAAATTGTCGGAGTAAGTTGTAGTTCTTCCTCTGTGTAATTCTTCTGATGAAGCCTGATTTTTCTCCCTTTTCTGCTTATAAAGGGGTTGCCTGAGGCCTTCTTTTCAAGAACACAATGTCATTTCAGTTGCACTGTTTGCTCCATGTTTCTCAATTGCACAGTCCAACTTGTTAGCCTGTCTTTGTCTTGAACCATGTGGGGTAGCCCTGCCTACACACTTGACAGTTACAATATCACTTGACATTTTAATGGGTCTACTGTTCAAAAAAAGAATTTTCCATTAGGCTTGATCTAATGTTTGCTTACTACTGAAAACATCCTCTTTACACAGGATCTAGTCGAGCACAATTACGAGCCACAGTATCTGTTACAGGAAAAACTTATCTTCCCCTCTCTCCCAGTATTTTCCTTCATTTTAGTGGTCTGTGTGAACAGCTGGTCTAAACTACTTATACTTTGCTCTTAAGCTGAAGGAATGGTTAGACTTATTGCCATAAACTGACATGTATCTGATCCTGCAGTACTTGATTATGGAAAACTAAATTATGAGAAAAAAGTAATAACACGAATCTGACTTTATTCAGAGTTTTAAAAATAATTATGTATTTAATTTGTTTGTGTGAGGAAATATATCAGATGATATTTTTATGACTCCAATTTGACCATTTCAGTTGTCCTCACCTTGACCACTAATGGCTGACATTCCATGCAAGTTGCAACAGTTGTTAATTTGTAAATAATTTGCTTGGAAATATATTTTCATATTTATTTCCAAATCCATGCTTTAGCCCTAAAGCAGGCTGATCTTCACTAAAGGTTAAGCAGAAATACTCAGGCTCCAACTTTTAAAAGCTTGAGTAGATGCACTGCTCTCTTTGTGGAAAATGTTCTATGTTTACTCCCAGAGAGCTCCAAACTCCCATAGGAGTACCATGTGCTTGCACTATGGAAAAATATGAGAACCTTCATCTTAAAATCATGATAAAGAAAAAGAATTTGCAGTACTTGCGGACATTTCCAGAACGCTTTAGTTAATTGCTTTCACTTTATCTGCTGGCTGCACACTTAGAATTATATAGCACAAATAAGAACAATGTTTAGGCTGGATTATACAAAGATTTCTAATGACAGTTTTAAGTAATGAAGTTGTCCTGAGATGTACTAACGAAGCTATATGTCAGACCTCTCTTTCCTATATAGTAGCCTATTTAAAATAAATTTACATTTAAGGTCTGATATGAAACCCACTGAAGTTAATGGAAAGACTTTAATGCTCTTTGACTAAAGTGCATGCACAAGATCACATATTTTCTGTGATTCTATTTCTGTAACAGCCTGGAAGGATTTACTATTCCTTTGCATGAGGTTTGAACAGCCTTATCTAGTGGAAGGTGTCCCTGCACACAGCAGGGGGGTTGGAACAAGATGCTTTTTAAGGCCCCTTCTAATCCAAACCATTCTATGATTCTATAATTCTACACTTTCAGCAAGTTTTCCACCAGTTCCTTTTGTTATTAATATTTCCCGTCATGACAATATCATACGTATTCTTCTTCAGTGTCTCTAAGATCCTACCTGACTTCCTACCAGCCAGCAGCTTAATTCTCTTCTAAGATGCAAGTGGTTTGTGATGTTCCAAACCCATCAGTTTGGCTTCTGAATGAAGCTGTAATTAAAAACTAAACAATGAACAAACCATTGGTTCTGCTCTTCACAAGCAGTCAAAGCCAGAACATGTTATGTCTGTCTGTTTTTTCATTTTTAAATTCTTTGACCTTACACAGTATTTTGTTTTAAAATCTGATTGTAGATGTATTGGATTCCTATCTGCTACTGTTGCCTCTTACTTCATGAAAGAGCAAAGCAATTTCCTGCAGCTAGCACTGCTGGAATGAAGTGTGACAATAATAGGTGTTTGCTGTTTATGCACACTGGGTACTATTTCTTTTCTGGATAGCAGTTTAGATGCCTTTGTAATTGTTTTTTATATATCCAGAAGGCAAAGGCTTTGGTATTGTTAAGTTTGAGTATAACTGCTGTAGTTTTTTCTGAAATGTATTTCTAAGCCCGGTGATTTGGTGGATTTAAATAAAACCTATACATTTGTTACTTTCAGGGGTAGAGAGAAGGGAAATAGCGATCAGCAATGCCCAAGTGTTGCACTTTGGACTACATTTTTAGTGAGCCATCCCAGAAGTGTAGAATGGACTGTTCTGAATATGGGAAAGTTTTTTACTCTAGGGCTATTTTCCTTTTTTTTTTTTTTTTTTTTTTTTTAATATGTCTTTACTCCTCCTCCTCGGGCCTTTCTCCTTCTCAACTCTTCAAAATTCTGGCCTTCATAATTTTCACTTAGCTTTGCAATCTCTGACTAACATTGGAAAACTCAGCCTGATGCAGAATTTGACACTTGGATGCAGCAGAAGTTTGTGGTCACCTCTTAAAAGTTTAAGACCAGTAATAGAGAAAAAAAATAATGATAATTTTTGTGTAGAGAACAGTTACATGAGAGCTATATTCTCAAACAGCGCATACGCACAAGTACAAAGTTGACACTTACCAAAAACTACCACAAAATAATATTGCAAATATCCTACACATAATTACAGTCACCATCACTAGAATAGTATGGATCTTGTTGGAATATTTTCTTAGTAATGACATTGTTCTGTTTGTTTAATTCTCTTTCTGTTTTTAATAGTAACTTTGGTATATTTCTGAAAATTAGATTAATATTACTTTCTAATCCTGGAAAACTTCTGATGTACTTTATGCTTAAATGTAATTATGCCTAATAGATGGCAGCTTTGTAAAGATTGTTCATATCCCTGCTGAATACTCGACGTATCCAGTTTATTTAACATGATTAACTACCTGAAGTATTAGAATTCTTCTGCAGTAATTCACAACAGCCATGGATTGCAAGATTACTGGGGAGACACTTTGATTTATGAGACAGCCCCAGTCTGATGAACGCACCCCACACTAGGTAGTGCTAATGGGCTGTGACCCAATATCTTCCTTTCTCCTTCTCCCTTGTAAAAATGATGCTGGGTGAGGATTATGCATGATAATCTTGAACTCCCATTCAGTAAAAAATTCAATGAGGCATTTTATTTATTTCACATCTAACTGATATGCTTTCCTACATTTGTACCAGAGAAAGCTAACAGCATACTAAGGAGAATACAGCACTAGGGCTGTACCAAAGCTGGTATAACTTTCTTCACTTTCCTTTTAGCTCAACCTCTTTTCCTCTCTGCATCCACACAGAGACAGTGATTCAGAACCCACTGCAATTGATGGCAATCCTGCTATCCTTAAGCAGCTACTGGTTTTAATTGCTAAAAAATGTTTCCTTCCATTTGCTTGCATAACTATGTTCTTCCTGCTCCTGCTGTTTGTTCCAGCTCTGATAGACTAAGGCCACCTTTGAGACCAGGAAGTACTGAGATACTTCATGCTGCAGCTGGAAAGTGTCAGAAACAAAAAAAACACCTCCATCAACACAAAAAGAACAACAACAACAAAAAAATCTCCCCTAAAAGGGCTTGACTTCTACATAATCTTGGTATTTTTGTAAGCTAGCAAGGAAAAGAGTAATGCATGACCATGCAAATGAAGAAGTTTGGTGGGTACAGTTCTGTATGGGAGCTCTGATGACAGGGTTTCATCTCCCACACCTTCTCTATCTGCAGAAAGCCACATTGATTTAATTACTTGAGATGCACACGATGAAATCTGAAGCACCAAAATGTGACATCTCTAGAGGCCTATTGAGATATTTGGTGGTCTAAAGTTGCTCTTTAGAGTTGCCCTTTAGCATTGTTCAGCTCTTTTCATTGATGCTATAGGGGACCCAGGGAGGCTACAGTTGCAAAGCTGGCATTGCTTATTAAAGATTTTTCTGTGAAAACCTGGACCCCTCGAAATTGATGAAGAATTACCTCTCTACGTCCAGACAGTTATTGAGCTAGAAGAAGAATTACAATCATTAATTACAATCATTTAGCATAATGCTTCTTTTCAGGAATGGGAAATTGATCTGACAAGCTGATAGAAACTGCAGACCGTATGTGTCAACAGGAGATGGGTGGAGAAAAAGCAGGAAGGTAGGAAATGTCATTATTTTCTCATTCTTCAAATTAATACTTTGAGGAATAATTTGGCAATTGCTCATTATTCTAATGAACCCCCGCTCTTGATTATGATAAATACTAAATTATATGATAATTTCTCCTTTGCTTTCACTGATAAAGTTGTCTGTATTGACAAGACAAAATGAGATTTTTATTTTAACGGGAAACAAAAAGCAGAGGATTTCCTGCAATGCTGCAAAGCATTCTGAGCTGGTGAGCCTAGTGCAGGGATGTTTACGATAAAGCACTGCAGAACACAGTTGATTAGAGCATTGAATTAACTATGCTCTTGTGTGCTCTCTCTCACCATCTTGTTCGTTCTTTCAGCCTTCTATTTCACCCTTTCAATCTGCACATTATTGTTTTCTTGTCCAGAAGTTTTATTGAGAATTCAGCACAAATGCCAGTACTTGACTTTCATCACCAAACAAGCCCCTGTGTTCTGCTCTAGCAAGTCTCAACAAATCCTATGCATGGTGGGTTCTTCAGGTCAGGCTCCAACAGTCTATGTAGATTAAATGAATGCAGGATAATGCAGCACAGCTGTAAAAACCTATGATTCTTTATTGTTTATTTGTCTATGAAATGCCACCTCTGCTGTGACAGTTGCAACCAGACCTAGGATATCTCTTTCTAAATGCATAGTTGAAATTAAAGACTCAATACAGATCAAAGAGTATGAAATGAAATCAAAGTCAAGGACAAGGCTGTGTCTGCAGGATTGTGATGGGATGGATGAGTGCATCCGAGTTTGTGCTGAAGTTCCTTGCCCCATCCATAACGTCTCCAACCACTGCCTTTAGCCATGGGGCACATGAGGATCAGGTAGCACTGCTTCAAAACCAAATGCAAAGATACCATTTAAATTTTTGACAGTGTCCTAAAGTCTCTATGCTAGGATAAGTAAGATATTTCCTCTGGTTCAGAGGCTTTTATGAAGGCTCAGACGTCCGCATACACGTCAAAGTGTGAAGCTGAGCTCATTCAGTTTGAACCACTCACTATGCACGTAACAGAGAGGCTAGGTTATTTGCAGTAAGGATTAATAGCAGGCTCTGTGGTTTAAATATTTGAATGAGTCTTCACTGACTGCACTAACATGTACAGCGCTATTAATGCAAATACTATTAATGCAAATACTTGAAAAACCTTAAGTCACTCTGGAATCATAATTTACTCCTATAATTTGCAAGCTATGTGTGAAACCCTTGGAGTTTTCTGACTGTAAGACTGGTTCTGCCCTTGGATAAGCCACATTATTTTTCTACCAAAGTAAGACAAGAGAGTAAATGCTTCTTGAAAGTAAATATTATCCAACTGAAGAATGGTGTATATCATGAATGTGTACTTCCAATCATATCCTTGCATTCATTTTAAGGTCTGATAGAATGAGGCTTCTGTTTTATAATACTAAGGTGATATTTATTATTGTACTAAGACATTGCGTCCTCTGAGGGCATTTCTGATCTTATTGTCAGTTAGATGTACAGTAATACTATTACTCCTGCACTTGTGGAGGTTTATATGAGGAATGTCATGCTCTACCTCACACCCAGATACCATTAAGGCTGACCTGAAGTTGTAACTGGCAAATAGAAGGAAAGGGAAGGCTTTCGGCTTTCATCTTTTAGTTCTTTTTGTTTAATACAAAACTCTATTGACTAATACCCCCAAAAAAACTTCTGTTAGTGTTCTTCTCTGTTATGTTAGAGCTTCTTCTGCAACCTGTGATGTGAGTCAGGGCTTCTTCCATCAGGATTGTCTACAATCCGTGCACTTAAGCAGATCTTCACCAATTTTACTGGGCATTCATGTGAACTTCTGATAGAAATTGCAATCTTTTAAGAATTTTAAAATTTACTTTATTTTTGTCCAGTATCTGAAGATAGGATGTTCTACTGGCCATATGTAAAATCACATAAATAGAGTACATATTACTAGCTAGCAAAAAACCTTTTAATGACCCTTTAAAATAAAACCAAGATGTTTTCCCTCAATCATCAAATTACCTTGGCCTTTTACAATATTCTGCTAGGTAGACCATAGGGAATGAGTTAAAAGGGAATGGTGCTCTAAGCCTTCTTATGGACATGATTCATACCTGCAGCACAGCACTTTTGTAGCTGCCATACTAACATATATGACTGAAAATTCCCAGGATCTGTAGATGACTTTTGATCACAGAGATTTTCCTCCTCCAACCCCTGCGTATCCAGGATTCCTTTCATTCAACTTCTGCACTACACTGGGTTAGGGTGGTCTGGTGCGGGCTGCCCATTTGACAGAGCCTCCACAACACTGTCATGAAGATCTGTGAGAAAGCTTCAAGCTTCCATGACAGCCAGCATCCTTGAGCATAATTAAAATCGCATCACTATGTGAAAAAGTGGAGTTAGTAACATGCTATTGTTCAATACTTTTATTCCAGTTATTCCTTACATTCATTACATGCATATAATAAAATTGTATATACAGTATCAATAGCAATCTAGTAAAGAATCTGAAGCACGGTTTTGGAGGAAAATCCAAAGAATCTTCCAGGAAGTCACTACCAAGTGGGAATGAGATTAAAACACTTTTCTTGGGTTTACTGCTCAGCAAATTTAGCATTCATTGTTTAAGAAGCATCAATCTCTTTCTGTATGATAAATATTTAAATTGATACTTAATATACCAGGAATATTGTTTTCTAGTATGTAACTGCCTCCATCAGTAAACACTGCACATCCACATGAATATAACAAGCACATTAACCTAAACCATATCTCTTTTTTAAAAAAACTATCAGAGTTTAATTATCCCAATTAAAAAGCAACATTCTGCAAGAAGCAGATGATGGAAACTCTGAACAGAGCATCCAAGCTTTTAACAACAATGAAAACAAAAGCAATAATAAAATAGAAATGTGTTCTTTAGGGTGCTTCAGCCAGTATTACTTAAGACATAGTTTAATATATTTGGGAGACTGCTAATATGAATTATTTTATTTCTTACTTTTATAGAAGCATATAAAGAACTCCTGAATAAAAATATATTTGCATATGTGAAAATACCATGAGAAGATCATGACAAACCTGGTAACCTTGAACCAACAGTGTCCGGACTTTCTGATTTTTTACAGGTGAAAGAAAGAACAATATAGAGCTTATACCTGTGAAATATTTGAATATTTTATGAAAATATAAATTAAATTCTGTTTCTCTTGTACAGTTTGAAGGACTAAATCTGTCTTCCTTCCAAAATACTATGTTTCAATAAAATTAATACAAAACAAGGCTAAAAATACATGCTTATGAAAAACAAGTATTTTCTGCAGTGAAATTATGTGTCTTAGGAAGCTCATATTGAAAACAGTGTAAATGCACTGGCAGAATTTCCACAAAGAATTCTGTCTTACTAAATGGATTAAGGTTGTGAGATTTTCTGTTGATGTTCCTATAATTAATTTTTTTTTCTTACATTGATTATAGGGCAAAACAATTTTGTAATTATGTGATAAAATTATTCTGACACAGCAGGAGTATTGTCTTACATAACAAAATCAATAGCCTGAAGTATTATAAATGATCAGGTAACTACCCTGAAGAGCTGTATTCTATTACTTCTCCTCACTTTCCCACAGGAAAGTAATGAGTTCCCAAGCCCATACTTTCAGTTCAGTCCTTTATTTCCATACTCCCTATGAGAGAAGTCTGAAAATGTGAGGCACATAATTAAGAAATTCAGGTCTCTGTTTCCATAAAAGCTTAACTCATTAGTTCACTTGACTTGTCAAGAAGCATAGTTAGGGCAAAATGTCGATCCCCAGTTAACAAGACTTTACTTCACCTCGTTATTCTTAGAGATTAATTTGCTTGGATTCCCTGCATAAATACAAAGCCCAACGAACTCCCATGCATGCACAGAACTCACCTATGTGGTTGTCTCTGCTAGGCTAGGACTTACTTGAAACATAAGAGTTATATCAAAGAAGGAAAGCAGGCAAAGAAAGGATCCACGAGCTGGTGTGATTTGGCAGTTTGATTATAGCTAAAGCATAATCTCAAGAGGCTGGGGATTTAGATTCGAAACCAATAGTTCTACATGTATCTATAGTTTACTGCCTATCAGGACTAGGGCAAGACTAAATAAATCTTGTTTGTTTAATAAAAAAAAAAAATAGGAACATCTTGACATAGTGAACAGGACAAAAGTGATTAATCCACCTCTGTCTTCCTAGTGAATAGTATTCATTATGCTGTTGCTTTTTGAGAATATGTTTTCATAGTGTGAACCAATAATTGCATATGTAAATACCAGCACAATATATACAGGAAAATTAAGCCAATAATTTACAACCTACCAGTGTAATAAATATCTCTTACCTTTTGGTGAACTATCACCAACCCAAATACTCCTTCCCATCCCCCTTGTGTATTTCTTTAAACCAATCACCAAATGTCTGAGGGTAGCAGTTCTTGCTCAGGAGGTGTTTCTCTGATTATTTTACCCTGTGTAATTGTGCACTTCAGCAGCAGGATAGCTCCCTAAGCTAAGAGTATAATTTCTTCAAGTGCCATTTCTTGACAAGTTTTCCTAAGGAAAACAAGTAGAGAACACATATTTTTCACAGTTTCTGCAGGACTCATTTTATGGATGTCATGTGTGTCAATGGTCCTGATAGGGAACCAGGTAGCAATAACAAGGTACTGAGAACCACTGAAAAAGAGTCATAAAGCACTCCTTGAGCGAGTTCTTGTAAGATGTTGTTTGTTAATGTGTTTGCTCTCAGCTCCTGCACGCATTTGGCTCAGGAAAGTTTAGTGGCCCTAGTTGAGGCTTACTCTGGCTCCTGGCACCCAGTGGGAAGCAGCACTATGGTTGGCGCTGGCTCTAGCAAAGAAAGACAGCCGTTTCTGGCGTGGGGACACAGGCAGTGGGCTCCGCGACACAAAGCCCCTGAAGGGGTCTCCGCCTGCTCCCGCAGCCCGGTCGCTGACCATGGTGCTGACCCCGCCGCCTCAGCCGCTGTCCGCGGTGCTGAAGCGGCGCCGGGCAGAGCTCGCAGCCGGCCGCGGCCCGGGGGGCACGGCTGGCGCAGCAGCGAGCGACGATGCGGAGCTCGCCTCGAAGCAGCTTCGCCCTCCCGCCGCGACTCGGGGGCAGCCGGTTCTCTGCATTCGCGGCTGGCTGAGACACCACGGTCCCCCGGCCCTCCGCCGCCCCCTTTCACCGCGAGAGGAAAGTTTTGTCTGCGGAGTCTTCCTTCCCACCTTTGGGAACAGACCTTTCCGGGGCCGGGAAGGGGCGGCTGCGGGGGGCCGGGGGAGGGGAAGGGGGGGGAGTCGTCTCCTACTTATTTATTTATTTAGCTCTTTCCTCCCTCAGGTCGCCATGGTGATACCGAGCTCGCTCTCCCTCCGATCGAGAGGAGACGGGCACCCCCTCGTGAGCAGCACCCCCTCCCCTCCTCTCCTCTCCCGCTGTTCCTCTCCCCCGCCGGAGGCTTTTCCCTCCTTCCCCCCGGGGCCACCAGAGGAGCCAGGACCGCGCTGCTCCCTCAACCTCGACTCCTTTGAGCCTGGCCCCGGCTCCCCTCAGACCCAGCGTGACCCCAGCTCCCCGCAACCCGAGAAGGAGTGTGGCGGGAGCAGCCAGAACAACATTGCCACCACCACCACCCTCCTCTGCTTTGAAGTTCTTCCCCGGCGCTGAGGAGGGGGCAGCCGGGCGGGACACGGTCCCCGTCGGCCCGCGGGTGCGCGGCTGCCCAGCCTGGGGGCGAGAGGGGGGGCGGCTCAGACCTGTCCCCGTGGCGGCGGCAGCGCTCTCGCCCGAGGGCGCGGGGACCGGGGGCTCCCACGCGGGAGGCTCCCGCGACGGCAGCTGGAAGCGGCCCCCGGCGGAGAGCGGCCGAGGCTGCTCGCCCCCTCATTACATAAGTCAAACACCCCCTGCCTCCCGGCACCGCCGCCCCGGCTGCCGGGGTGGGGGAGCTTGAGGAACCGCGCCGGGGAGGGAAAAAACGGGGCGCGGGGAGTGCGTGCCGAGAAAAGGGGTGCCGAGCACCGAAACGCGAGCCCCGAGCCGGGACCTCCCTTGGGGTACCCGTCCCCTGCCTTACCTCTCAGTCCATGCCGGCTCCCCTCGGGACGGGGCAGGGCGCTGCTGCCCGGCTCCGCTCCTTCTCCGCGCCGCCCGTGGGTGCGTGCGCGCGTGTGAGCGCCGCTCGCCGTCACGCGTCCCCGAGGACGCCGCCGGGCGCCTCCATGCCCCGCGCCGCCTCCCGCGCCGGGGGCAGCGGCGCTCGCCGTCCGCGGGGCTTGGCTCCGGGCTCCTCGCTCCGCCGCGACGGCCGCGGCGGCGTCTGCGCGCGTCGCGGGGTTGAGGAGAGAGAGAGAGAGAGAGAGAGAGAGAGAGGCCGGGCGGGCGGCGCGGGGGAGGCGCAGCCCCGGGGGCTGCGGCCGGAGCCGGGGGACTGCGCTCACCCGGCCGGCGCGGCGGCGGCTCGGAGCGCGGCTGCCGGCAGCGCCACCTGCGGGCGGAGCGCTCCTCCCGCCCTGCCCCCCCTGCCTGCGCCGCCCCCCGCCTCGACGGGGCGGCCGCAAGGGGTAGACCTGATGGCTGCCTGCCACTGCTGCGCCGGGGGCCGGGAGAGGTGGGTGAAGGTCTCGTCCCCCCAAGTGATAAGGACGAGAGGGAGCGGCCTCAGGTTGCGTCGGGAAAGGTTCAGCTTCGACTGAATCCTGTGTTCAGTTCTGGGCCCCTCAGCACAAGAAGGATGTCGAGGCGCTGGAGAGAGTCCAGAGAAGAGCCACAAAGCTGGTGAAGGGGCTGGAGAACAGACCTATGAGGAGCGGCTGAGAGAGCTGGGGTTGTTTAGCCTGGAGAAGAGGAGGCTGAGAGGAGACCTCATTACTCTCTACAACTGCCTGAAGGCAGGTTGTAGAGAGGAGGGAGTTGGTCTCTTCTCCCAAGTGACAGGGGACAGGACAAGAGGGAATGGCCTCAAGCTCCACCAGGGGAGATTTAGGCTGGAGATTAGGAGGAAGTTTTTCACAGAAAGGGTCATTGGACATTGGAATAGTCTGCCCAGGGAGGTGGTTGATTCACCTTCCCTGGAGGTGTTTAAGGCATGGGTGGATGAGGTCTTGAGGGACTTGGTTTAGTGTTTGATAGGAATGGTTGAACTAGAAGATCCGATGGGTTACTTACAACATGGTTGTTCTATGATTCTATGATTCTATGATTCTATGACATCAGGAAAAATTTCTTTGCCAAAAGCGTTCTCAGGCATTGGCAGAGGCTGCCAGGGAGGCAGTGGGGTCACCATCCTCAGAGGTGTTTAAAAGGTGGATAGGTTAAGTGCTTACAGAATCACTAGGTTGGAAAAGACCCACCGGATCATAGAGTCCAACCATTCGTATCAATCACTAAACAATCTTCCTGAGCACCTCATCCACCTGTCTTTTAAATGCCTCCAAGGAAGGTGAGTCAACCACCTCCCTGGGCAGCCTGTTCCAGCACCCAATGATCCTTTCTGTGAAATTTTTTTTTCCGATGTCCAGCCTGAACAGAGCTTAAGACCATTCCCTCTTGTTCTGTCCCCTGTCACTTGGGAGAAGAGGACAGTTCTGTCTTCTCTACAACCTCCTTTCAGGTAGTTGTAGAGAGCAATGAGGTCTCCCCTGAGCCTCCTCTTCTCAAGGATGAACAACGCCAACTCTCTCAGCTGTTCCTCATAAGGCTTGTTCTCCAGCCCCTTCACGAGCTTCATTGCTCTTCTCTGGACACACCCCAGAGCCTCAACATTCTTTTTGTAGCTGTATGATTTAGCAGTGGACAGGTTGGGCTTGATGATCTCAAAGCTTTTTTCCAGCCTAGTGATTCTATGATCCTATGTAGCAGCAGGGAGAGGGCAGATGTCCTGCTGGAAAGCACCATCACCTCCTGTGGGGGTAGGTGCTGCAGCAATGGTGGGAAGGGGCAGTGTCCTGGCTCTCTCCTCAGTGGAACGCGGTCACCAGTTCCATCAGCTTCACACCTGGCTGTCAGCTTCGGAACCGTCCCACCTCCACCAGGTGCCCCCAAAGAGTCCACAGGTGTATCCAGGGTTTGTGTTCTGCAGGACTTCTCTGGTGCATAATAAGGGCTGATCTTGCACTGCAAACAAGCCTCTGCCTCCTTTAGGGCGCTTAACAGCATCTTTATCTATCCTCCTCACTGATTTGTTTCGTGGAAAGGCAGTATCCTTGACGCTGCTTTCCTATTCTCAGATTTGGTTGAAATTAGCCATCAAATAGCAGGTTCCTGGGAAAGAAGGACAGATATACAGGAAAATGCACTTGTACAGACGTTAACTGACACTTACTTAAGCCTCCTTTTCTTAGAAAACCTACCTGAAAGAGGACATACACCAGACACTATACTGATCATTTTGCTTGTATGATGCAAGAGATTACTCCAGTTTACACTTTACCTTGTGTGTCTATGTTGTGTTAAATTACCCTTATTCCAAACTAATGAACCAATTCATTAGGAAGCAGAATGGGGTTGTAGCTCTTCAGGTACCATAAATAATAGCAATATGCACTTTCATAACTCCCATCAGTCTCTCTGTATAATTTATTTTTTTTTTTTCTGAGATTAGCTACCAACCCAGCTCCACAGCCCATTCATGCTCTGTGACCATGGATCACCAGTGTCCTTAATTTTTTCTCCTTTTAAGACTAAAGTAGTATTTTAAACCAGCAGCACTTTAGCTTGTAAAAATCTCCTTATTTGCATTTCCTTTCTCACCTCACCCTTCCTCTTCACACCTTCCTACATTTCCTTACCTACTTTCTGGGAATTTTTTTTTCCCCTCTGTCTAATATCATCTGAGTCCATGCATTCATGTTGTGTATGCACTATATCATGCTAGTCTAAAAAATGGCTGTATTCTGGTTTCTTAAGCTTTCTCCATAAAAGGGAACTTTACTGAAAAGAGCAATATAAGGCCTCTTCTTCCTTGGAGATTTGCACAACTATTTATTTCTTCTTGCAAGCTACTGTTCTTTAAATCTCTTCCTTTTTGCTGGGAGTATATCTACTGAAATAGTATCTGTCCTCCAAGCTGAAGTTGCTTTTCTAGAGCTTGCTGCACTGGTTACCAAATTTTCATGCTTTCATTTGCCAATACAACAGAAGAAGTGGGCATATTCGAAATGAAGAAAGGTTTTCCGTGGAATAAGGATATGTATGAGCTTATCCTTCCTGACATCGTGTTCCTGACACAATGTGTTGTGTGATAGGGTCTTTTATCTTTATTAATTGTTAAATATTTCAGGAGTATCAGCATATGGATAGTTATACTGAGCTTGGAACTGTAATAGCATCATTAAGTTGCAAAAACCCTCGTGCTTTCCACATGACACGTTTTCTCTTGGGGCACACTAACTAAAATGGCTCTTGAACAGGTGCACAGATAATTATTTCATACTTCGCCTGCTGTCCCCCTTCACTCTATTTGTCTCAGTTGCAGTTTTCTCGAAGCTGGCTTCACTGTAGAACCTCTCAGAGTCTATTAATACTTATGCTAGCACACACAGAAAGCCTGCTACTTTCCTAAGGTCCCAGGCAAATGCCTGACTGGTAGGTTGCTGAGATTTCTTTTTCCTTTCTATTTCAACTGAAGGCCAAAGCAGCACTTGAACTGTCAGTCTCTAAATCTGTATTGCTTATTCAGGGTGATTTCAGTTAATGAGCTTTGACTCAGAGATCCCTCCTGTCTCCCTTTGGATGAATAGTCCCAGAAACAACTTGACTTCACCAGACTTGTGCTTTGCCTGAGGGAACAGTTTATGTCAGGAACTGAAGTTTATATTAGTTTGAGGGTTTTGGAATTTGTTTTGGAGAGTACATTTTTTTAAACAATAGAAGTAGAGGCAATAGGTTGATAAGGATAAGAGGTGGAAGAGATTGGTATATCTTACTTTAGATGCCTAATTTTAGGGATTTACATTACGAGTCTGCTCTACTTAGGCTATTGAAGAAAGAGAGGAACCCACAGAGGGCTACGCAGTGCACCTGAACTGAACATCAGTTCTGAATTATCCTTTGGAAGATTTTTCTCCTATGTGTTCTCTTAATAGTCTTGGGAAGGTCTAGAGATCATGGAGACATTATATGGAGACTAACTGCCTAATCTGGGGTTTGATGCATAGTTATCCTCTTCCTGTTTTTAGTTTGCCAATGTAACATGGAACATATACATAGAGAAATCACTTATCAGCACCTCTCCAGGAGTAATATTGATGTATGCTTGCTGGCTAGAGATACTTGTTCTTCAGTGAAGCTACAGTTCCCAGTACGAAATGTGAATGCACATGTTATTCCCTGCAAACTTGTGACAATGGCTTTGAATTAGCATTGTTTGATTCACAGCTGTATGCAGTGCCATCAGCTTGCTATCTACACTGTAGTTTCCAATACACCTGTGAATCACCTATGCCAATGCGTGGGGCTTCCTTGATGCAAATGTAATACCATGAACAAAAACAAGGACTGCACATTTGAAGTCTGATTAAATTGCTTCAGACTTACCAGTCTTCCTTTCAAGTTCTGAAATGTTTACTTTTCTTGGTATACATCCTTCCTCTCCTCTGGAGGGGCTAAGTAGATGAATCAAAAATGTATCTGCAGAAGAATTTTGGCCACAGAATAGTGTTTCATACATAAGACAAAGTTTGTCCACTGTTCAGCATTTAATTGTTGATACCAAACTCAGTCGTGAATGCATCAAAAATCACCTCGCTTTATGTCTAAGATGTATACCTCCACAAATAGTCTGTTAGCTTTGGAGAAACCTCCTTGACTAGAGCTTCTTTTACTCCTCATCTTGTTATTACACTTCTTCTCATTGGCCTAGAAAGCACAAGTCAAGATATTGCTTCAGACCATATGGCGACACTGAAAGTTTTTTTTCACAGCAGTAAGAGAAGCTATGGTTAGAAATGTCTGCTTAAAGATCAGCTAAAACAGTTTTGGTTTGCACAACCTGATAATACTATCAAAGGGTCAAAATTTGTTAATCTAATAGAAATTTGAAATCCTCAGTAGGTTTTATGGCTTGTTGGAGTTGGGGAAATTGTGCAGAGTCAGCCATTGGAAACTGGAGGGGAGACACGAAGAGACTAGTGGGTGGGAACTGTCTGATTTTGTTTTCTGGCAGGAAGAATACCAGAGGGAATTCTCTTTCCCAGCCTAACACCCCATTTTTTTTCCTTATTTACACATCAATACATGATTTTTTGGTGTCTAACATTTCCATAATGCAATCTGGTAAATCCAGCACAGCTGTTTTGAAAACTTGCCTGATATTTAAGATTGCTTTACTGTGCAAAAGCTCCTGTTTCACTTGCTAGCCTTCCCATTTCTGGATGTTAATACAGGGAATGAGTATAAATATGGAGTCAGGTGTCACAGTTGCCAAGATTTATTATGGAGAGGTTTGCAATAATCTTCTCCCCTTTGCCCTTTATCTACTTTCTTTATTCTGCAAGCTAAAGTCTGTCTTTCCTGATATTTTTGGATGGTACTTGGCACTACAAAGCAACTTTCCTATCTGCGATCAAGTACTTTTGTAATAGGGGAACAAAACAAAACAAATAAGCCAACCTAAAGCTATTGATCTTCATGGACATTATAAAAGCTGCTTATGTAAAGTTGTTTTGCAACCATTGCAGAGATGCAATGGCAAACTGTGAATATTGCTGTATGCAGAAGCAAAATCTCCTATGTTTCACACAGCATCCCACTTGACATACAAACTGTCTTCCCTGATAAGGTAGTTTCATGCTTGGATGATAAGTATCTTTCTGAGTATTCCTCTTTCTTTGTACACTGCAGGACACACAGCAATCATATGAAACTTTTTCCACTCATAAGCAGATTTTGTTAATCAAGACTAGTTTAATTTTAATCTCCTTCTACTCCTTCTATGAGTAATTATTTCAACTTTTTAAATTTCAGGTGTCTTCCTTCAGCTATCTTATATGGCTGAGATTTCTTAATAAATTTTGAATTTTATTTTTCAACAGGTAAATTTTTGTTACAGGGGAGAATAAATACTGAATTTGTGGTTTTCCTTATTTATATTTTACAGCAGGCCATTGGTGCTTCTCTGCCACTTTATCTAGTCTTTCCTCTCTGTTTCTTCTACTCAAGTCTTTAATTTGTTTTGTAAATAATTTTCTGCTCTCTTACCACATTCGGTTTAGGGCTAGAGATCTAGAAACAATGTACAAGGACACTGGATCTGTCTACATTATGCTGTACAGTTCCTTCTTTACAGTGACTTCTGTTTACTGTAAAACCAATTCATTATTTTTTATTGATTTATTCCTATTACAATTCCTGAAGTGTTAATCACTCCTCATATGGTTAGAAATTCACTTTGACATTATACTTCAAAATTTTGCTTATCTAGTTGAAATACTTTTGTTCAGGTAGTGAATTTTCCACTAATTTAAAACCGTGATTACCTCTTGCCCTCCCTTCCCTTCATGTGATCTAATATATTTATAGTGAATAACTTAATCTTCCCTTAATCTTTATTTTCCTAGGTTGAACAAGATCAATTGTTGATATTTTAACCTCGTACTATGAGCTCTCCATTCTCCCTATCAGACTGCTGGTCCTCCTCTGTAAAATATCAGTTTAAATTCATTTTACTGGTGCAGGAGTAACCAGAAATGTGACAGTATTACTGCAAAGGGCTCATCAGTGTCATGTACAACAGAAACAATATCCACTTTTCCGTATAGGAAATGTCCTAGCTGATGGATTGTAGGATCACATTTACTTCTTTACAGTTATATTGTACTCATCACTCTGTTATCCTTTGACTGTGGAGGATACAGTCAATTCCTTCTATTTACTTGTCAATCCAATAGTATTCATTACTTAGGGCAGGTATTTCTGTTTAATTTACAACTTCATACGGTTGAATCTCATCCCATATCTATTACTCTAACTTTCAAGGGTATGCAAATCACTGTCCCCAGTTTTCCTTTTTTATAAACAGCAGTGCTCCAATTTCACATTTAACTGATACTTTGCTGATTTGCAATATGAAATTGTTCTGGCTATGTGCCCCTCCTCTTCTTACTGAATTACTGCCTTGCCCAAACAGGGGAAAGGAGATAACTTACTTACTTCAAAAGTCAAAGACTGAAAAATGTAAGTCTCCTTATTTGAAGTCTAAAGTAGGGTATCAAAAATGATGGTGGCTCCGTTCTACTGCAAAATTGTTTTTTTGTAGTACTGGCTCCAGCTCTACAGTCATTTCATGACAGGGCTGACTGTCATGTCCACAAGACACTACTCTGCCATGGGTCTCTCTGTGGGCGCAATAATTCATTACTATGAGCTCAAATAAATTGCTGTTGCAGAGGAACACAGTGAACATTGCAGGAAAAGGTGACTGAAGGTAAAGGAAGGTCTGTGTTTTGCTGCAGGTTAGAAATGATGCTCAGCACCCTGTTATTGTAAATGGAAACCTGGTTTGTTGCCTGGGGTTAATCCTGTGAGTGTTATAAAGGGTATTGAAACTGAAAGGGCAAAAAGGCTTAGTGATTACGATCAGTTACAAAAGCAAAGAGGAAACTTATTTTTCCAAAGTGATGATTAAAAACTGCCCAATTAAGTAAACAAAGAAGTAGTTGAAAAAACCAGCACTGACAGACATCAGATAATAGAAGTAATTATAAACAGCAGTATGAACTAATCAAAATACTTAATTAGGTTTTGCAGAAGATACTTTTCTCTTTACCACTATTTGTTACAATTTTATCTG
The DNA here is from genome assembly GCA_033558105.1 of Coccyzus lansbergi. Classification (NCBI taxonomy): domain Eukaryota; kingdom Metazoa; phylum Chordata; class Aves; order Cuculiformes; family Coccyzidae; genus Coccyzus; species Coccyzus lansbergi. Next base: position 1,864,225 of record JAUMJK010000081.1, on the reverse strand, counting down.
GGGGTAGGTGTCTTTGGTAAGGCTCCAAAGTGTATAATAACTAGTTTAAAAGCCTTATGCTCTTATAAAATAATAATATTTTGAGCCACAGTACATTTCAGGCTGACTCAGCAGGGTAAGCAAGGAGTCCCTTGCCCTAAATGGAGAGATATGAAAGCTGATATTGTCTCTATTTGTTTTGTATCTCTTGTGGTGTTAAAGGGGCTCAAGGTACTTACAAATACATTCATTCTTGGCCAGACAGCTGCCATTTGTGTTGTTGCAGCTATCTTCTTCAAAGACCATAGGTAAAGTGGTACTGAATTTAAGGATGCAAAAGATCTGTTTCAGTAAAAGCAAATCTTTGTATAGGAAATGAATTAAAAAACCCAACAAACTAGTGGTAATGTAGAAAAAAGGCCACATAGCTTGTAATGGTTATGTTGTCCTCATTTGAAGCAAAAAGAAGACAAAGATAAAAAAAAGAAAAGAGACCCCCCACCCAATTTTATTTATTTGGATTTAGGTATATAAGGAACAGCTGTCCTAATTTGGAGATTTTTTTGCTCCTGCTTCGGTTTCAAGGTCAAAAATGGTGGTGAGTTAAACTACTACAGATTGATCATACCGACCTCAAATAGGTACCCTGACATCGAATTACATCCAGAGAGGGTAATTCTGCTAGGGACTTTGAATGAAGTTGGATTCCATCCACCCATTGTTTACAGACGATTCCTATTTACAGACATTATTTACAGACAATTCTACAGTGGTTATGCTCTGTAGTCAAAGTGTGAATACATCCCCATTTGAAGAAGATTCTTATATAAGCATTAATATTAAAACAAGAATTGGTAATTTGGTGATTATCTCTTCTGAAGTCAAGCTAAGAAACTGCTACTGGTCACATGATGCTGAAAAACTGGTTACTCATAGTAAAAGGAGAAATTGTGAGATACTTCCCTCTTACAGCTCTTTCATATAGGGCGAAGTGATATTGAAAGTTTTGGATGAGTTCCTGGGATTTCTCACCTGGCACATCTCCTGAGGGCACTCTCTCCTATGCACAAGGACACACTCTTCGATGCACAGCCCTTCATGGTCTGGGACTGAAAGGCATGTAAGTGCAGGCTTGACATGTCCTTTCTAGGCAAATATGGTGACTGGCATAACCTGGCAAATCCCCAAAACAGTGTCTATGCTCTAAGAGGTCTTTAAAATCTCTGAGGAAGCACAGGGCTAGGTTGGTGTGAAGGTGCTAGATCTTCTGTTGTCTGTCCCACTAGACTTCCAACATCTAACAGTGAGATCTAGCAGGCCAAGGCTTCAAAAAACCCTACACAGGGGCAGACCAAGGAAAAAGTGCAACTGTCTAGTGTTTCTGTGGCCTAGATGGTATTTCTACTGCACAGTCAATGGTTTTCATGGTCAATTAATAGAAGGTGGCAATTGTGTTGGTAAATTAAAGTTGCTCGTAAATCACCTGTACTTTCAAATAATGTTTAAAGAACCCACACCCAGATATTGAAAAATACTTTATGCTCTAAACTTTCTTTCACACCAGAAATCTTAATTTTCCCAGTGCTCTATGTGTTGTAGCAGCACTTGTATCTATGGAAAGCAGATACAGCTGAAGTTGTTAATCTTCATATCTGAGTGAAATATTTTATACACTCGCTTTTCATTGCTGTCTTTGGCCATTTGGATTAATGTTCATCCAAAACTGAACTACACAACTAAATAGGCTTTCTCTATGAACTCTATCCTAGAGTGATGGAAGATACTTGAACTCTTTAACTTTTTTTTTTCCCAGTGGTTTCATGTTCATCTCAGGAGAGTAGATGAGGAAGGAAGTTTGCCACTTCTCAAGAGAAGTTGCAGAGTATTCTCAAAGGAGCTGGTGCTAGAAAACACAGAATAGGAGAAGGAGCAAGAAGAATCTCTCACTATGGTGCTCAGGGCTGGCTGTTCAACAAGAGCTTGAGAAGCTGCTGGAAGGACCAGGAAGGCCATGGGGATGAGAGGCAGCAGGAAGAATGGTGCAGGAGAAGCAGGATAAGCCAGTGTCTGCCACTGCTCCCTGGGTTGGATGAGACGCTCCATTTAAACAAGGGGAGGAGCAGAGGGTAAAAGTAGTGATTAAGTCCTTCCCAGTTATTTTCTGTCTTCCCTTGCCATGTAAGAGCTTACTCTAGCTAAAAGTCCATCACTCTAGTTTGTATTCAACTTTATCCTTGCCTTTTGGAGTTTAAAACTTCTCAACCCTTATGTAGAATTTGGCACAACAAAAGGCATAGGTGTATAAACCTCAGCAACCTGGCCATCTGAGGATCCATTTGCAGTAACAATGAGAAGAATTATCACATGCTGATACCTCCCACTCTGGGGGCTCTTTGGGGGCTTTTACAGTCAGTGTAGATTAGATACTTACACCAGAACAACTGTGGTTAGCTGAAATGGATCCTGTTCTGGGTTACAATAAACTGTGAAGATGGAAGGGAGACTCAGTGGCACTGCTTCTTGAGAAGAAGTAGGAAGGTTGAGGGGGGAAAACTTAGGAAAAGGACCCCATTTCCATTCAGTCAGAAGGAGGTCACCAGAGAGTTGTGTGGGAACATAAGTGTGGTTGTGTGAGAAAACTGGGAAAAGTCAACTCAGGGATGACACTCAGCTAGAGAAATCTTAAGGCAAATTGGAGGAGGCTTCTGATCAGGACAAGAAAAAATATAACAGGGGATGACTATTCTAAAACAATATTAAATGTTGTATTTATAAATCACAAAGACAAATACAAAGGTCTAAATTCAGAGCTTGTGTTAAACCAACTATTAGTTCTCTTCAATTGTTTCATACTCAGACATAAAACTTAATGTGAAACTTAGGAGATGTTAAGAAGAACAGTATTTTGGTTACCTGCAACAGATTTCCAGTGGAGTTAGTAGTTATATTTCCATGTATGACAATGGGTCTGTAGTTGTTTAGCCTTTGCCAGAAAGTGCTTAGACAAAAAGTCCCAGGCAGCAGAATTTCTTAAAGTTCACAGATCTAGTTCAATGGAGATGTCAGAATAAGTAAATGGAGGAATTAGAAATGATTATAGCACAAGATTTACATTCTTATTTTTTTGCTTGAAAAGCAACAAAAACACTACGTACATCTTGCTTCTGGGAAAGTCAGAAATGACAGGTATAAAATAAAAGACATTGCATTAGAAATAGTGCATTCACAGCCAGTTTGGTATTATACAGTATCTACAGTCTAAAGTTACTAGCTAGTGTTGTGATATTTATTTCCAGCTGAGAAGGCCACTTATAGCTCAGTAACTAATGTCATTTAATAAAACACAGAATAATATACTCCTTCTTCCATTTTCCCAAATGGATATTAATCTCAGAAAACAACAAAAAAACCCATATAATCACTCAAGCATGATATTTTACTAATAAGATACATCCAAATCACAACACATACTGGGGTTAGGACATTCTTATTTGGCTTGTACCGGCAGTTTCAGAGGAAGCAAGAATGTTAGGAACTTTTCCATAAGTTTTGATGATACTGTGGGATGTCTTTGCTGCAGTCTCTGCATGTCAGCTAATAAGTAATCCTGATTCTTTGTGAAAATGCAAACCACACGCGCACACACACAAATATATAGAGTGAGATCCTGGCTTTACTAATGTCAATAGTAATTTTGCCCTTGCATTCCACAGGGTTAAGGTTTCACCCGAGCCTCTGGTGCTTTCCACTCCTAAGTGGTGATAAGGGCTTATAATTTAATTTCTGTCAAAGTAATAATGTCTGAGATACAGAAAAGTCACTCCTTATCCCTTAGCACATTTTTTTATTACACAACAGGCTCATAAATAGAAGCTTAAACCTCTGCAGATCAAAAAGCTCTCCAAACTCAAGGGGTCTGTGCAGTTCTCCTGAAGCGCATACAACCTGTGCCATTGAGACTGATTATGGTACAGCAGCATCCTGGAGGTGTATTGCCGGCATGCGAAGAGTGGTGGGCAGGCAGCCAGACAAGCAGCCAACCACCCACACACCTCTGCAGCATGTCTACCTTACGATGTATGCTTTCAGCAATCCACTTGCATGCTTTTAACTTTTAGCTTTCTGCTTTGCCTTTGATTCATTGAGTTTCCATGGACAGTGAAAGACATCTGAGTGAGAGCAGGTCAGATGATTTCAGGTACAAAGAAATCCTGTGCCTTGAGTGGTTCTGGTGGAAAACGTTGGGTTAGTGAGGCCAGACCTACAAGTGCAAGTGGAGTGAAAAATCACTTGGGTAGTGGCAGAGTCACAGGCTGGCTAACAGGCAGGAGGGTCTGGGGTGGGTCCCTGCTGCTTTATCCAGGCCAGCTACAGAGTTGACTTGGTTCTATAAATGGATTGATGTTATAATAAAACAAAAATGCAGGCAAAGACATGACACAACTCCTTATAATGGAGAAAGCACGAGTCTTCTGATTTTAATTCCAGCATGAACTGAGTTAAAGCAAACAAGCAAACAAAAACTGGGTATGGATATATTGCAGCATCAGTAGTAGGCAGTGTGAAATTGCCCTCTTAGTTTAAAATGTAAACAGTAGGCATCCAAGTATGCCAGTTCTATTTTGTATTACACAGCAAGGAGAAGGTTGTGTTGTTTTTTTCAATCAAGTCCTGTGCCAGGACTTAATGTAAGATAATACAGGATAATGTTACCAAGAGAAAAAACAGCTGAAGAGAATAAGAAATGAACTGGAAATATTTTTACTTTAAACTCGTTGGTTCAAATCCAGTCCACGTTGGTAGTGATCAAAAGTTTCTACCATCTGTTGTTTGGCGGCCTTTGTGGATGAACCGTATTGCTGTGGCCCCATGGACAGGTGTTACCATTATGACACCATTGCTACATTTGGCAGTCAGCGGTAACCTTGCTGGTAGCCTCCGGAGAGAAGCTAAAGGCTACAATGAACTTAGGCATGGAAATATCTTCTCATTCCCCTGTGCTGTGCCTAATTAGATTTGTGAAGTCATGTGTAGGTTGTTTTCAATGCCTGTGTGGAGTGACTTCTGTTCTATGTAGCTTGGTCAGCCTTTGTCTGGTGCAGACTTATGTTCTCCCAACCAGAAAGAAGCACTGAAGAGAAAGGACTTTGCCTCTGGGCATCCATCGCACTATTCCCTGGGCATGTAGTCATGTAAAACTCTGGACAGACTTGGGTCACGTCCAGAGGCTGAGAGGGTTGACAATTATTTTTAATTTGGTATCCGCTTCCTACTGCTTTCACTCCTTAACTTTGCTCTGCCCCTGCCTCTTTTGGTTTCTCTCTCTCTCTGATGCTAACCTTCATGTCTTCCTGGCTTTGTTAAACCATCCAGAATTCTTACTTTTAGGTAAGAATTCTATAAGAATGTCTTATAAGTAGGGTAGCTATAAGTTTGTAATCTTCTGGTAGCCCTGCCAAGTGGTGGACTACTCTAGGACTCTGCAATTTAAGCTGCCAGTAGTTTGGTGGATTCTTCCTGATTTGTCAGGGTCTAAATGACTTTCTATCTACTGCAGTTCGAGCACTGAAAAGCAAATAGTTCATTTTTGAGTAAAGAAGATGCTACCACCTGTGTGTCTTCTGCGCTCCCCTCTGTCCCTCAAAATGTTTAAAAAATGGAGTGAAATACACTGTATTGAGCTAAATCATCAGGATTCCTGTTTGAATAGCAGAAGTACAACTTCTATACTACAAGAGTAGGAAGGTCTTTCCACTGGAAATGCTCTTTAACCCACACTAGTTCTTTAAAAGCAGTAAAATTCCCATCTTGCTTTGTGAGATCAAACAGAAAGCCAGTTGGTGCTAATAGGAAGAATCTGATTGACTTAATATGTTTGTATCAGATCCTTTGACAGAACTTATGTTTTTGAGAAGGAATTTTGCACTCTTCTGCCTCAACAGCATGACCTGTGTCTTTGACCACCTTGCTTCACTCGTTCAAAAGATTATATTCATTCTGTTTAAAAACTTTGGCTGAAAAGAGATGCATTTGTACACAGTAGAAGTTAGTTTAGCTGTTTCCTGTAATCAGCATTCTGTGAATTGGCCAACAGACTGAAATACTCACTTGCTGATGCACCACTGTTTTTTCACGGAGCTCTTGTGCATTCTGAGCCTGTGGCATGGCTTGGGAGATTTCAGTGGCCCAACTCACAGTCGAGAATAGCAGCATGGAAATGCTGGAAAGACTGGAATTTTGTGACAAAATTTGCAAGTGGTTTTCCTTTACTGGAAAAACAAAAACTTCTGTGGTATTCAACTTTTGATAAAAACTGTTTCTTTTCTCTTTGCAGCAGGTATTGTAATGAAATTTTGCTAAGCCAAATCCCAGATTTCCTGCTGAAAACCAGTATTGGCTGAGACACATTCAGATAGCCTTAGTTTACCTCCATCTGACTAGGAAACTTAGTTTGGTCTGTGAAAAGGACAACTGTACAGTTTGAGTTGAATTTTAATTAGGTCTAATGACTTTGTAAAAGGTTCTGTGGTTGCACAGGAAAATTCTGATTAGAGGCCCCTCCGTAGACCTGGCTCTGCAGGGAGGCAGGTGTAAAAGGCTGGTGCTAATTAGGAAATGTTTGGATACAATTGCGTGACATGCTCTGTGGTGTCATTTGTATCACATAAGACAATTTTTTTTGCACTCAGTAGGAAAAGAAGACTGATTATCAGTTTATGGAGTTTATTTTTCAACCCACATTTATTGACAGAAACATATAAATTCTCCTTATTATCTGGAGCTAAAAAACTGTGGTCATCTCACTTGCCTGGGGAGATCAGCAGAACTTCGCAGTTCTCACTTTTTTAATGAACTGTCAGAATTTGCCTTTACTCCCTACACAGTCCTCTCTTTCATGGTTTATATTGATTTATTTTACTGCTTGGTTATATTTAACTCTCTTTGAAAAAGCATTTCTTCAGTAGGGTTGAGGTGAGTTAAATATTGAGGATTCATGAACTTGCTTGTTTTCTTATTTCTTGAAAGATTCATGCGGTATTTTGTCACTGAAGTGCCTTCTTGCTTATTGATGGGAGAGGCTTCTCAGATCATTGGGTCTTGACTGTCTGTAAGGTTTTTTTTTCTCTGTGACTGAAAAGTTGTGATACACTCTGCAGTAAAATGGATTTGGAAGTTCATCTGTACTTTATGTCTCCATTCATGGTTAAGAAAGGAGGAGCTGCTTGATGCCAATACAGTATAGTACTATAGTACAATATGGTTTACATACATAAACTAATTAACACAAATTATTAAATGCTAATCTGCATAACACTGTAATTGCAGCATTACTTTGCATATTGATGTATAAATATAATAAATACTCTCCTCCTGTTTATATAAATAGTTAGGTCTATGAAACTTAGTAGGTTCAAAACCAGATTTAAGTTCTTCTAACTCTAATTTACTGCTGCTGTAGTTTGCAGCATCATTTTTATTTCAGTGGGAGATGTTGTGTCTCCTACACGGATTTTGGCTTTTGCACCCTGAAAATGCTGACTGTTTTCCATTTCAGGCTTACTGCTGAGACTTGAGGTGTCTGAGTAACATTCGAAATGAAGAACTGACTTGAAAGATGAAGGGAGGAAGACAGTCTGAACTTGTGCATCTTCCGTGCTTGTGACTCCATGTCCACCCTGTGAGCAAATGACAGTAGCTTACTCAGCGCAACCAGCTCCATGTTTTCTCCCAGTTGCACCATTTTCTGGCAACCAGTCATTAAAATCAGCAGTACTCTAGTGACATGCTGAACTGCTGGGGACATGGAGGCAGAAGACATGCAAATATTGAGGGAGTCTTAAGTAATCACTTCTCAGACTGTCTGTTCTTTTAGAAATAAAACTCTTACACTGAATAGTGAAATCTTGTCAGCAAGATGCTTTCCCTGTAAGCTGACAGAGGCACCCTCATCCTCCTGTTGTGGCTTTCTGTCTCTAGCAGCTATAAATTAGAATACTTTGATCCAGGACTCCTGGATTCTGTTTCCAGCTCTGTCACTCATTTGATATGTGACCATGGGAAAATTATATCTTTTGCAGAAGAGTTGCTCAGTCAGAAGAAAGGCTCCACACACAGTGCTGCAGGCTGAAGAACTGCTTTGTGCTCAGATGGCTGACAAAGCCCCTCAGATCCAGCTTTGTCAGGCAGGTAGTCTACACAGGTTCAAGCTGTTGACAAATCCCATCTGCTCTGCCAGCAGGTGATTCTAGCAGCCATGTGGGAGGGACAGCAACCCTCTCATTTGCCTGGTGTCAGACTTATATGTCATGAAGTCAGGAGACCAGATGGGATGTACTTCAGATAGCTGGGTTAAGCAAAGCACAGTGGAGCTCATTTGCTCTGCAGGCAAAAGCATGTTTGGGTGCCCTACCCCAGCAGTGGGCAGAGTTGCAGATTGCCTCTCAGCCTTCTTAACTGGTTTGCACTTAACTTCTCCCTAAATACATTTATAAGGACAAATGTTGTCTTTGTGGTTTAGCAATCTGTCTTTCAGCTTAGTCCTAAAGACACATTTAAGTAACTGTAGAGGTGAAGCCCTGCTGCATTATGGAAGTGCATCTTAAGCACTTGCAAAACAGGCAATACAATGGAAACTACTTATGTGTATGCTTATAATATAACACTCATTTTCTATGTGTATTTAAAGTAGAGTATTTAAAAAAATATAACTTGAAAGCTTCGTGACTTATATCCAACATTTTGAAGTGCAAAAAGTTAAAGGAAAAACATCTTATTGTTTCCACCTTCACTGGACATGTTTGCAAACAATCACGTATGTTTAAGGGTTTTTTTTGTGCCAGCTGTAGCTATACCAAATGATACAATATTTCATAAATAAACTGTCACTTATTCTGCATCTTTATTTAGAGGTGCTAAACAAGAGACTTCTCCCTGTTTAGTGGAACACACATGGAGAGAAAAATGTAAGAAATCTAACTCATGGAATAGTTTCAGTTCTCACTTATAGTAACAAGTAAAGTCACCTGTTCTTAGTGACTTTAGAAAAAGACTTACATGAATATCTCAGGGCAGATCTATGTCCTAATTACAGCTGATTCTGATTAAGCGACAGCAGCTGAAATAAGTCACTCACAGATCACGCTTTAGTTCTCTCTGTGATAATTCACCTTCTGAAAGTCTCTTGGAGAATACAAGACAAAATTATACTTTCTTAAAAAAACATATGTAAATATAGGTGTATAATATACAGTGTATTTGCAGAGTACACCTGTATCATAGATACCACAGCTGATAGGAGTTTTTCAAAAGTATTTTTAGAGTCTGTGCCCCTCACTATTACATAGAACTTTAAAGGACAGGCTGCTTAATTTTAAAATATTTCAAAAAATAGTTGTAATGAAATAAACTCAATGATGAACGTAAGCAAAATAAATTGTATTAATCCTTCTCAACACTGAGCTTGGTATTTCAATGACTTGAATTATGGAAAAACTTACATGCTGCCTGCTTTCTCTGTTAATTACTTTTTGCATATAACATGAGAGCTATTCATGAGTCAATTATTCGCAGGGTTGCATTCAATATAAACAAAGCTCTAGCAATTGAATTTGTAGACACGTTCACAACTTTTTACCCTTTTCTTCCACCTCCCCCAGCCTTCAATTCCTCATGAATGTTCAAGTCCCTTTTGTATTGAATGTCCAAGTCCATTCCTTGAATACTGAAATCTCTGTTGAGCTGAAAAGCCTCTGAATTCTGCATTGAAGAAAGATGAAATGCTACAATGGGATTTGTTACATTAGAAAAGAAGTTTTCTCAGTGACACTATTGTAAAAATTCTTGTGAATTACATGCACTGTAACAAGGCAATTGAGAATAAAGAAGGTGCAATGGTATGAAGCTGGCATTGATGCTAGCTACAAAGATGACTTGTCTACTTGGAGACATGGGATCTATCTGTGACGAACAAAATTTGAGATGAAGGCACGCATTCTGCATTAACTCAGACCCTTTAGCAGACCTTCTGGTTTGGCAGTAGTGGATTACCCTAAAGTGAATTCAAATGGCCATTGCTGAGCCCTTCCCGTACCTGAAAGGGGCCTACAAGAAAGCTGGAGAGGGACTGTTCATAAAGGTTAGTGATGATAGGATGAGGGGGAATGAGAATAAACTGGAGAGGGGCAGATTTAGGCTTGATATAAGGAAGAATTTCCTCACCATGAGAGGTTACCCACAGAAGTTGTGGATACCTCGTCCCTGGAGGTGTTCGAGGCCAGGTTGGATGGGGCCTTGGGCAGCCTGATCTAGTGGAAGGCCCATGACAGGGGATTTGGAACTAGATGATCTTTGAGGTCCCTTCCAACCCTGACTATTCTATGATTCTATGACTCTAGGTTTCTATGATTCTATGTTTCTATGATTCTATGGCTAACTACATAAAATTTAAAGTTGTAATTGGGAATATTGCATGCTATCTGAATAGAGTCCATCTTGAAATGTAGTATGTAAGAAAAGTGTTGCTTTTCTTCGTGTTAGTAAACAAGTGAAAGAAAGAATATTTATTAAAAAACCAATTTCTTGTGTGGTACCCACTCTACTCATAGAAAATACATTTTGGCAATATCTGTTGTAGTACACAATCATTTTTTGTTTTAGTGCCTGCTGAAGTTTCAAGTTGAGTTCTTATGCAATCTGGACTGAATCCTAGAGTAACAAGTTTGTGTATTCTCAGCAGGGTTTGGAGCAGTGGATGGAAGAGGTGTGAACACGCGTTTTGTTATGAGCATTATTCATAATTACAGTATGTGACAAGAAAAATTAGAGAGCACACAGATGGAAAGTACATAGTTCAATAGTTATATATGACATATATTAGAGTTTTTTTTCACTTGGGATTTCAGTATTTGGGTTTGATTTAGTTTGTGTAATTATCTCAGATACTTCGGAGATCATATATCTATTGGATTAGACAGAATTAGAAATACCAGCTGTGATATTGTGCTCATTTTCACATGCACAACCCACACAGTGTTGTTCCTAGTGATAACAGCCTAATGGTGGTTGTATAGATATATTGATGAGATGAGTCAGCATTTTTAATGGCTGTTGTTTTTCCAGAATTAACAGCCAAATCCTCCAGACCTTTGTAGCAGTTAAGGAGTTAAAGAAATATGGATCTGCATCCTACAAAAAATCCTAATTCTCACAAACACCTCAGCTTCAATGGTGAATACTACTTGTATTTAATATTCAATTGATATCACTGGAGGTGATTGTATGAATAATAATTGAGGGGAAAAAAAGCTGTAGACAAGCCCAGTATTTTCTTTTACTGAAGAATGGATCTTAAGGTCAGAAAATAAAATATGAAAACCCTGTTAATTTGCTATCTGTACTGTTATAGGGAGGGCAGAACATTACATAGCTAAATTACTTGGAAAAAATGGCATCTCTGCCTTGACATCTGTCTCTGTAAGAACATTATACCAGCTACCTTTGATCCACGATTAAAGCAAATATTCCAAATACCCACTCCCTCATCTTCTTGTGAATGGAAGGCATCATGGTAATTTTCACACATAATAAATCCCACTTCTGTTAAAAATAACTGTCTTAAATCTGGTGTGAAATTATTTAGCCATCATTCATAACACCCATTTGCTATAGACCAAAATTTTCTTTTTTTATAAATTAATTTTTCATCTCTTGGATATTTAGAAACTTGGGTCACTGTGATATAGTCTCCTCAATAACTCTAATTTCTTCAAATTTCCATCTCTCAAACTGTTCTCTGGCATTTCCAGCTACTGGGTTTATTTGTTTTTCCTGTAGCTTTTTTTTTTCATTTTTTTATTTGCTCTTCATGGACTGTGGAGTATAGAGCTTATCCTAACAAACCCATATCACTCTTATCACTGCCATTGTAAAATCATCTTTTTGCTGCTTCTCCCTGTGGAAACACAAACACTCTTTTAACATATTATTGTGTTGAACTATGTGACTCCTATGACTTTAATATGGTTGCACAAACTCTGCTGGTCAAGACACCAGTGTCTATTATTGTGTTCTTAGAAGTTTTACTAGCTGAACATTAGAAGTTATGCTCCTATAACTTTGCCTTTTCCACTCTTTACCTGCATAATACTTCAATATGCTCAGCTTAAGAAGAAATTCAGATTGCATCATATAACTGATCAGTCCTTGATATTATTTACAGTTCATTGTATCCTCCACAAATTTCATAAATAGTAATTTTATGTTTCTGGTTCTTGCTACATCAGTAAGAGCTGAGCATACAAAAAACTTCAGTCTATGAAGAGCATAAATTGCAATGATTCATTTGTATGGTGTTATAACACCCCTTTGTTATTTCCTGCTGCTGACTTTCCAGCTTTTACATTTCAGAGTTTTGTCCTGAAATCAGTAATAGAATGTAAAATGCATTTCACAAAAGAAGCCTGATTTTATTTCAGTCCAAATCCATCATTTATATATCCACTAAAATCTACCAGCATACCATCTGGTAAGGAGACAACAAGGGTGAGTTACACATAATGCAATTATGGTGTGAAAACACAGTCATTTGTGTTATTTATTAGATTTTATTACTAAAATACTTAGTAAAGATTAGATTGTAAGCTAATAATACTGTTCAGTATGCCTATCAAAATATCTCTGCACATTTTACATTTCTTAGGAATGTAATTCAGCTTTCATTGAAATCATAAAAGATTGACAAAACCAGAAAATCTTTTAAGCATCATTCCTGAAAAGTAGCTTCCTAGCTCCTTTCCTTGCTCCCCTCTCTTCCACCTGTGCTCTTTGTGGCTTTTAATTTTAATTGATTCATCTTAGTAATGTATCCACTAAGTATCAGCAGTGACATTACCATGTAAAACAGAGGGCATTGTTTTATACGGAACAGACAAAGTTCATATTTGGAAAGAAGTTATTTGGAGGTGTTGATCAAAACATCTCAGAGTTCATGGTGCTTATGAAAGGGACTGCAATTTGCAACATTGTATTCTAATTCATGTCTTTCAGTAATCGAATTAATGTACACAGATACTCACACAGTTTATGCTGGGTTCACTTGTTATTTTGCTCTTCGCTCTTTAAAACTTACCTTGTAAGATTTTTCTGCTGTTATTCAAACCAGAATTTTCCCATGGTATGTCGGACTGGAATATGGAAACCTGCATTTTCCAAGGATTTTCTTTAACTACTCAAAATTTTAGACAGAAGAGTATTGAGCAGTTATGAATACTCAGTTTTCGTGATTTAAGTATTGTTCTATATTTTTGAACAGAAACACACTTCTGCTGTACAATTCTGCTGTTATTCTTAAACAGTATATATGTAAGGGGTTTTTTTTTGTCATGTACATCCTGTGTTTATGGTCAGCAGATTCTAGCTGTGAGTCCACCAAAGCACAATGACTGTTGCTCAGTAGGATCTTCAGCATCATCATTATATAAACCTTTCTAAGCATTTGGCTGTTGCACTGACAGTATGCAAATATTTAACAGTAACAGAGCAATAGAGACTGACTAGGTCATGAAAGTGACTGAAATATGGAATATCTATATAATTCCACATATTTATTTAATTTGGGCAGAATTGTGTGTGGTAAATATATGAAGATTTTGTAAAATCAGGATTAATGGAGAAGCCTGGTATTCAATTTATTAATGGGTTTACTAAATTTTTTTCCATGGGTGCAAGTCTGTTTGTGCAATCTTAAATCCAGATAAATATGATACAAAAGTCTGACACTCAACAATCCATATTTATGCAAACCTGTGATATAAATTGTATTTCCTCTATATAGAAAAAAAATCCTTGCTCTAAGCATACATATTTTGTTAGGTTAATGTGAAGTACAGAAAAGTTAGGTTTTATGAATAGACCGTAACCATACAGGGATTTTATGCAGTGATAATTAATACAGTTTTAAATATTTGGTAGAAAGAATCATGTTTAACAGCTGTTTCAGCATTTTCATTTGTGAGGGAACAGATTTCCTTGCTAAAAGAGACTGGAACAGTGCACATCATTTTATGCTTTCATGTATGAGGCTTACAAATGAGATTCTGACAAAGAATCTGTTTTGGTCCTTCTTGCTTTTTTCTGTTATTGAGAAGAAAGTCATTAGATGTAGCTAAAAAATAAATAATGGAATTTTTGGTAGCTCATTAATTATTTAATGATTTTAAATTAAGTTAACACTTACTTGTAGACAAATATAAGCAGAAGGTAATTAGTGGAGTGGTGGTGAGGAGGGGAGAGAGATGTACATGCCTTGAGTATGCTGAACACTATGGCTCTGGATACTAGGATGATCACCTGTTTTGATTTTAATATTTTGTGAGTTATTTAGAGGTGGCTTGCTTTCTTTTTACGTACAAAGTCCTTTTAGACTAAATAGACAATGAGTGCTATAAGAGTTTACAGAAATGATGATCAATTATAATTGCTGGCAACATTTCTGAAGTTGCTTATTTGGAGTTGAGCTGGTCATGTTTTGCTTTCATAATTACCCCTTTTTGTACAGATCCAATTCATATCCTTAAATGTGGGGCACTTGCTTTGAAGCAGAGTAAAGGACAATTGCTCTGTGAATTCAAGAGTAGGAGAAGTGACTGCTGATTTTGGTCCTTCTATAGCAAAAACTTGCAAATACCAGCCTTCTGCGGTTCTTCCAGGGGACACAGAGCAATCAGCAAGGAAGAGTGGACCTAGATATACTCTGAAACATATCACTGCTCTTGTTAAGAAAATTTCAATATGTCATTGAATATTTTGAGAAAAACGTGGACATGTAGGATTTTTCTTCATATGATTGTATATACAGACAATATTGAGAGCTTTCTTGGAAATAAAAATAGAATACTTCTACTAGTAAAGAAAGTCTTTGGATCCATGGCCATTTTTTTATTCCCTAAGAAAGGTAAAAGTATAAGCAGCCTCTTCATACTATAGAGTAGTTATTTTTCTGCTTTAATAGATTCACAGATGATACTAAGGTGTCAAAAGAAGAAGTACTTGGACTTAATACTATAAAATTCTTGACTTTAGTAAGAAAAAGTTTGATTTTTTAAAAAACCAAATGTCTCATTTGAAGTAACTTCTCCTGGCTATATATCACAAATATTAAATGGCTCTTAATTTGAAACAATTACCTCCTTGAGCCACATCCTCAGGTCAATCGTACTGCCTTATGTCCCTTCATTTTCAATAGCTGAGGGCTCAGCTCACTGAATCTATTCTTGTGGAGGTTAAATTATCAGTAAATAAAAATAGATGTAAAATTTCACCCCAAAAGAAGGTATGTTTGTTTAAATTCTGCTAAGGTTTTATTAGTCATAAATATTGGTGGCCTTGCAAATGAGTTGTGTGGAAGTGGGATTTCTATGTGTTCATATTGTCGGTAGAATAATTGAAGTTGGTATATTTTTTAAACTTCATATCACCAAATGTAAATGAAAGATTCATGATAGAATTCATTATCTTGGCTACAGAGAAGACTTTTTCTCTTCTTGGTATTTTTCCTCCAGCTTGGTGCAAATGTAGAAACGTAATGGTCAGCATGAAAATCCTTGTTTGTTTTTCATCTTCAGCTGGGGATGTCACAATTCTGATCCTGTTAGTGTGAATAGGTCCCAGATCCACACTTTCCCTCCTGTCCCTACTTACCCCAACCCTTTTTGTTTGTTTGTTTCTTAATGTTGGTTTGTTTGGTTTTTTTTTTTTATATTGTTTTGTTTCAGGGTACAAAGAGCATTAAGAGCAAAAATCCAGCCTTTCTGTGCTTCCCTGGCAATTGTTACTTGGGGAGTCCATTTATGTTTGCTAGGATAAGCTGTTCACTGTCCTAGTTTCAACCTTTTTCCCTCTTCCTAGCTCCATGTAAGCCTGTTAATCTTGGACAGGGTGGTGATCAGGGTGATGTGGAGGCCTTTTTCTATGACAGCTGAACCCAAACTGCCAGTTTTCTTCATGGTATCATTCAAAGAACCAGCATTAACTTAAAGTTGCTGTTGGTCTGGGAATGTACATTGCTGGTACAGCTGCAAAAGATTTTTATACCGGTACCCTGACTTATCCTGTCTCTTTGCATTTTCATGCATACATTTTGCCTTCCATTTTTGAGGGGTGATTTTTCACTCAGTCTTTCAGCAAACTACTCTACCTAGCAACAGTAAATAAGCCAGATGATGAACAAAGCTAAAGTTACTGCACAGGTTTCATCATTGCTTCCATGCCTCTTAACAGTGTTTGATGGGCAGAGCTAAGAATATATTTACTTAATGTGAGCTGTAAGTCAATTCAGATATGAATGTTGAGATATTAAGCACAGCCTGATCCCTTATGAGCGGTGGAGTTTTGATAGCTGACTCAGGGTTTAGACTATTTAGCATCAGCAAAAGCCTAATATTTACAGTGGAGTTGACATGAAAAGATTCCAACCAGGGATTTCATCAGCTTGGTATTTAAATGTTTGGTATCCACATGTACCAAGGCCTAAGGCAAGAAGCAGAATTCATCACAAAGTCAGCTTTAGAGCCCATTTCACATTCAGTCACAGTATAAATCATCATTTAGAGAAAAATCAAGAGACTTTGAAGGATATATTTCAGGGGTTCCATGGAGAATATGTTAAAAACAACTACAGTGACTTATGACACGTTAAAGAATGTCTCCTGTCCAAACTGTGACCAGCTAGAAGTAAATGTTGGGTTCCAAATATTCTGAACCTCAGATTTTTCAAGTCTGTGTTTATGAGTTTTGCATTTTATAATATTGCAGTCTGTTGTATTTAGACAGCATTTGCTTCACATGGACTCTAACGAAGGGAACAGAGACCAGCTAACCAGGCACGTAAATTTGATTGTTTGTTTTTTAAAAGCTGTAAGGTGTGGTATAGAGCCAAGGAAATTTGAAATCCAGAAAACTCCAAAGGACTCAAAGGCTTTCTTCTAACTACTAATGATTATTGAAATGCAAGAGAAAAAAGCAGAAGGACAAGCAGAGATTGATATGAGGCAGAAAACTTGTTAAGAAGCATCCCAGTGAATAAGAGGTTGGAGAATGTGAAAGGAATCATCTTGGAGAGGAAGGGAGCACCTTGGCTGATGGGAAAGAGGAGTGAGCTCTGTTGTGGAATGAAATGCTTGTTGCAGGATGGTATCTGAGATGATATTTCTCTTCTTGGAAATGTAACCAGTGAAGTAAGGGTGAGGCAACAGGAAATCTGCAGTCCCTGACATAAGAGGTAAGGGTCAAAGAAGCTATAATTTTATAACATAGTTTAGGTCATGATAGTATAAATATATCCTGGAACCTTTCCAAAGATTTGTGGCCCTTGGAGCCCTGAGTGGCAACATTTCTTTCATTCTGTGATCTCTTCTTAGAGATTTTGTGCATTTATTTTATCTAAAAGTCATGTTAGTTCTCAGGGTGGGATTTCCCTAACCTAATTTCAGGCAAATCTGACTCTGCATCTGTCCTATTCACCTGGGTAATTTTGTAGTCAGTGAAGACAGCTCCATATTTCCAGGAAGGTATACTGCTGTTTTAAATCTGTTTGAAATGTCTGGCTTAGGAAGAGATGAATGATGCCCTAGACCTTTTCTGTCTAAACCCCACCTACACTGTTCACTCCATCCTGTTAAGAACCTCATGCATACTGGTAATTGTTATTTATCATTTCTCCCACTTTAGTGAAGGCACTAAATTAGTAGTCTCAGACACAGGGAATGTTCTTGAATTTTTTTTTTTTGCTCTTCTCTCAGGCAGAAGTATTCTCACAGCAGTTTGTACCATCTTCAAGTTTGTCGAAGGCCAGGAGGACAGCATCAGTGAAAGGGATTAAATTAATTAGACTAGCAAACATATATAACCTTTGCTGTGGATAACTCATTTATTAACTTCAAAACTTTGGAGACAATGTGCTGCAGATTTAGGTACTACACCATCTGCTACATCTCTTAATCAAATATGTAAGCAAATTGGAAGTGCAGGGTACCCTGTGCAGCAAAAGGATTTGTTTTTTTGAGAACAGAGACACAGATAACAGATGACACATTTTCATCTCCCCTTTCTACTTAACCTGTATTCATATCACACACGTATGTTAATTCCTTTGCCATCATAGCAGTTGTAAGTATCAAGGTATCAGAGTGCTTGTAGAGGACATATGCTCTGGATGTGCTACACTACTACAAAGTACCTGGGGATAGGACACACCAGGACACAGACTAGAAAGCAGTCACTTGCCAGAAAACAGCCTTCGTAAACAGTGAGTTCTTGTTCCAGGGTAGTCGTCTCACCTGGTTTCAGTTTTAATGATGGATTTCTGGATAAACTGTAGTTCTGTGACTCAAGAAGTGGCAAGACAGGCTTTGAACAAAAAAAAAAGGTAACTTGGATATTCTAAAGATCTATAGTAAGCAAACAAACAAAACCAAGACAAAAATCAAAAGCCAAGGAAAGGATCTTCCAAATCCTTGAGCCTCACAGCACTAGTACATAGCATTTATTATATTCTCTTTTAGCAGTTAAGGAGAAAGAATAATATAGCAAGAAAAAAGACAGCAGGTTAAATAACCTAAATAAACTCTGTGAATCTCTGGTCCTATAGAAGTACTTAGAAGTACTCTCTTAAAATATTTGCATAGCAAGATAAGAATTCAGACTTAGAGAAGACTTTTCCATTTATATTCTATCATCCTCAGAATAACATGTGAGTGTTTGCACAGAGGCATTTTCAACACTTGGTCACTGTGGAAACTGCTGAGATGCAACTGGCATTTGTCTGCCTGGAGTATAGGATTGCAAAGCATAGGGCAATGTTTTTTTCTTTAATCTTTGTGGTCAAAGGTGGAAGCCTTATTTTATGAGAATGAACTGAAACTTAGTATCTTCCAAAGAATCAATTTAAACCTTGTTTTTAATAATGACAAAAGGCAGGTCAGACT
The DNA here is from genome assembly GCA_033558105.1 of Coccyzus lansbergi. Lineage (NCBI taxonomy): Eukaryota > Metazoa > Chordata > Aves > Cuculiformes > Coccyzidae > Coccyzus > Coccyzus lansbergi. Next base: position 1,845,266 of record JAUMJK010000081.1, on the reverse strand, counting down.
AGCAAAAGGCAGAGCAGGCCATTTATGAGATCATAGGTGGAAAGATTATAAAATGAATATTTAATAAAGAAAAAGACCTAGGTTGCCTGCAGTGGGGCAATGTGAAAACCTCGGAGAGAAATCAGGTGATTTTTCAGTGTGTGATTTAAAAAAAAAATAACTCAGGCCCTTCAAAATATCAGTAGCAAAGCACATTTCCAAAGTGTGCTGCTGCAAATACATGTAGGATAGGCCTCCTTGATCCATTTAGGCTGGATTTTGTCTTTAATAAATTACAAAGGCTCCTACTGGCTTTAACCTCTGGGCTCCCCTATTCAGGTTTGAAAGGAGAATGTCATTCAGGGGATGATTTAAAGCAACTGGATTTCCTATAACTCAGGGAGGGAAAAAAAGTAGGAAAGTTTTTAAAATGCATGTGAAACACTGCCTTGTCATCTGTACATTTTATGATACTCAGCAAGAACTGGTAATCTTTGTTTAGTGTTGGCAAAATACACTAGTGAGATGTTGCAGTGAAGTCTTATTATTTATACTGTGGGATTTGGTACAAAATTTACTAAGCTTCATTCACGAGAACAATCTTGTGAATTATTAGCATAAATAACAGAACTTAAGGGTTGCTGTCAGCGTTAATGAGCAAAGTATATTATGTGAAGCTTTATACTTGCTTATGGCTTGTCTTTAATTATTCATCAATTTGCAAGCCATGGTAATTCACAGTTCATCTGCCAGCCGTTAGTGTAAATTAGTGATATTCTGCTTTTATATTAATTCTGTTTACAACATTTGCTTGCAATATGAAGGAGAACATTGTACATTCAGTTGTCTGATATGTACCTCTACTATACACACCACTAAAAAAAATTATAAGCATAAAAGCTGTGGATGTACTTTAGCGTCTGTCCTTAGTATTGTTTTTATTTTATGAGCATTGAGAGAAAATCTTTTCAAGGGTTGCCTTTAAATTTACTTTCAGAGCTAGAAGAAAGGAGACACAGAGAAAATTATGATTTTTTTTTCTTGGACAATCCAACTATCAGAAGGGAAAATTTGGTAAAGCTCTGTCATAATTTCTTTAAAATTATTAACTAAGCTATATAGTTGTTGAAAAAACGACTATCCGCAGAAGCTGCTGTCTCCAACTAATAATTTATTTTAAAGGCCAAGATTAGGATTCATTACTTGACTTAATAGACTGCCTTTTGTAATTGTGTATTTCATAGTTTGTATTTTTTTCATCTTCTTTGTCAATTGTCTTGTAAATTTGTACAAACTAGAGGATATTTTACTATAGTACAGATTTCAAACTTTCTGTTAAGTTACACTGCTTCCCACAGACCTCAGTGGGACTAATGAGATGCAACAATTAGCATTACAATTTGAGTCCAACAGAGCACTTAAGTTATTGTTTATCCTGAAACCTAAAACTAGAGTCATTGACTCAAAATTTTGCACATTTTATGTGCTTTATTTGGTTAAGTTTTAAAAGAATAAACTTCTCCACTAACTGTGTGAGCCACCTCTAAAGGCTGGGCATCATATACATTTTATGACATCTCGTTTTACAGCAAGATGCTCTCAGATTTGTAGTTATTGTTTTGATTATAAATAATCTGGGGTGTGTGTATACATTAAATAGCAAATACTATGTTTGCTGCTATCTAATGCCAGCTTACCTGAAAGCTCCAAATATATATCCCTCACAGAGCTTCATAACAGAGGAAGAACTGTTGTACTCTAGACTATAAGTCTGTCCCATGTAGTGGTGCACACAGTTGAGTCTTTATTGCAATGAAGGAGTTTCAGGGTACTCTGGGGACAAAATTTTCTGGATGGATATAGGCCTGTCTCTTTCTGTGGGAGGAAGCTCATGTGGACTTGAAATATATATTTTTCTTTTTTCCTTTTTTTAAATTATCCTCAATACATAACACCTTCTGAACACCCAGGGAGTGTAGAGGAAGATAGAGAAGAAAAATGTAGCCTTATGAGCTAAATCAAAAGGAAAGAGGATTGTGTGTATCCATTGTGCACTGCCCAGTCAACATACCTTACTATTTACAATTGGTATGTCATTATTGACAAATAGGATGAACTGTAACTCCCAAACCATATCCAGTAAGAGTCAGTGAATGAGAGTTAAATGCTCAGATGTGGAATTTTCCTACTCCTACACTGCTGTACAATTTACTCTGCACAGGTAGCTGGTCTTATGCATTTCAAAATTTGCTTTATGTATTTCATTGAAAAATTACTGCATAAGAAATTCTGCAACCCTTTGTCACAAAGTCTGTGAAACCTAAGCAGGAATTTTCAAATGAAAATTGCAGTTACAGCTCCTTCGGGTAGGTCTTTTCAGCACTCGGTAAGCTGTTCTGCCTGTTGATTCCAACAACAACAATATACAGCCTAGTAAGAAGGAAATTAAATTTCAAATACTGAGTCCCTATAGAAAAAGTCTCCTTGTGGCTCCCTTAATCAAAATATGCTCCACTTCAGAGAGGAAATTAAATCAAGGTGGCCAACTTCTCTCCTTTCTCTCTCCCTCTATGAATAAGTAAGCCAGAACTGCACTGATTTATTGAGGAAAAGAATGATTTTCAAGAGGTAAAAAGTGCATTTGGAACAAATGCACTACGTATCTGTAAAGTACAGCAGAAGACTGTTTCTATTCCTGGACATCTCAACTGTAGTACAAAGTCTTATTGCAGCATTACCAAGCACGTCATCAATATCCCATGTATAGGAAGGTAAACAGCCTCCTTTAAAATGTGCTCCACGACTTGAGCCTAACCAAGTGGGTTAACACAGAAGGGAAGAAAGGTATGGATGGCAAAATATTGAAGTATATTTTCTGAGACTTGTGGGACTTGGTGCATAAAAAAACGAGGTGCTTTGAATGTCCCTTGTCCTTGAGGTTATCTTGGATACTTAGCAGAAGTTGAGGGAGGGTGACAATTATGTCTCACTCATACGGAGGTCCCAGCATGTATCATGCATGAGAAGACAAAGAGGCTGGGAATTGCCTGCCTTGCAGGCTGTGTAGCAGGTAACAAACCCAAAGATAAACTAAAGGTCTAGGGCAGATGATTTTACACTCCTCCAAAAGTTTTACCTCAGGCTGATAACCACTAGCTCTGTATTAAGCTCTTGTAGATTTTTTTTTCCTTTCACCATTTCGGAGAAGAAACAGAAAATAATCTTCTACACTTAGAGCAACATTTTCAACTGATTTAGTGAAGAAGACTTGGATAGGCAAATAAAGATCTGAAACAAATAAGTTTTATTGGGTCCTTAATAGAAAGGCTTAGTGGGAGATGTTTAATGCCATACAGAGCACCCAACTCCTGCCTTTTATTTTCTGTGAGACTTAGTCACTTACTTGTCATCTCTGTCTCCAGAGTACAGCTGTTAATATTTTAATTTAGAATCCAGTTTATAGTTAAAATAGCTCTATTTCAAGGTAGGTTTTTCTCCAGCCCACACAAAAAGCTTAGTTTGAAAACTGTGACACCATTTGTCCATGTTCTGTCCAAAACCACCATTCAAGCTAAATCTGGTAGTTTTTATTTCCCAGCTTTGAGTGTACACAGGATAACAGGGAGACCTTTGTCTGAGGATAGGAGACTAGAGACAGGATTTATTTCAAAAATAACCAGTCTATGGGCTGAGAGCTGATAACTGGGAAGCCCACTTTGTTTGGCTCATTCAACAGAGCCTGAGCTGGAAGAAGGCAATGTGCAAACACTAGACTAACGTCTCACAAATAAAACACCACCTAGTGAATCAACAATGAAGCATATGTCTCCCTGTCAAAATAAAATGATTTACTAAACATTACCTTCAGATAATGTGTGCTGTACTTCTGGTGACTCATAAAGTTGGTGATTCAATGACCTATATGGATCTTACTATTGTTAGATTGCTAGCTCCAGTTTCTTTTAAGTGCCACTCTAACAATATGACTGATTAGGAGAATGAAGACTTATCAAAATAAAGCTATAAAAGGACTACATTTTGCATGTTTGTTTTGAAATGCAGGCTAGAGCCTAAATCTGGGGCTTAGCTCAGCACTGTGGTGTCAAATCAATCAATGTTTTTCCCAGCAGCAAGGGAAGTGGTCTTTACCTTACTGCTGCATACTAAACATGCATCCACGAATACTATATGACCACACTTGGAATACATTCTTTTCTAGAGGCAATTTAGGGATTAAAAAATGTGGCATCTACCACCTGTGTTTATAAAATGTCTAATTTGTCTAAATGTCCCTTTGTTAAAGAGTCTAATTTACTTTCCCACCTACTGTGCAGGGAAGGGGGAAAAAAGCAGATCTGGAAATATCAGGGCAGTTAAAATGAGGGCAGGGTGATGGGAGAGGAAAAATGTGTCTGTGATAGATGCATATTCACATAAATTTATCCTTACTTGTCCTAGTCCATCACAGGAATTGGTAAGTTATGACATAGTCACTACCAGTACAACAGAACCTCAAAGCTGCTGTGTATTGCTGCTTGCTGATGGTCAGCTTCTCTACACATGTATTATGATTTTTGGTTATTGGAATAATTGTCTGTGTCTTCACCAACTGTATCTGTTGTCCTCAGGATTTTTGCTTGTACGGGTGTTGCTTTACAGCAAATGAACCTGATTGAACAAGACATTAGTGTCAACACATTAACTCACACTTGTATACAGATACAACTGTTTGGATAATTTTGTGTTGCAAAATTTTTAATTACACTACTGTAAGCTGGCTCACCTTCTGTCACATGGCTCACCATGTTCAGTTCGTGTTCATGTTTAGTCTATGTTCATTTTCTGGTCCCATTTATAATCAACAAAGAGAGTGGAATCACATCTTGGAGACTTATGTCTCACTCTCCTACCTGAAAATGGATCCCAGGTATTTTCCTGACACTAGATAGGTGCCTAAAGTATGTGAGATGAGTCTCATCAAAAGAAACATGGCCAGCAGTTCGAGGGAGGCGACTCTCCTCCTCTACTCCACTCTTTTGAGGCTCCACCTGGAGTACTGTGTCCAGTTCTGGAATCCTCAGTTGAGAGAGTTGGAGAAGTTGTGCAGCCTGGAGAAGGCTCCAAGGAGACCTTGCAGTTACCTTTCAGTACCTGAAGGGGGCCTGCAAGAAAACGAAGGAGGGACTTTTTACAAGGGCATGGAGTGAGAGGATGAAGTGGAATGACTTTAAATTAGAAGAGGGAAGTTTTAGATTACACAGTAGGAAGAAGTTCTCCATGATGAGGGTGCTGAGGCACTGCAACAGGTTACCTAGGGAAGTTGTAGATTGCCCCCTCCCTGGAAATGTTCAAGGCCAGGTTGGATGGGGTCTTGATCAGACTGATCCAGAGGGACATGTCCTTGCCCATGGCAAGGGGGTTGGAACTAGATGATCTTTAAGGTCCCTGCCAACTGAAACCATTCTGTGCTCCATGCATAGAATCATAGAATCACCAGGTTGGGAGAGACTCACTGGATCATAGAGTCCAACCATTTCCACCAATTGCTAAACCATGCCCCTCAGCACCTCATCCACCTGCACCTTAAACTCCTCCAGGGAAGGTGACTCAACCACCTACCTGGGCAGACTGTTCCATTGACTAATGACGTTTCAGTGAAGAATTTTTTCCTTATGTCGAGCCTAAATCTCCCCTGGCGGAGCTCCCCTCTTGTCCCGTCCCCTGTCACTTGGGAGAAGAGGCCAGCTCCCTCCTCTCTACAACCTCCCTTCAGGCAGTTGTAGAGAGCAATGAGGTCTCCTCTTAGCCTCCTCTTCTCCAGGCTAAACAACCCCAGCTGCAGTAAAAAGATTTGGTTTTGTATAGTTCTCGAAAGGGTGGCTAGACTTCATGAAACAGATTCACATACTAAAAATATTATAACTGTGTTGTTGAAGAGAAGTATAACAAGTCACTCGTATTATTCCACTCTGGAAAATCTTTAGGGATCCTTGCAGTTCTCTATTTATCCTGAGACAAGAGTAGACAATGGCAGTGATCAAAATGAACAACTTTTTTTTCTTGTTTTCCATGTTTTATTTACTTGTGGGGATGTGGAAACACTGAATAACAGGCATAGTTTTTCCATAAAGGACCACAAAGGTCTTCTTTCTTTCGTTGTTGTGAAATATAAAAATGCACTTGCTGCAATACTCTATACAGCTGGTAGGTTGTGATTACTGCTTACAGACCTAATCACATCTCCTCTGAATTTACCTTTATATTTTATATAGGAGTGAATTTTATGGTTTTTTTTTAAAAAATAAGTGTATTTGAGGAAAGGTGAAGGAGCTGCAGAGAGATTTTACAACAAATTGAACTCAGATCTGCTAAATTCACAGTGGGCATAGCAAAACAGGTTATCACAGGGAAACAGATTTTCATACAACAGCTGATACATGATCGCAATTCATGTGTGCTTTGCATTTCCCCTGCAAAACAGGATGTGAATTATGCAAGAGTAGCTTCTTCAGTGAAAGCTAGCTGAGTTAACTCAAATTACTTTTCCTTTTCTGCCTGCAATGTACACGTTAGTGGAGAGTTGCAGGAGATCGGGAGATGCATATTGAATTCTTATCCTATGGTAATGCTTGTGTATTTGTACTCTTGATTGTTACTTGATATGGTATCTCAGCAAGCCAATGTTTTCTTCTCTGGTAGGCCTGACTGGACTGTTTCTAAAATTGGCAGCTATCATTGACTTGAATGGGTTTAAAATTCAAGCTAAAAATGTCTCTCTATGTAAATAAGCAACATATTTTATATTCTCAGCCAGTATCCTCTAGCAAAGTCTGAATGTGTTTGTGAACAACCCATCATTATATCTTAAAAAAAAAACCCTGCAACATTTGTTTGTTTATGTAACATTCGTTTTAACTCTGTGAATTGTTTATGCTTGGTGAAAACTGATTGCAAAGTCCTAATGATTTTGTATTATTTTGGGGACATCTATGACAGTGCTGACTCTTAATTCCTCTTTACTTGCACTCACAATACACTCCACATTTGTCTTCCTTTGAACAGGGCTACAATTATTAATCTTGGCCTGATATCTGATGCTTGCATTTGAAAGCATCAGAATCTCCAGGACTATCATTATGGGCATATGAGTCACATCCCATGTTGAAGTTTCTGGTTTATCCCACTTGCTGTGGGTAGCATTTGCAGTAAGCTTTTCCACATAATGATAATGCTTGCACAGTGTTCTCCATGAGCAAAATATTGTACAAATATCAACTAACTAACCCTTGCATGACCTATATGCTGTGAATAAACATGTTATGATCCTCAGAGGCAAGGGCAGGAAAGAGTGGGAGGAAAAGAATGGCTCTCCTCCCTTCCTCCTCAAAGAGCAAGACAAGTTTTCCCTCCTCTTTCAGATTTATATAAGGTTTTTCCCTTGTTCCTTGAACTGTGCAACAAGAGCTGCTTTTTTCCATTTCCAGAGACTTGCACCTTGTCTTGTCTTTGTTTTACAGGGAAAAGAACAGAGGGAAGAAAGGGATGCACAGGCACTATACAAGAGCTTTCTGATATGGCTGCATTCAGATCTGCAGCACTCATTTATGCGTCCATAGCACTGTGTCTGTCCACATTTACATAGTTTTGTCCCTGCTGAATGCTTTTGTTCCAGTTTACATGGGTTTAAAGTGTTTCTGCAGGCTTTTGGATCATTTTATAAGCAATCCTTATCAGGTAAACACTCATAGATCCAAATGTTTGGAAGAAAAAGAATGAATTCACATTTAGCTGCTGAAACATGTCCATGATTACTTAAAAATGAAAATCAGAAATTATATGTAAAACCATACCATGTCTCTTTACTAGAAGTACTTGTATAAAATGGACAACAAGCATCGAATTCTTCTGATTTTCAAAAGGTGAGTTCCTCTGTTCTGTAAATGCACCTTGTCTGCAGTAAAGGTGTCCTGCAGCAAGGCTCAGTGGGCAACTCACGGTCCAACACATCAGAAGGACAGATTTTATGTTTTTATCACAGGATTAAGCGACATTTATATGCCTTGCATCTTGGGTAGATGTGGGATTACAGCGAAAATTCCAAGCCCTTCAGTCTCTATGCAGTTTAAAGTCTTCCCTGCTGGCCAGTGCATTGTAAACACAGGGAACATAGGACATGTGAATGGAAGTATATAAATGATTATGATTCCATGTGCTTAAAATTAGTATCCTCTGATAGTCAGTGTGCAATGGCTGAATTGCCTTAAGGTCAAAGAGGGGAGAACAGTATTTCACACATATACATTTATCTGTTTTCTTGTTCTGAGTTTAACAGACTGCAATCTGTAGTGACTGAAAATGAGCAAAATGACTACACCACAAGGCAGAGATGTTGGGCCAGAAATTGCCATTATCTATGTTTTTATGCCAAGCATAAGAAAATATCAAGGAGTTGTTATGTGGTATATTTGAAGTGATCAACAAGACAGATGCTGCAGTCATACACCTCCTACAAGTACTTCTGATCAATCAGCTCTCCAACATGCAGCCTTCTAATTACAAGGGAAAGCACATGTAGATCACCAAGGCTTGTTCAGATTTTCCAGACTTGTTAGATTTTCCATTTCCTTCAGGCTCTTTGTTCATTAGACCCTTGTCTGCTGTATCCTATCGTCTTCCCATTGACATCAAGCGAATAATTGTTTTTCTGACATTGAGTGGATTATTGAATGATGCCTCAACTACAGCCTGAGTTGTTATATTTTGCTTCCTTTGCTGCTGAGGCCTTTCCTGCTGTGTAAACACATTTGTACATCATGGCCTATGTGACTATCTTGATTTTAAAACAGAGAAAACAAGTACAGCCTATCCATACACTTATTATTATCCTAGGATTTTCATTCAAATATTAAAGTTAAGGTTTCTTATGTTTTCTAATCTTTTGCAGTGGATCTGCTCCAGAAAGTGCCAGCTATAAGAGATGCAACAGGAAAAAATGACTCATTTTTCCCTGAAAAGAGTAATTTCAAATGATTGCACCGCTGGTCCTAATTTAAAATCAGGATCATGATAGCAAGGAAAATACTGGTGAATTATAACAAGTATTTCTCCTGTTAGTTCATAAATATTTTCAGCTAAATGGCTATAATATTTGCATTCTTTCATTGAAATAAAGAAAAGACTGTTAAAAAAAAGAGAGTTCTGTTAACATGTACTTTGAATGTTTAAAGTGTTTCAGCTAATGCTTATACATTTGCCCTTGTTTAAAGTAGAAGTACAATGTCTGCTCACTAGCTACCCTCCAGGCTTACAAGTTTTAAGAAGTATCCGTGATTTCTACAGAGAGTTTCACAATAGTGGATTTCAGCCAATAAGTAAATTATACTAACAGTAGACAACACCTGTAAAGCTCTGCCTGAGAAAGTAACGATAATGATAATGCACTTGGGACACAACAACCCTATGCAGTGCTACAGAGTAGGAGAGGTCTGTCTAGAAAGCTGCCAGGAGGAGAAGGACCTGGGGGTGTTGGTTGACAGCCGACCGAACATGAACCAGCAGTGTGCCCAGGTGGCCAAGAAGGCCAATGACATCCTGACTTGTATCAGAAACGGTGTGACCAGCAGGTCCAGGGAGGTGATTCTCCCTCTGTACTCAGCACTGGTGGGACCGCTCCTTGAATCCTGTGTTCAGTTGTGGGCCTCTCACCACAAGAAGGATGTTGAGGCTCTGGAGCGAGTCCAGAGAAAAACAATGAAGCTGCTGAAGGGGCTGGAGAACAGGCCTTATGAAGAATGGCTGAGAGAGCTGGAGTTGTTTAGTCTGGAGAAGAGGAGGCTGAGGGGAGATCTCATTGCTCTCTATAACTACCTGAAAAGTGGTTGTAGAGAGGAGGGTGCTGGCCTCTTCTCCCAAGTGCCAGGGGACAGGACAAGAGGGAATGTCCTCAAGCTCTGCCAGGGGAGATTTAGGCTAGAGATTAGGAAAAAATTTTTCACAGAAAGGGTCATTGGGCACTGGCAGAGGCTACTCAGGGATGTGGTTGATTCACCTTCCCTGGAGGTGTTTAAGGTGCAGGGGGACAAGGTGCTGAGGGACATGGTTTAGTGTTTGACAGGAATGACTTGATGATCCGGTGGGTCTCTTCCAACCTGGCTGTTCTATGGTTCTATGATTCTATGACTTTTTTCTTTCACAAATGCAAATGCCAGACTTGTGCCAACATAGTGCCTTAGAATTTGAATTTGCTCTCTTGCAAAACCATGCCCTCTGTCAAAAAAGCATAACCTTGTCATTTGTTGTAGAGATGGATATAAATGTAGAAATCTGTCATTCTTGTCCTAGAGACAGCTTTTCATATATGTGATTCAAGATGCCACATTTAGCTGTTCCTTCCTCTTTGCTCCTCCCCTGCCTTTTGCCTGTGTGGAGCAGAGGCAGCAAATAGGCACCACCACAGCTGCTGCTAGTGACATTCATCCTCCCCATGCAGTTGTTCCAGGGCCACCTTAGCACGAATTTGAAATGAATTCGTGACAGTACGTAAGTGTCATGGTCCTCTAAACTACAAAATTAAGTAAGAAGATTTAAAGCAGGTGGCTTATATCCTATACCGGGACCATGATGAAACTACAAAATTAAGTAAGTAGATTTAAAGGAGGTGGCTTAAATCCTATATTGGGACCATGATGAAAGGAAATGCTTTGGCAGATCTGTAGCGTTGCCCCAGTGATTGACATCTTGAAGTATTATTGGTGTCACATCTTGTTAGGAACTGAAATTTTATATCTTAACACATATTTGACCAATTTTAGAGTTCTGAAGGTTTGAGAATGAGTACTATGAGAAGATAGAGTGGAAGAAGCAGCTCCTGATCAACCAGTGATGCTGATCATTGATACTGATGCATTGCAAATAGCAGAGAACACCTTTGTCAGGCATTTACACACTTACTGCCAAAATCGAGAGATGCATGTTAAATGAGGATGGAGAAAAAATGAAGAGAGAAGTTTGTCTCTTTTGAAAAGGGCCTCATGCTACCCAGGAGAACTGCTGCTTCTTTCTACCTGCATCACAGAATTAGCAAAATTATGCTATTTAGATCAGGAAATCTTACCTAATGTTAAGCTATTAAAAATCATACTTGTCACGTAGGCTCTCTCTTTAGTCACTAGAGAGAGAGTATACCCCCTGCAGATAATTACTTGTTCCAGATGTCCAGGTGTGAAGCAAGAATAGTATTCACCTAATCTCACTGGAGTGCTCTGAAGGCTATTTTTTCATGCAGGAGAGAGGCTTCCATACACCTGTCATGAGCTACATATATAAACTAATATAAAAGATAACAATTTAGTCTCCAGTCCTGATTTTGCAAGGTGGGATGGGGCACAGACCAAATTACAGCAGTAAAAAGAAATCACAGAGTAAACCTTTAGGTAATTATTATTCTTTCCGTACATGAAATGAAATAAGGCTCCCATGTGGAAGTAAGGTGTATATGACTCATCATCATGCATGCACACAGAAAAGTTTAATTGGAATTACATAGAAAACAACAGTTCTGTTATTTCCTTGCACATAAGGAATAAATTTGCAACCTTATTATTTCCCTTATTCCCTCTTAAAATGTGAATACGTAATTTATTCACTGCTGATATGTATAGGAAGGCTTCAGTATGAAGGGCTAGAGGCAGCAGTATGTAAGCTGTAACAATGGATTTAGTGGATAATGTAATCATGTCAGAGGTTGAATCTGATGTCAGACTTTGAGTGTAGAAGCAAATAGAGAGAAAAAAGTATGAGTGAGAAGTAGGCACTAGTACCTGGAATAAATTGTTCTACCCGAATGTGATAAAAATTGCTTGTAGATATGAAAACCTGAAAGGCTGACAGGCAACAAACTTGGAAAATATGAGACACATTAGGAAAGCATCAGCTCTCTCATTAAGCCTAGTACTGATGAAGTGTTTCCCATGCTACCAATTTAAGCTTCATGCAACAAAGCCAGAGTAACTTCATAGCCTAGAAAAATTAATGTTCTATGAAACTTGCTACTGCTTTAGGATTTTTCTATTAAAGTGGTGTAAAATGCTATTACATAATTTTAACAAAATCAATCAATGTTGGCACAATTTATTTGCAATGCTTGTCACCGTTTCTGTAAATTGCAGTAAGGAGAAATAATACTTTGTAAAAGTATATGATTCAGTGAGGGTCTGGCAACCCTGTTTCTGAATGAGCCCTGCCATTTAGTTTCTGAGTGTGGCCGTGAACAAGGCATTTCACATTTGGACAAGCATTGGAAATTCACCTTCTCCATCTAGGAAAGGTCTGTGGTTAAAAAGGCACATGTATTTATAAGCCTTTTCTTATATCCATTTTGTACATTGTTTGGAAGTCCCTGGAGGATCTACTCTTACTGCTGGATCTTTACAAGAGAATCAGTGAGCTTGTGGGGTCAATGGTGGCCATCGGTGGAGCTATGCATGGTGTGTAGACTTTTGCACAAGTCCATTACCTGCTACAGAAGTGAAATTAACCTGTGATTCGTCTTTCCTGTGAAGAAATTTTCAGTTTGTTATTGGTTCATGTTCAGGTATGCATCTGGTCTTGATGAAGGGCATTTCTAGCAGAAGTTGTGTCAGTGCATGCTGGTTTTTTAGTATTCACAAATATAATGAGACTGTTTGCTTTGAAAATGATTCCTAGGATTTTCCTCTGGAGCCTTCAGTTATGATAGAAAAAAGCCTGTTTGTCTTTACAGATTACTGCAGCCTAGTACAAGACTCTTCTGTCAAACTGGTAGGGCCGGTCAGGACAGAGTAAGTACAAACAGTGGACATCATGCACACACATACTGGACCAGTATACCGGATGGTTAGCTGCTCTTTTTTTTGTAGCATAAACATTTTATTTAGTTACTGCCTCATAATGTTCGCTTCCCATTAACTCCAGAGAACATTATTCATTACAATGTTTTTTAACCTCAGTTCCACCACAACATTGCTCCCCACTTAGAAAAGAAAAATGGATTTCAACAATAACAAGTACCACAATGCATTTTTAAGTGGGGATACCTGATTACATTGCAAACAAATGATCTGAAAAGTGAGAGTAATAAAAAGCTAGCTAGCATAGATTAATACTGTAGTTGTTAAGCTCACCTGTCTTTTGCTTACTTGATAGCAGTAGCTCTCCTGGTGTGTTATCTCTCCCTAAATTTGTGTCTACTGGGGGTCCTATCTTCTTGATCATAGGGTGAACTTATGTAAACCTTCTTCCGTTGAAGTTCTTCAGCGTCAGCTAAAAAGTAACTCTGCCATATTTTTTTATTTAAAATATACACAGACTGTTTCTATTTTGTGCATAACATTGAGATTAATTCATGTCTAGCAGGTGGTGATACCATTGCTGAATAATTTGCTTTCACAGGGACATCATTGGTTCTCCTACCTGGGTCACCACTGATCACTGCAGGCAGAGATAGCAGCAGTGTTGTGCAGCTGGACAAACACCCGCTCTTTATTACTCCAAAAATGTAGCCTAGACTTTAAATGGTATCAGTTGTTCCTGGTTTTACACAACATGCATAGCAAAAACTGTCTCAGCCTATATTTAAAGTCACTATGCTGGCATCCTAGGCCCTGATGCAAAGCCCACTGTTATCTTTTCAGTGATCAAAACTGAGTTTAAATTGGTCTCAAGTTGAATACATCCTACAGTCTGAGGCACACTTCATTTATTTGATTACAATATCTGGTCAATGCTACTCTTAATTGTTCCATGCCTGTAATTGGCACCAAGAAGTCTTGTAGTTTTTACTTCATCTGTTACAGAAGTTGCATTTTTCATGCAGTGATTCATCTAGACATGGTGTAGTAGACTTGTCCACTAAGTAGTTTTAGATATTTTTCCTTGTTTTTCATTTTTTTCTGTTATCTCTTTAAGACTCAGTCAATTCCAGAAATTGCACTATGTGATGCTTTTTGAGTCTGTCAACTCTCCACACATTTTCCCCTTACTGCAGTAAAAATACGTCTTACAATTTTTCTTTAGTTGCAATTTAATGAAGCCAAAAAATACAATTAAAAAAGATTAGTTTAACCAAAAAGACTTTTCATATTTATTCAACTAAAACCCCTTCTTCATACCAAACACAGACATTTAAAAACTTTTCTGGAGGCTGGTTTTGGTTCTTTGGAAGGCTCATTTACTGTTGTTTTTAAACCACAGTGATTTTTCTAGGAATTAGTAGGAAACCTTTCAACCCCTTCTAATTAGCTCCAACTATATCTCCCATCTGCATTGCCAAATGCTGTATTCCCTGCTGTAAAGTGAAGAATCAGAAGCATACACTCACATTTTTATATCAATCACTTTCTAAATACTATGAAGGGGTATCACATAGCTGTTTCTGTTCTCTCCCAAACAACCGTTCCTAGTGCTGCTCTGTTTCCATCAGGAGAAGTGATACTACAGGAAGTTGAGTTGTGATGGTTCAGCTCTTAACTCTTAGCAGTTTTATTCAACAAGAACAAATAAGGTCTCTGTGTGGTTTCAGATGTGTCTGTGCATTATAAACAATACACTGCTAAGTGAAAGAGCCAGATCAATCTGGGAGCAAACAGCACATCTGTCTATCAGTCCTCCAAATCAGCACTGCCAACATTCCAGCAATTGAAAGCAGCTGCAAAACTTTCCTAGATATTTATATTAGATTAATAACTTTGGAGTTTGCTATCCAGTGATTGCATACAATCACATTTGGCCCTAATCATGGAGAAACACGGAGACAGATGCCAGCTGTATAAAGAGAGTTTGGCCAATAGTCAGAAGTATGTTCAAAACATTTGCCTCTGCCCACCATCCCTTCTTTCTTTTCAGGATACCCTGATAGAGTACATCTTCGGCTTTGATTTGTTTTTTGTGGATTTAAATTTCAAAAGCAATATTTTAATTTTTTTTTTTTTTTAAGATTTGGACTTAAGATATTTTCTTTTAAAAACAAGATCTTATTTATGTGCTTTTCATTACCCAAATGTCAGGTCTACTTTCAATAGTCTGGAATGTTTCATCTTCTTTTAATGCGAATTGAAGACTAGCCATTCAGCTTTTGCTATTGATTCAATCCTTCAGCTTTGTTCTGTATCACAACTGCACTTCATGCTGAATCAAATTTGTTTCTGTACTTGAAAATTGATAAATAAAATTTGTAATTTAAGAACTTGTTTCAAGGGAAATTAAGTTTGGAGAGAGTGGAAACAAACAGTCACTTGAAAGCCAACTTCTTGAAATAGAACTAGGGACCAGATAAAATTTAGGTGAAATGTGAATTACAAAGACAGTTTCTTTGCTGAATCAGGCAAGTGTCCAATTCACTGTTTCCGTGAAACATGGTGCTGTGTTCACTTGTCATAGATGATTTGTAAACTCCAGCAGGTCTCCTGCTTGGTTCTACCATTGCTGCAGCAGATACTACATATTTGCTGTATATTTTTATATCACACTTAAAGAAATTAAAACAGATTGCAGGCTGGCAGGAAAAAAAAATCCCTGGGGAACTGCAAGTTTGTACTCACTTGGACAGATAAGAGAAATTGCATGGCTCCTCCCCTTCAACACAGACTTGGAAGAGAAACCTTTTGCTCACACTTGATCAACTTCTCTGCTGGAAACTTCTTTCAAGAACTTAATATGGAGATGCAAATAGGAAATAATAACTCATTTCACTAAGACAATTTTATTCTACAATTTACTTTGTTTCAGTAGCTAATGAGCTAATTACTTCTTGACAAGTTGTGTAATAGTATATTTTGTGACCGTATGATGGTTCCACTCAGCTCTTGCACGGATGATCATTTATGGCAAATGCTGATCCACGTGGTTTGTTCTATTTGTGAATATAGTGTGTTATAAGTATGAGAGAGGAGAAACTTAAGGCTAAACCCTAACAAAATGCCTGCAATAGCTATTCAGTTACATCAGAGCACCTGAAAATGATCTGCCATTCACCTTTTCCTTTCTTTATGATTTGCAGCTTTTAATTGCAGTACTGTGGTTAATACATTAATTGATATAGTTCTTCTTGTATTGTAAACACAAGTCTCAAGTATGTTCATTCAGTTCCTCACCAGGGAGCAGTCCCTGACCCAGAGGCTGCAGAGCAGTTTCTGGTCTTTTTGGAGTGATTTGTCCACTGTGTACTTCTTGGCTTGGGTCTCCTCTGGAACCCATACAGAGCATATGAGAAGCAAATGTTAAATTTCTTGTCATACTTCAGCTCAAGTGCCAGCAGTAATGTTAAGATTTTTTTTCTTCTCTTCCAGAGCAGGTTGTATGATGGCAACATGTTGGTAGAGAACTCTGCAAGTATAGATGGATTGAGAGCAGACAACATAGTCACTGCACATGTGATGTGAAAGCATTCAGCATTTTTGATGTTAGCAAAACTGTAGTCAAGTCTAATTTGATGAAACCCACTTCCCAACAGGTACATGTTGCAGAGGTCTCTAATTTCTTTTTCCTGCAGCTAGGGATACAGCAGTTCTTCTGTCAGCACAGATGCACTGGCTGCCCAGTGCTACAAAATATGGATGATCTCAGGTGAAAGGTTCAAAAGCTATGGGAGTAGGAAGATAGACAGACAGTCTGCACATTTGCATAAACCTTGTTTTTCTAGGAAAAGATGAGGAAATCCTAGCAGTTCTTAGCAAATCTCCTTTCCCCTTATCAATATGTCTTTCTGTCTGTCTATCTATCTATCTATCTAACTTTACATGCAAAATATCCTTGGGATTTAACAAAATTCATCCATTGCAAAGAATATGACCTTTATCTGTGCTACAGATATGGGATACACCAAAAGATATATCTTAGGTAGGCACTGGTATACCAGGAGATGTTTAAATGTCTCTGATTCTGTCCTCTATCCTCATTGTCAGTGTCATGTGTTTTCTCATATCAGGCACCAGTTTCAGAGCCACAGGATTTTATTAACATCCTTCATCGTATCTCTGACCTGGAGTTGCACCCCTGCAAGAACACCAAACACAAAAATTCTTTCTTCTGCATCAGTGAATCATATTTAATGACCTACTCCTTTTGTTTTGTATTGCAAAGACCCTGGGACACTTGACTGCTCCCGAGGTTCAGAATTCCTCCTGCCACTTTCAGCCTCCTGCAGGAAGGAAAGCAGATGCCACTCTGCCACACAGCCATGAAGTAGAAAGGACAGTTTATTTTTGAAACTACATACCCTGCTTATATAGACTCTTGCTCTGTCTCCTCTGTCTTTTTATACTTTGCATTTTACTTGAATTTTGTTTTCTAACCTTGTGCTTGTGGCCCCTACTCCCAGAGTCTCCTGGCCTGTATGAATGCAATCTGACTGGAAATTGTTTATTCTTTCCCAGGGGAAACATACAGACTTTCTTTTTTAAAACTGCCTGGTGCATGGCTGCAAAATCTTCCATTGTCATTTCACATTCTAGGAATGAACACAGGAAGGGAGGGTTCTGCAGCCTTTGCTCCCTGTTTGTTGCAAAGGGGCTAAGGGAATATTTCTGCTAGCCATACACAGTAGGTAGGGGGTTTTTTAATTGAAATGCTAGGCGCAGAACTCATGAATTCATTTCATCTTCAGTCATTAGACAGATCCTTCCAAATTTTCAGCTTGGGATTTGACAATGTGCTAGAACGCTAGATTAATTTTATTAAAATCATGTGTTTTGTAATGAAGCAGTGTACATGTGATATTGCCTTACATTTTGACTGCCTCAGCCTAGAGCAGCCATTCAAGCTTTTTAAACTGGACAGTGCACTAGCTTGGCAGTCTCAATTTCAGCTGGATTGGGTATGAGCAACAAAGTTTTTTCCCCAAATTAGACTGAGCATATGATATGGATTTATGCTAGATTCAGCCTGGGTCTGGGGGACAGGCTATTTCTGGGCTAGTGTACAGACTGTTGAGACAAACGTACTTTCCTGCACATTTATTTGAAGAAGTTTCAACTCAGAGAGTTATATTCTACTCTCTTGGCTCTTCGAATCCTATATTATTTGCATTTTTGTTCTGTTTCCTATATACCTCATTTCAACTGACACTCACAGAAATAGTCATCATAGGACTCTAGAAATTAGTAAGGTTTGGCTGTAGAATATTGATGTGATGTGCTGCAGAATGGAATTAGATGTTGTACTTTGGGTATCTTGAATAGAGCTTGTAAGTGATTCATTTAGCAACTCCTATTTCCTTTTTCCTGTTTTGTTTTGTTTTTCCCCAAAAAGCTCCAAATCCATTTGAAAAATGATAAGGTGGTAATGAGTAGCCTGACTGTAGATGTTTTAGGAAAAGTTTTCAAAATCTTCAGCACCATATTTGACTATTTTGATCCAGAAAACATAATTTTTGGATCCTAGTGATAATCCTGTTTTGGCTTTTTTTCCCCAAAAATTTTCAAGCGCTAACTGAAAAATAAAAGCCAATAAGATTAAGCAAACCATCTGATTCTAGTAACTCAGAAGCTACACAAGGTGACTCAAGTTGACCTTTTCCCACTTTTAGAGATGTTTTTTTATATTTTTACTCTGTGTCTTGACACAAGGCACACAAAATTTTTAAAATGTCAAAAATTCTTTTGATGCAGGGAAAACACTTCCTCCTGGTCCTGGGATTAAGTATGATAGATTTTATTAGGAAGTATTTAATACTAAAATATCAGTAAGAAGTCACTCAAACCTATTCAGCTCCTTAGTGACCCCTTTCAGATTTTTTGATTGCCACGGGCAAATGGAATTAATTATGAGCCTTGTGTATATGTGTTTTTGAGTAACTGTAGAAAATTCAACCTTAGTCCTGGACTAAAACAGTCAAAGTACAATCACAAGATCTCTTTGCGGAATAAAAGCAATACTAGGAATTAAGAATAATAAAAACTGGATGTGGAGCTTGTTTTGTATGAAAACAAGATGGAAATTAGCAAATTGTTCTTTAAAAAAACACCTTGTGATACAAAACCCAGGTTTGCTCAGGCACTAGAACCACCTTTGCTAGTGGAAGCCCATAAGTATTGTGGGTATCACAGAGCATTAGCCACACATATCCTTCCCCTGCACAATGCAGTCCTCTTCTGCACATTGCTTTTTGCAGTGACAGAAGAGTGACCACCTATGACCAGAGTTACATATTTATATGCAGGAATTTAGCAGGAGCTTAGATAATGCCCTTAAATCAGCTGTGCAGTAGATCTGGGGGGAATTAACATGAGATTACTGTCTCTAAAAGTTTCAAAGTGCCCCAAAAGGACCTACTGGCAGATTCTACCCTATCACATCCCTATGCCTGAAGGCTGAAGGAATGTAATGTGGAGGGAGAACTGGAGGACAAGTGAGGAAGCAATTTACCTGAAGAATGATCTCATGTTTACTATTAAGGATAAGAGACCTATGGCTCTGTAAAGAAAAAAAAAAACCAAACCCATTAACTTTGCTGCCAGAGGAAATGAAAGTTAAATTCAGCTGTAGATGCTTTTAAAATAAATATATAATTCAAATTTCAACAAGTAGACCTGAGTACAGTAACCTCAACAGAGTCTGCCCACTCTTTTCTAGATTTTTTGATTCGTCGGACATGCGGGAATATGCATGTGTGAGTGTAAGGGGACTGGAGGCCCATATATAAGGAGAACCTCTTGACAGCAAGCATCATTCTTCTGGAAGAGATCGAAGACAAATTCTTAATGCAGTCTTAAGGATTAATAAAACAGAGCAAAATCGGAAGCTATTACATGGGATATAGATACAGTGGATTGTTGTGAGCAACGAATTGCTGATAATCCTCATAACATGGCAAGCGACTATGTAGAGATTTCTCTTGAAAATTTTACAAATCTCAACGTGGCCACAGCCCGTGATGCTAGCCAGCACATTACCATATTGCCTCACCAGCTATCCAGGTGAGATAGAAAATGAAGATTTTTGAAAGGGAAAAAAATGGTTTTCCTTCTCTTATATTATGTTGACACATTCAGGAGGTAGTGCCAGAAAAACAGAGGGATATGAATCTGAAGAAGGAGAAACAAGCTGATTTGGCCTGTGCTGAGCTCCATGTAGGGGTAGGTCAATGGCATGATACCAGTACCTTAAGTTCCTCTTCACCCACACCACTGAACACACCACAGACACGTTTTTTGTCTTCTGCAGTCTGTAACAATTCCTTCCATTACAGCCTGTGCAGAGTTGGGTATCTGTCCAGCATATTCCTTCCATTACAGCCTGTGCAGAGTTGGGTATCTGTCCAGCATATTCCTTCCATTACAGCCTGTGCAGAGTTGGGTATCTGTCCAGCATGGCACTTCTAGCTACAACGGTACTTAGTCGGTGTGGTGTGTAAGGGATGCCAGCTAAGGGAAGCAGAACAATCTTCTCAAGCATGAAATGCCAGAACAGGTGGAGGACTGAGAAGGTTATAGTTCCCCATATCATTCCTGTTGGCTGGAACAGCTTGCTTTCTTTCCTCCACACCGCAGCTGGACCTGAATTTCTACAATGTCCCAGAAATTCCTTCTTCCAGGGAAAAAAAAAAAAGAAAAAGCATGACTGCTGGCTGAGGCTTGAGGCCAGGAACCCAGCAAGGGTTGCCTGCTGCAGACTGAGTGAAGACTTTGGTTCTGTGCCCAAGCAGGAGGCAGCAAAAGGTAGAGAAAGAGCTGCCCCTTGAACCAAGCACAGCCAGTCTGCTGCTGTGGGAGGAAGTAACAGTGAGAAGAACGAAGCTGATAGAATCAACTTTTTGATGGATAGCTTGGGAACTTGCTCTGTTTTCTACAGAATTGGACCAAACCTCTTCCAACAAGACTGCAAGAGCTCTTCTCATCCTTTTGTACTATTTCCCTACCTAGTCCTAGGGCTGTTTCTCCCACCTCCCCTAATAATTTCAGATTAAATTCATGCTTTACAGAACTTTTTTCCCCAAGGCAAATGTATTTCAGGATGGCATATTGTATTGTCAGTGCCTGAAGGAATTAGGAGCGAAGTGAGGTCAGTCTGCTATTCAAGGGACCAGACTAACAGCAATCTTTTCATCTTTTGTGTTGGCACACAACCAACTGTTTACTGTTACAAATAAGAGCCTGTCCAACACCTGGGTCGAGATGGGACTGAGAACAAGGTCATTTTTGAGGGTTACATGGAGGCCTTTGAGGGATATCACAGCCGACTGAACATGAGCCAGCAGTGTGCCCAGGTGGCCAAGAAGGCAATGGCATCCTGGCTTGTATCAGAAATGGTGTGACCAGCAGGTCCAGGGAGGTGATTCTCCCTCTGTATTCAGCACTGGTGAGGCCGCTCCTTGAGTACTGTGTCCAGTTCTGGGCCCCTCACCACAAGAAGGATGTTGAGGCTCTGGAGCAAGTCCAGAGAAGAGCGACGAGGCTGGTGAAGGGGCTGGAGAACAGACCCTATGAGGAGTGGCTGAGAGAGCTGGGGTTGTTTAGCCTGGAGAAGAGGAGGCTGAGAGGAAAACTCATTACTCTCTACAAGTACCTGAAAGGAGGTTGTAGAGAGGAGGGAGCTGGCCTCTTCTCCCAAGTGACAGGGGACAGGACAAGAGGGAATGGCCTCAAGCTCCGCCAGGGGAGATTTAGGCTGGAGATTAGGAGGAGGTTTTTCACACAGAGGGTCATTGGGCATTGGAATAGGCTGCCCAGGGAGGTGGTTGAGTCACCTTCCCTGGAGGTGTTTAAGACACGGGTGGATGAGGTATTGAGGGACTTGGTTTAGTGTTAGATAGGAATGGTTGGACTAGAAGATCCGATGGGTCCCTTCCAACCTGGTTGTTCTGTGATTCTGTGATATCAGAGTTCATAGACTAGGATTATTACTTTACTTTGCCTTCTTTCATAAGCTTTTTTTTTTAATAAGAAATATTGCCTTGAGCCAGTAGTCTAAAGAGCTTGAGCCAGACTTGTAGTTTCCTGCTCCTTCAGTGTCTGGGAGGGAGATGTGTACATAGGCTTGTAGGATCACATCATGGAAAAAGAAATTTCTTCACCATGCTGCAGCAAGAGGTCATCTTCTGCAAAGTGTGCCTTGGGCTAGGAATGTTGTCCAAAGCATAAGCACCACAGCTGCATGCAGTCCTCCAGCTTTTCTCTTGCTTCATGGCCATTGTGTTGGACACAAGTGATCTGTCAGTCACAGATCATGATGCAGGGAGCCTGAGTGGGAGTGGAATCAGGGAACTGTGTGGCTTGTAGATCCAGGCAGCATGGCAGGAAGCAGTGTGGCATCTGTCAGATACCTCTTGCACAGTGGAAACTGTAGGTAACAGAGACAGAAAAGTTACCCCATGGA
This sequence comes from Coccyzus lansbergi, assembly GCA_033558105.1. Lineage (NCBI taxonomy): Eukaryota > Metazoa > Chordata > Aves > Cuculiformes > Coccyzidae > Coccyzus > Coccyzus lansbergi. Next base: position 1,822,940 of record JAUMJK010000081.1, on the reverse strand, counting down.
AAATGTATGCAAAATTTGCCTGGTTTTCCTTTTGATTCAAATTTTACTAAGTGCATTCTTCTTAAAACTTTCTGGTGGTCAAATTGTTATATTTCTGTTAATCTAAAATGACCTCCTTATCTTCCATATGGATCTTTTCTCATTCGTTATTGTCCAAGGTGGTTGGCATTTCCAGACATTTTCCTTGTCAGAAGTGAAGTATTGCAGCTGTCCTATTGACCTGGCAGAGGAAAGTACTAGCCTAACTGAGACATAAATGCAGGTGGATTTAATAAGGAGGCACATTAGTAGTCTAACCATTCACTGAGACCACCTGATTTTTCTAGACTGGGTAGAAGCTGTGGCTGTGTCTTGCCCTGCAATAACCCAGGTTTCAAGTGTGGAGGCTTTGGGGGCATAGTCTGGTCATGGAAGTCACATGGCTCACATAGATGAAGGAGATATTTATACCAGTGGAATCCAAGGAGTCCTACTCTCATATAGCCAGGACCAAACAACATATATCCTAGCTGTGGAGTCTATTTGACTGACAGCCTGAAGTCATTTATTCTCATTTATTCTGCATCATGACCAGGTGCTCAACTGTACTGAAACAGAATAATTCCATCTGTGGTAAATGAGCTGGAAATTTAGTTTCATATTACATGCATTATAATGGCTTTGCCACAATATGTCTTAGGCTTAAACCCACCAAGTCCCATACATCTGAAAAGGGAGGTGAGACACGCAAACCTCTGACTTGCTCATTTGTCATGTGTTCATCATATACGTGGCTTGTATATGCTCTTACAGTTTCAGTCAAGGGGTGCCTTCAGCAATCGACACCTCATGCTCACACTCACTTGAACTAAAATGGTGAGACAGTTCATTTGTGAGAAAAGGTAGCATTGTTTTCCCTGAGTCTGTGCCTCTTGTGAGTTACATTATACATTTCTTCATGACTCATGTATAAAGGGCTTTGTTGCAAACTGGAGACCAGGTACTGACTTAAATGATGCCCCACAACTGAAACCGTATCACTGGGGTACAACTAAAACTGAGAGAAAGTGAGAACCTGGAGAGGGATTATATAGAACTGACAGTAGCTATAGGGCCATCAGGGCACTCATACTCTCTAAGATGCTTGAACTGATGAGTTTTGTGCCTTGAAATCAGTGCTCAAAGAAGGAGGAGGTTTACTGCCTATCTGTTTACTTGCAAGTTTACTGCCTATCTGTTTCCTGACACAAATTTATGCTGCTGGGGAGCAGGTAATGCTGCAGAATGCAGTAATAGAATTTGGTTTTGCTTACTGACTTTCACACTTTGAAACACTCTGAGCAATGTCCTCAAATGGCAAATTAAATGTTAACAATTCAATGTGTTGCAGAGTTCCTTGGGTGAATTAACCCCTGTAGAACTAAAGGCTTTCCACTTGCAATCTCACAGCCTATCCTCTCCTTGGGGGTCTCAACCCTTTCAGCTACTCTTCTCTGGCAACTTTTATCTAGAACATTTCTGGGACTAACCTTCCCCTTGTGGGACTTGTGCTTTTACTTTCATGGTGTAAGCCTCTAGAGCCTTGCAAGCCCAGATACTGCTGTTACAGTGGACCTTCATGTGCACCGATCTATGCCATCAGCTATGGGCTCAGCTTATAAAGCTTGTCTCAACATTCTCTGTGGAAAAAATGCCTCAGTAGACAAAATTCAACCGTAAGTACGAACTCAATAGATTGTGTCTAAATTTGAGCATTAGAGCTCTGCCAGCAGAAGAGAGCATCTGCTGGACCAGAGTATTAAAGATCACCAATATTTTTTAACAATCCTTCCTCTTCCCTTTGCTTTCCCTTGAACTTCTGCCAAATACACAAATCAGGTATCAGAATTCCAGTAATATGTTCCCTCAGAAGCAAACTCTGTTTATTTTTCTTAGTCTAGTTTCCAAAATAAATGAGCATGGTATGACCCATCTGTCAGTCAAGCCCTCTCATATTTTTTAACATGTTGGGCAAATTGACCTGCAAATTACCAAGAGAACTAAAATTTTGTAACTTTGGTGAAACTCAGTTTCAATGTCTGTCAGAGAGACCCAAACTATTGCCCCAGTGTGCGACAACTTATCATTTCTGCACTGTAAACCTATTAGCTACTAACATATGTTCATGATAGGCAAAATAATTGTAATTTATTCTTGCATCCATACAAGGGTATTATACAAGAGACAGTGAGTACCAGAATGAGGGGCTATGGCAATAACCAAGAAAAGAAAGACACGTATCTCTAAGAAATGTACTTGATTAGTTCTGCTCCACATGGAAATCTTTAGAAAATGGTATCCATCATAAGTTGCAAAACTGGTCTCTGAGTCCACTCTTATGAAACTCATTTTTTTTCCCAATTGCAGATTGTCTTAGCGATCATCTCCCCCTTACCTTCTACTCCATCGGGTTAAAAAAATCTAGGATTCAGTTGTGTAATTCATATATCCATCTTACCTTTAGTTGGCAACCTCAGATGTTCTCAGTCATTTAAGCCTTTGGCGAGTTTGAAATAGTAATTAATGCACTACATTATCATATCTATTAAGTTGTTTCTGGCAATATTTGACAAGTTCTTGTATTTTTCCTTGACTGTCTTGTTTTGGACTGTATGATAATAATGTATGCCCAGATCAGGCTGTGACTGGGGAATTATTGCTTGATAAAGCTAGTGACTTTCTTTTCCTGATTATTGCATTTTAAGCTGTGTTTATGACAGACTGTCTGACATATTAGACATAATAAAGAGGCTGATAAACAGTATTATTGAATTCCATATAGAAGATAGGTCAAAACACTGAGAAGAAGAAAACACTGTTAATTATGGATGGAAGGCTGGCTTCTGAAAGTGCTGGAGGGTTTGTTTTAAGGATGTTTATCTCCAGTAGGTTATCAAAAAGTCAAAAGAGTACTTCCTTATCAACAAATATGTATGAATTAAATGTGGAAAGCTGCATCCATTATATTCCTTTATTGAGTTATTAAGATAAATGAGATGCCAGAAACTAAACTTTTATCTTCAGTGACATGATGCTTTTCTGTTCTGTAGTTTTATTTCCTTCCTTAAGTTTTCTTTTCCCCTCCAAGCCAAAATGATTTTTCTTTTCCTGTGCTCAGCTGAAAGTTAATGAATCTTTAAATGGTTTCTTGATTTTTACTGATCCTTGCTACTTCGTAGTTTTGTAATCAAAAAAATCTCCTCTCAAGTGTAAGGGAACATACTCTTCTAAAGAAATTCCACATACTCACTTAGGAGAATGTGTTATCTTTATCTATAATTTGCTTTTCCTGTCAGTTATAAGATATATTAGAGCTTTAGGAATTCTTAATACACTGAAAGGGTTCTGCCTTTCACAGTCACACAATAATGAGTGATGATTTGGGCCTGTAGTACTTAATTTTATTTTAATTGGTGTAGATCATCCCCAGGTATGTGACAGTGGAATTTTGTAGAAAAAGAATTATTCCATATTTTAGAAGTAATGACTCTTCACTATCTCTGCAACAGAAGTCTGACCTTTCCATAAATGGATAGTTGAAAGGTCCTTTCCCCTAAACAGGAGATGACCATGATAGTTTTCCATCAAGCTGGGAAACACCTTAATTAAAATGTTATTGCCATCAACACCCACCCATGGATGTAGACAATTCCATAGGGATCCTTGTGAGTGTTCTTGTGTATCACATATAAAACCAACAGATGTCACTTGTAGAAATACCTGCAATGAACTCTTTGTTCTGGAAACAACATGATGATTCCAGAACAGAGGCAGTACCGCTATGAGTAAATAAAACCTATATCCATAACCCAGTAGTTTTCAGAATGTGTAAAATATAAAGACAAAGCAAAGGGACCTAGATCTTTGTCACAAATCAAACTCTTGCTGGACAGTTTGGGGAAAGACTATTAAATAATTATGGAAAAATTAGCAGCATTTAGAAGGCACTAGGCACTACGTAGATTTGTGGAAAGCTCTGAAAGGACACATAGGATGAATGGAATCAACCTAGAATTATTCTTGAAACCAGTTTATGATCTCCTTGCAGGTCCCTGTAAAACAGAAGCAGATCTTCCTTTTTCTAGTTGAGCCAGGCAGAAACAATGCAGGCCAAAAAGTTAGTGCACTGTAGATTAATGGCAATTACTGCCAGTCATTTTAGCAGCAGTTTTATGTTACCACAACTGCATGTGCTGGCTGGTGGTAGGAGGTGTATGAAGCAGACTGTTGGGCATGGCTCTCACCCCTCTCCTCTCCTGTTTTGTCCTGTTGACATAATGAAAGTTGAAGTTTTTCAGTTTACTGGAATTCAAGGACTTGGACTTTTCTGTGGCAATTCTTGCCTGACCTATAACTCCCTGCTGCACTAAGGCTCCTAGGTGGATTTTTTTGCACCTTCTGCTATTCCTCTGTACTGTGCAGACGTCAAACAGGCCTGTTTGTTAAGTTTCCTGTGGTGAGTGCTAGATCTTTTAGCACTCGTCTCCTAACAGTTGCCTACTCCCATGCCACGTCTCGCACATTAGTGCTGCTGTTCCTGTCATTCCTTCCCTTAGGGTTCTTCACCACACGCTCTGGGCCAACAACTCTGCAATTTGTTCCCTGGCTGCACATGATGCACAAAGGCAGGAGAGTTATGGCACTGTGCTCCATACATCCTTACACTCCCCTACAGCAGCCAGACCCTGCGACTTCCTTGCACATGTAGGAGATCTGCATTCCCATAATGTGACTAGATATCTCCTAGGGTGGGACCCCCATTTGTGAATCTCATATTTTGGAAAGGCATTGGCTTGAGGGACCTGTAGAAGGAGCAAGGGCACCTCTGCAAATGGTGGCATTGGGTGGCATTTGTAGCATATAAACTTGAAAAGCCTTCAGGAGACTACATCTGAGAACTGAAGCAAATTGTGTCTATACTCTCCAGCCTCACTCATAAGTGTTTCATGCATATTATTTAAGTATGGTAACACCTACTGTAAGTTGTTTGATTTTGTATAAAACTTGAGGAGCAAAGTAGCAACCTGCTTTTCTCTCCATTTAGCTTCTGTGATTGCAGAGAATTAAATGTATTTTTTGGATAGCAGAGATTATGTCCACTAGCATGCCAGAAACTGAGGAGTGGCACGGAGAACGGGATAGGAACTAAGCTGCTGGTGGGCTCAGAGCACTGTTCACAGCTGGAGAGATTTCCCTTCCACTGAGGCTAGAGCAGGGATGAAGTCTACAGAATCATTCACTATATTCTGCATGGGGAGCCGAAAGAAGCTGAATGGGCATTGTTGTGATGGAGAGGTGAAAAAGGGCAAGTATTTCCACAGGTGTCTTGAGGTAGCCAAATCAACATAAAAAGATTTATTATAGTTTCTCATAACTAAGTGTCTGTTCATACACTGCATAAGTGTGTATTGGCTGAAGCTGGGGTCTGAGCACTAATTTTGTACTTTCTTTCACACCTCTGAAATGTAAATGTATTTCTTTATGTGTGGAGTGGTTTACTTTGGTCCACGAAGTTATTTACAAAAGGATCCAAAAATTGAATTTAAATGCTCATTGAATACTGTTTTTCTTTTAGCCTTGTGGGTTATACTCCCAAAGAGAGGGGCCAGGTTTCTTGAAAGGTATTTATTTATCTACTGATGTGTTAGAAAAACATGCCATGTTGAGCTGCTGAGGTCACGTTGACTGTGAAGTACTGAGAAACTCTAGTAATACATCTCTTGGGCTGCGAATTCTTCAGAATTATTCTGAAGAATATTCTTCAGTATTAAGTTTTACTTGCAGTTTTTGGTATTGGTGTTTTTACCCTTGATTAATCTGGACGGGTACCTGTGAATTTGCAGTGAGTGTATATTGCATTTTAAGGCATAACATTTCTTACCTTTCCATGATAGTTTGGTTTTGCATTTATAATGTGTCAATACTTTTTTCACAGAAGGACTAGATAGCAGTCATTTTTTTCCTAGTAGGTGTTTGGATTTACAAAAATGCCAATTAAGTTCGTTATTAGCTAATTTGTATTGCAACTTAATTTCACTGAGTTCGTAAATGATGCTGTTACTTCTAAAAGCATTTTTGTAACATACATTTTTCAGCAGTTCAACAGAAAGTGTGTTAAGTATAGGAGTTAATAGACTGTTAAGCTTAACACACATAGTCTTAAGTCACATTTCTCTTCTCATTTAAATGATCATAATGTAGCACACAATGACTTTCTTATGTAGGTGCAGTAGGAAGTATGGCAACTTCATTTTTAGATCCCAGTATATGAAACAATGCTAGTTCATAAAGGCAATATGGCCAGATTATTTATGGGTAGAGACCTTCCTTCCTTCTTGTAAGCAAATTAAACATAAACAATTGTTTCTCAGCTATTTCTTTGTCTGAAAAAGATAAAGAATATGACATTGATAAAAGTCTGATATTGCTGGTAAACTGCTCAGGTTAGTATAGCTCCTTATGCAACTGAAAGAAAATAAATAGAGGTTTTGTGTGGAGGAGTTATTTGAGTTGTTTAATACTTCCTACGTAAGAGCATGTATTTAATTCTTATCTGTGTAGTGAACTTAAATTTTACTAAGATGAAACTTTTCCATACATGCAACATGCCTTAGATGGATATTTTGAAAGGAGAGAAAAGATCTTAACTCAATTCATTTGTGTTCAATAACAGGCTCAAGGAAAAGACATAGGGTTTTCTCTCCATTTGATAATCTTTTCTTGAAGTAAATCTGCACTCCATGTACCTGGAACTTAAACATACGTTTTAGCAAGAGGCATTCTTCTACAATTTCATGTCCATGAGCATATTCCAGCTGAGAGCTAAGCTGAGCAGGATTTTTCCTGTAACTACAACTTCAGACACCTGCAGGCTACTTAGGGGTCCAGTCTTAGATGAGAAGTGCTCTCAGTGGCTCTGCTACTGAAAGTAGGACCTAGAACTTATTTTCCACTGCTGGAAACAGATTAAAATACAGTGGGAAGAAAAACAGAAATTGGAGAAAGAACCTGGAAAGGGAGCCCAGTGGATGATACCAGGGCTCAGCAGCCACAGAATTGCCAGGTAAATGTACTCAGACTAGAAGCAGGCATGAGAAGTGAATGAGGGAAGATGACTAGGGATCCTTGATGACACTAGTCATGGCATTGAAATGCAAACCATTAGCAGTATAGTAAATATAATAGCATTTTCCAGACACAGTTTCCTATGACATAAAATAAATGAAAACACTGCAATTTGTACTGTTATGATGTAGACCATTGAAACTTTTTGTGTAGACTGACATATCTCAGCTATCACTAAAGTTTTCGGACTGTCTAAATCATCTCACACTGCTCTGAAGTTATTGTTTCTTGGTCACTAGGTGCCTCTGGTTGTTATTTAGTATTCTCCTATTGTAGTGACACGTGCCAAATTATAATGCAAGGCCTTTCCAAGAGATTAACTTTATTTTTAACAAAGCGATTTTACCCTGATTTGAAAGTAGAGGTCCATTCAATTACTACATATAGGTGAAATGAAAATTTCAATAAAACTTTTACAATTTAACTTCCTGCCCCAGCCAAACTCTTACGGAAAGTACTGTTTTTCCTGCTCCCTTGAACTGTTGTATTCACTGAATACTGAGCCTCAGCAAGACTGATACATTCAGTCAGTACCAAAATTTATTTCTTGCTGCAGAATCCCATGGAGGTAAATACAAACAAGCTTAGTAAGTTAGGTCTTCTCACTGCAGTCCAGTCAATTTTAATTGGAGCAAATCAAAGCTTTGCCATTCACCATTTGCTTCTTGCTGTGTAATAGCATCTTTATCTAAGAACTATCATTTTTAGATAGCTAATGTATTTGTCTCCTTTTTATTTAGCTGGCATATGGATTCTGTTACATTTGTAAGTGGTTTTTCAGCAAGTGTGTTCAGTTATGCTAGGTAAAACAAAGGATGAGATAACAACTGTGTATGAGGATGCTCTAGGTTTGTGACTCTAAGATCCACTCTGAAATACTTCTGTAATCCTTGCAGAAGTTAGCAATGTGTCAGGAGGAACTCCCCTTTCCTATGTGAATGTTTGAAGAACTCATTTCATAATAAGTAAGTTAGCCTTAGCCTATTAATTTTCCTAATTTTTTTGACAGGGTTGAAAGATGATCTCTGGAAAGAGAAGATGATTATCTTCTGTTACAGAGATTTGACTCTGGTACCATATATGATTGTTTAAGAGCCAGATTAAATTATCAAAGACCAAACCAAATTTTAAATTTAAATTATAAGTTAACAAGAAAAAGAATTAGATTATTGAAATCTTAGAGCAGTGCTACTCTGACAGAAATTAATGGAAAATGGAAAGTCAAACAGAATGATTAAAACATGTTGATGGATCCAGAATATAGAAACAAAGAACATTAAATTAGTTTCCTAAAATATTAAATTATGAAACTAATTTAAAAATACTGAGGTGGTAGATATGCTTATCTCTATATAACATTATTACCATTTTTTACTGTTAATAAATTATTTTATGTTGTCAACTGTATTAAATCCTGTCATGGGTAAAGAAGTTCTCAGGATAAATGTAGAGTTTGGTTTGTTTGTCCACTTTTTAAAGAATCTGTCACAGCATGACCTTAGACTAGGATGCACTAGGATTAAGTGGATCCAGGGCTGGCTGCTTTAGTCCACGCTGCTACTGGGAATCTCACGCAGAGGTTCTGATGGTAAGGGTATAGAACCATAGAATCATAGAATCACCAGGTTGGAAGAGACCTGTCGGATCATTGAGTCCAACCATATATGCTGAAGGATGTGTATTAGCACAGTTAATGGTATTTACAGCCTTGCTAACTTTTTAAGAGAAGTTACCTCAATGAAAATTATGATGAAGACACTGCTTACGAGGATGTATGTTTGCGTTCAATTATTTCTTCCCCTATGTATTATTTTCTTATCTGTTTAGACTTTGGGCTCTTAAGGGCACATACTGTTTCTTGAAACCAGTAGAATAAGATTACTGTTCTGAACAGCAGCTTCTAGGCATTAGTACAAATAAGTGGCGAAAACGATAATTGTGACTTGATTACCATAGCAACAAAAGCAGTGATGATGTCAGTCACGACAATAATGGTACCACTAATAGCAAGAAATTTAAGAGAAGTGGAGAGTTGCTGGAAGAAATGAAGGAGAAAGAGATGACTTGTCTGTGCATTTGCTTATGCAATTGCCTAGAGACTGAGAATGAGGAGAGGACAGGGGACAGAAACCCCAAGATCTGATAGCAAAATGTACTTATGCATGCTCAGCTGTCTTGCTGTCTGGAATATTATGACAACAATTATTTAAAATAAAATGTATCCTAGTAATTCTGTCAATGAGAATAATGCAGAATGGACATAATTTTCCTCTATGCACATGTGATAGGTTATGGCAAACATTAAACAAATATGTGGCATCTAAGCAGAGGATGATTCAATTGCCAAAGTATTGGCATGTAATAAAGTTTGAGACACAGTAGGATATCTGAGACATCCACATAAGGCTGGCAGAAAAGAAACAGGAAATGCAGGGAGGGGCATTCAGGCAGGATGTGACAGGCAGCCCCAGGTGGCACTGGAGGCTTAGGTAGACAAGTGATTCACTCGACAGAAGGTCGAGTCCTTCTGTCTAGGTTACCCACAGACACAGCTGCAGATGGTGATCCAGCCACTCTGTCTGATACACTTTTTCGAAGATGGGATGAGTTGCTTTATGGCAGTGTCTACCTTTCTGTTGACTTTGGAGAGAACAAGTAACCTAACATCTAGATATTAGATGAGTTAGAAGATACCCTCCTCTATAAGATAGCCTAGCTTAGCCACAGAACAAGACAGGACACTCTTGCTTGAGACTGTCAAGGGAACATTCATGATCTTTCCCTGTGAAAGTCATATCAAGGAGAAAATACTGAGAACCTTTCCTGTAGTAACACTCTTTTGTTTTAATATGCTGTTTTCAAACAGGGATATACTTGAGAAGTTACCCAGTTGGTCACTCTTTAAAGGCAGTAAAGTGCACTTAGAAATTTTTGCTAAATATTCCACTGAGAAGCAGGAAAATGTAGAAACATATTAAAGAAAGAGAATGACATGAATGGAAAAGAATATAACTTAGAGTCTTTATTCCCTGTGCAAATACACTGAGAAGCCTGTGACTACCTTTGAGGTATATTTAATCAAATAGGTCCTTTGAGGCTGATTCTGTTTGACAACAGTGAATAACTGAGCCAACTAGTTCTAGAAATTACTCACTGTTTATATTTTCTACCAGAATACAAATATTTATGTTCAGATAAGGTCCTTGTCATTGCAAAGGCTGCATACTTTCTATACTGTATTCATAAAGCAAAAGTTTCCTCATGAAGAAACCACCTAAAGGCTGTCAAAGATATGCTGTATCTTCTCTACAGCCTATTTTCTATCTACCCTTGTTGTGTAAGCATCTTAAATTAGAACTGTTTCTTTTATCAGCACAGATTGGATGTGTCATGAAATTGCTGAATCCCAGCTGGGTGGTCCCAGCACGGAGCATTTGCGCAGTTCTTCAGAAACAGGTGAGATTTGGATCTGCATGGACTCAATATCTGCCATGTCAGCATCCACTTCTTTGAGAACAAGGTTTCCTGGATCACAGGCATTACATTACTGCTTCACAATAGATAATGAGAATTATACGATTAGCATTGAATATAATTAATCGGTTTTAGATATCTGGTTACACTGGATATACACATTTTCAATTAACAAAATAGTTTTTATTAAAAACTACATGCACAAAAATGTCATGTTGGAGCTTGCTTTGCTAACTGACATATTTTTTTTATTCAGGCTGGTTTAGTCTCAGGTCAGTACAGAGAAAATGTACCTACAACAATGGAAAAAAAAAATAACAAAGTGTTCTTCCACTGCCTCATGTAAGCATTTGATAGAACTTCCATGCCTGTATGTATGCTTTTGAAAAAACAGTTTTAATATATACATCTAGATTTTTAATCATACTTTAAAAATGTAAGTTTTGAATGTTCCTTGTCTTACATCTTTTCTATTAGATTTGGAATAACTAGTGGAATTTCACCTTTGATATAAATTTGTTTACTGCTTAGCTTTGCTATCCATGATAATGAAATCGTGGTAATGATAAATGCTGAAAACATTGATAAACATTGTCCATGTCATATCTGTCTGGTAAAACTTTCTAATAGCTTTGGTAAGCCATAAGAGCTCAGCAAACTGCAGTTCTTAATTCAGAAATGTATTTTGAATTTAGTGAGATTTTTCAATCAAACCCTTATTTTTTAAAATCTTATGTCTGCAAGCTTAAAAACCTAATTTTAGATTTGTCATTTTGAAACTGATAGTCTGTGTGTATTAAAACATCTACATACTCTACTGAAAGGCTAATAAGTTTTTCACAGTGACAGATTTAATGCCATTAAAAGGTTTCAGTGGGAAAATGGATGTTTTTCTTTGATTCACGTATTCCTTTATAATGTTAACTTCTAGTAAAGTAGTAGAGCACATGACTAACGCTACATATTGCATTAAGAGTTTGTAGGTCAACAGACTTAATTCTAATATTCTGGTTTCTGTCTGTACTTGTACTGGAATATTGCCATGAGATCTTTCTGGTAGTGGCATTAAAATAAAAATATAGATTTGTAACACAAACATTTTAGTCTAAAGTCACAAGAGACCAAATACTCCATCTAATTCTGTAGGCTCCACGTGGTCTAGGAGAGTGGTGAAAATAGAGCAGTAAACAAGTTGTTTCACATTTCAAGATGCTGTTCTTATCAAGAATTGCAAGGAATGACTACAGGGTAGCAAGCAAGGCACAACAGTCTCTTTTCTGCATGTTCCAGTGGCAACTCACCCTTCTTTGGGACTCAATGTGAGTGTGAGCAACACCTCCTCATGCTGGGCTCTGGACTGTAGTGACCTAAAAGCTTCCAGTTCTAGGGAGGTCATGTGAATGTGCTGGAGACAATGAGGAAGGTTGAAAATGCAAGTGAGTTGGAAAGCAAAGAGTGGTGGTTCATAAATTTATTATGAGAAGTTTTGGAGAGACAGAAAGTTTTAGTGCAGGTAGTTTTGGAAGGAAATCCTCAAATGCCTTATTTTGTAGAGATTTTTTAGAGGATCTTTCTCCTCTTTCTAGTTTTGATTTTTGTTGCTATTGTTATAGCTTTTGTTGAGCCTCATGTCTGTGTATGTCACACTTGGAGGAATTAGTTACTACAGACATTGTACTCGAACTTCATCCCGTTGTACAAAGGACTGAACAATGTAAAAGGAAGTGAGGACAACTTTCTGGTACTGATATGTTTCAAAATGCTATAAAAGTCTAACTGAGAAAATGAAATAAAAAGAGGAATTTGTCATGGTTTCTAAAAGGATCATCTCAACTGTTCAAGACTGCTCAGACTTACCGTATTCAAATCAAGAATGGTCTGCCAGGGCACAGCAAAGGCAGACTGTTCCTGAGGGGCTAGAGTGACCCCATTGCCAGCTGTGCCTTCACCAAAAGGCACTGTCCTACAGGATCTGAGCTGTGCAAGCAGAGTTGAGTGTCAGTGGTGTCTCTTGACCACTCTTAATGCAATGAGGATATGAAAAAGGGTCAGGGTCCATTCTGGGGATCCAGAAAGGAGATGGGACCAGGGCCAGAGCCAGAGCCAGGGCTGGAGACTTAACTGTACTAGCTCCCTCTGTTTTTTCTCTTTCTTTCTGCCTTTCTCCTTGCAAGGTTTATTTTTTGTTTTTAATGAGATAATCTCACTGACTGTGATCACAGTGATCTGATTTCCCAGTTTAAAAATAGGGAAAGCATAGCAGCTTCTCCCTTTCCTTCTTGCTGATAGGAGTGCTATGAAGTGAAAGTTTATCTCCTTTCCCCATTTCCAGGCTTTCACTAGCACTTATGTTCTGGGTCTCAGTTTGGTGTTTACCTCATTTGCCCCACACTTGAGAGAGTCATGGCTCCAATCCAGCAATAGTTGCATTTTCATTTCCTGCTCAGAACAAATGGACATAAACTGTGCCAATTCCAGTTTTATGAGCTCTAGATAGCAACCTAATAAGCTAGAGGTGCAGAGTTAGCAAAATCCATACAAGCAGGACTTTCAGAACAACCTAATACCTTAAATTGTATCAGCTTATTAACTTGATGTTACAATTCATCTTTGCTTGAGGTAGAATTGATGTGTTTCTCACCATAATTTATTTCTGAGTTTATTTTTGTTTTGTATGAGTGGGGATTTCTACTGTCATTGGGGTTTTCCATAAGAAGTCTTTTTCTTTAAGTGAAGACCTGTGATGACAGAGGATGATAAGAAAGTTTTACTTTATTGACTCCTCTTGACCTAAAATTACATTTTCAGATAAATCTATATGCTTTGGTCTCTGGTGCATGTTACATTTTCTTCAAAATTCTCTTTCATTTTTCTCCCATCCCCTATAAATCATATGCTCTGTTTCTTCCTGGTTTATTTCTTAATTTACACCATTTGTATGTAAATACACAAAAGGACAAATGTTTACTTATAATTTCTGCTTTTATCAGAATTTCTGCACTGTGTTTTGGCAGTTGTTATCATAGAATAAATCCATGCTGATTCCCTCTCACCTTTGCATCTGAAAATCTGCATTCATTTTCTTGTTAGGTTCTTCTGCACTGCACACAGGAATATTGGCAGGATGAGATATATGTATTTCAGGTTGTGAGTGTCTCTGAGAACCTTCACAAGGAAGTCTTGGGGGAAGGGAGCTTGTTCTTAAATTTGCAATTTCTGGCAAGTTGTTTAAAGTAGTTTTATTAATAACTGCAGACTTTTTAATAAGGTGACAGCTGGTAGAATGATTTAATGGACAAACTTGTAAGCATTTTTTTCTTCTTCCAGAAACAAACTGTTCAAACTGCAAATAAACACTACTGGGTACAGAATCACACATTTCTGAGATGCTAATGTGGGGTTTTCAATTTGCATATTCAATTAGGAATTGCTAAATAGGCATTTTAACCATTGCCATCACATTCAGTGCTGTAGTCCTGAAATACCTTGGACAGCTCAGGATATCGCACACTGCTTCCCACTGCATGGCCAGGAGTGCGAAGACAAACTGGTTCAGCTAAGGCAGGGAAGGTTTCTGATTTCTAAAATTTCACTGGAGTTGTGTGGGTTTTTTACCCTTGAAGCAAACAGAAAGTTGCTGATTTCACAGATGAAAGCTGAGTAGGATCCTAGAAGAGCTCAGGCTCAATTTCATAGGCTACTGAAAAAACTAAAACTACATTCTGATATAATGAAATAACATTGCTGTTCAAAGTGAATGGCCTTCCCTGCTTTCTAATGAGAAAATATGGTAGAATCTACAACACTTCTACAACATACATGATCAATGAACATGAGTCTTAATCCTCCTCCTCTCTGGGACATAAATTTAGCAAAGGATTTAAGCACATGTTTAAGCTCCATTCCTGTTAGTTTTGCACTTGTAGCACTGGAGTTGACAGAATTGAACTTTGTTCATAAAGCTAAGTGAGAGTCTTGATAAAAAGAATTGGATAGCCTAACTGAGGTCCTGGGCAATCCAAAGCTGAGGATCTGTGCAGCAGACAGGGCTAATGATAATAAGAAGTGTGACAAAATTTTGTGCTTTGAGCATAACAGCCAAATAATTGTGTTTTCCTCAAACCACTATGAAAAATAGGAACATTGGTTGAGGCTGAAGAGAGAAAGGAAAGGGTGCATATCCACCAGGATTCAGCAGTGTTGGAGAACTCTTGGATCATGCTTCATGACATCAGTGAAAGGGAAAACAGGGTGGCTGGTGAGCATGGTAGTGGCCCCAAACCAGCAAATGCAAAAGGTAAGTGAAATGCCTCTTGCAGGTACAATATCTTGGTCATCCAAACCCAAATACCCACTATAGCCAAAGCTGATGTTCATTGGATACCCTAGCTGACGAATTACATGACATAGGACTGCAACTCCTATCACTAGCAACAAAAAGATGAGCAGTCCATATCCTGCTTGGAGAAAAAACACTTGTATGTCAGTGGGAGATTTGGATTTAAGCTGAGAGGGCCTAGCAGACCCAGTGTCTTCTTCTGGCAATTAACTCTAATAATCTAACTCATAAAGGACATCTATTTCCTCCGTGCAATGGGTCAAAAGAGAACTCAACATTTTAAATTACAGGACTTACTCTGTGGGACCACTGAATCATTTTGCAAGAAAGTGCACACTCCACACTATCAATCAAAGCTTACTGAACCATCCTATGAAGACTTTTAGAAAAACTTGACTCTTACTCCAAGATCACATAAGCATCTAATTTAGATAGTCTGAATCACCTTGGTGGGGTACAAGACCTAAGTTTTAGGTGATGCGAATGTCTAAAAGGAGAAGTCTGAATATAGCTCTCAGTATCTTATGTGTGTTTCTTAGAGGAGGGTAGGGAGGCTCTGCAAAGGGATCTGAACAGGCTGGACCACTGGGCAGAGTCCAATGGCATGAGGTTTAACACGGCCAAATGCTGGGTCCTGCACTTGGGGTACAACAACCCTATGCAGAGCTACAGACTAGGAGAAGTCTGTCTAGAAAGCTGCCTGGAGGAGAAGGACCTAGGGGTGTTCGTGGACAGCCGACTGAACATGAGTCAACAGTGTGCCCAGTTGGCCAAGAAGTCCAATGGTGTCCTGGCTTGTATCAGAAACAGTGTGATCAGCAGGTCCAGGGAGGTTATCCTCCCTCTGGACTCAGCACTGGTGAGACCACTCCTTGAATATTTTGTCCAGTTCTGGGCCCCTCACCACAAGAAGGATGTTGAGGCTCTGGAGTGAGTTCAGAGAAGAGCAACAAAGCTGGTGAAGGGGCTGGAGAACAGGCCTTATGAGGAAGGACTGAGAGAGCTGGGGGTGTTTAGCCTGGAGAAGAAGAGACTGAGAGGAGACCTCATTGCTCTCTGTAACTACCTGAAAGGAGGTTGTAAAGAGGAGGGAGCTGGGCTCTTCTCCCAAGTGACAGGGGGCAGGACAAGAGGGAATGGCCTCAAGCTCTGCGAAGGGAGATTTAGGCTAGACATTAGGAGGAATTTTTTCACAGAAAGGGTCATTGGGCACTGGCAGAGGCTACCCAGGGAGGTGGTTGATTCACCTTTCGTGCAGGTGTTTAAGGTATGGGTGGACAAGGTCCTGAGGGGCATGATTTAGTGTTTGATAAGAATGGTTGGACTTGATGTTCCGGTGGGTCTCTTCCAACCTGATGATTCTATGATTCTAATGTGCACATAGATGAACACGCACATGTATGCAGTATTTATAGTCTCTTTTTTGCTTTACCTTAGTAATTATGCCTTTGGTGGTGAGAACTGGGCAGTCAGCAAAGCAGTACAGAGGTTTGTCCTCATATAGTATTTAATTGTAGAGAGCCCTGGTTTTATGAATCTTGGCATCTCTGACTGAAAAAGAACAGAAAATTTAGGACACGAGGGAAATCTGGAGTGGGTGTTAACTATTACTAGTACACAAATGCACAAGTGTAAATGAGGGAGACTACACAGAGGGGGATCAGCTTGAGTGAAGGACATTCTTCTGCACATTACATTTTTGTCTGTACTATGTATTCATAGTATTCTTCCATATATTCTGTCTTTCAGGGGCTAAAGTGGAGAATGTGAGATAGAACAAGTCTAATATTCAATAATCTGTGATAACTAAACTTAGAGTGGGATTGAATATAACAAACAATATGCACACCACAGTCTGCAATGGCCTTAAAAGATGCAGCTGCAAAATCTTATGTGTGTAGGACTAGCTGGCAGGAGAAGAGGGGAAGGATCAGGCTAGTGAGGTGCTGCCTTGGTGCTGAATTGCTTGGTGTGGCTGTTGGGAGGTTATGTTGTGCTGGGGAGATGTGCCTACCAGAGATGGAGAGCTTGGTGCCTTGGTGTGTTCTTGGGGTGTGCAGCCCCTGACTCCATGCATATTGTCTCTGAATGCTCACTGGAACAACCACCCACATACTCTGTGCTCAAGGTTGCCTCCTGTCTCCCCCAGGGTGGGTGCTGGCTGTGGCCAGCACAGGGAAGTGGAGGGCAAGTTCTGGTTACAAATAATATAAACTGTGGTTTGGTCACCTAAGGTCTGCAAGGCAGGACTCCGTTTTACACCCTCTCTCCCCATCACCAAGCAAAGTTGATGAATGCCCACTGGCTGCATTTGTGTTATCTGCAAGATGCAGCTCTTCCAACAACCAGAAACAGGGGTAGTGTGCTGCCTGGCTCCTCTGTCTTTGCTGGCATTTTATTTTATGCTGTCTTTGCAGGTGGCCTTGGTTTCTCCAACACAGTCCTGTCTCTGTTCAGTGTTTCTTCTGTAATGAATTGCAATGTCTCTGTCCTTGCATTGAAAGTGATAGCTTGAGGGAAGGAGAACTTATACCTGAAAGGGGTTTTTTTCCTGCTATCTATTTAATAAAAAAACAATAGCAATGATGATGGTAATGACAACAATAATAATTCTCCCTGCAAACTCTATACTGCTTTCAACAGGACAGTGATTTTTAAGGTATTTTTTGCTAGTTTCTGCTTTTCTTGGAAGATGTAGAATGCAGTTTTGATGTGAAAATGTCTTTGCATGGTATTAAGGGAAAACTGAATTATGGCAGTGACAATTAAGAAAGCCTGAAAATGTGTCTGTTAAACTCTGTTTTACACTTCACATTTGAGTGAACAGCTCTCAAGGGTTCTGCCTGAGAAAAGTAATTAAATTTGTGTCTAACTTTAAGGTCATGCTTAAAGTTACAAACTTAAAAGAAAGCTTGTGCTCAACAGATTTGGTTGTTTGCCATTCACAAGAAGCTTTATTTAAATTATTTGAACCTGAAGTTTCATCATTTTTACCTCTGTTAAAATCCTTACACCATTCCTCACTGCTACAGGACTTGGATGCTTGACTTACTTCATTGGGACTATCTTCTTTGTATAGTACTTTGGCAGAAAATTGTTAGACAAACAATTTTTGAAGGTCTGTTCTGCTCTCTGTCTGGTTGCAGATGAAAGGTGGAAGAGATATGCCACATCTTCATCTTTATGAAAGAAATGTCATTGATCTGGGGGAGCAAAAGTTCTTACCAAAAGTTTAATCTGTACTTTACAGGCTAACTTAGAAATGCTGAATGCAAGTGACTGATTATCCCTTTATAGAGGTGACCAATATTTTTAATTTGACCAACATTTCAATGGAGAAAGCCCTGTGCAGGTTGGACGTGCCCAAAGAAACCTATCAATAGACAGCCTTGCATCATACTGTGCTAGCTGGGGATGCAAAAAAGCAGGCCTCTTTCTCAGGTGCTGGGTCAATGGTGCAAATGGATGGACGTAAAACCTCTGTTGCTAAGTTACACCCCTGTATAGACTAGTAAGGCAAGATCTGTTCACCAGTGGGCTCTGCTCAATGAGGAGTCTGGAAATAGATCCTTATGGAAATGCGTCTTCATTCTATCCCTTATTCCTGCAAACTGTAAGGAACTCTTATGGGGTCGAGTGATTCAGAGGGGTGCGTTGTAAGCAGTTGCTACAGTAGTCGTGGTTTTCACACAGCACATTCTGTGCAGTGAAAACCTCTGATGGTCTGTTCTCAGAGCATTGTGGTCCTTTTTTTGCCACATACAGTATTTTTATCTTTGAGGAAAAGTGCTTCTCACTAGTACTTCATTGCGGCAGTGAATATGCACATCACCAGGCAATACTATATTTTATAATTTTATAATACATTGGGAAATTAAACTGTAGAGGAGGTTTAATGTGTTCATTCTTAGCATATTATACTAAGTTCAAAAATAGACTGCCAACAGGCGTATTTCTATCACTTAATTTTACAATCAGGGAAGCATTTTTGTAGCACTTAATTAAAAATATGTCTAACATACTAGTTGTCCAATATTTCATTTTCAGATTTTGTTTGTCTAGAAGCCAACAAGGAATCAGTTCTGTCTGGGAAGCTGGATCTTATGCTTTCTTGACGATGATAAGTTTGGACAGAGGCATGAGAATCTGCAGTGCCATGTAGTTGTTTTATTAATGTGTAAACAAAGACATGATAATTTCTTGACCAGCCTAACATTGTTTTGATGAACCTTGAAATAATTGCCTTTTGATTGGGTTGTTCTTTTGGCTTTATGATGGGATCCCATGACCCAGAGAGACAGACAGACATCCCTAAGAACCACGAGTGTTTGGATCCTGCAGCTCCAAGTTTGTTTGATACCGAAGATACAAAAATGCTATAATCAGTCTGGCAGTCTTCAAAGTGTGGTGGTGATACTAGGGAGGTTGTATAACAGCTTGGACAGCTATTGAGTACATTTCTTCGCTCTGTAACATTTTCTAGGATCCTGGGAAAAAAAAAGACTTCGTATGAGGGACAGATTGTAGACTGAACTTTGAAGTATACTCTCATTGCAATGTCTGTCCCACTAAAACTTACCAGGAGATTACTTTTCATCCACTGTGGTTTTGGCCTAAAGCCTTTCAATAGCATGGCATTTTGATAGATAATATGTTTGGGTGAGCATAATATAAAGGACAGGTTTTGTGAGATTTACTTCAAACTGAAAAAACCCCAGGTTTTTGTCCTCAATTTTCCAGAAGTATTAATAAACCTATTATGTTCTAAATCAACTGTGTAACTATCGAGCTTAAAATTTACAAATAAATGATCGCTTTATCTCGCTTTTCTGTTACATGATCCATGAAAGCCTCTGTTTGATAAACAGTACAACTGTTAATAATGTAATGAATATAAATAGGAACAAGAAGAGTGACAGGATGGTATATTTACTTGCATGCTAATGAACATAGACTGTGTGGGTAACTTTGTTCTTAGGAGAGAGTGAGAGTGAAATGAAGCCTTCTCCATATATGTGACATCTAAACTTTAAACTTGCAAAGATGTAAATGGCAGCCACTCACTGGCTTTGCCAATAGTCTGTGCATGATTGCGTGCTAACAGAAGACATGCTGTCACAGCTGATTCGTGTCTGCTTTTTCTGGCCAAGAGTCTAAAATGCACATTATAAATCAGTATCTGGTAATGTGTTAGACTGATGAAGGGACTGTGCTTTTGAATATATTTGGACAGAACTGGATAGAGGCACATATAAAGCCAAAAACACTGTTCTCGTGCAGAGGTAGAAATGTATAAATGTGGAGTTATCTAAAATGGGAAACTGATGGAATGGCTCCAGGTTTACACCAGAGCAGTTGGGAGCATAACGTGTCCCAGAAGCATTTCAATTATTGGCTCGCCTTTTCTCATGGATTGGGTTGGAGACAGTAGTGGGAGCTGGGTGACAGTCAAAGAAAAGCAAGCAGCATTGCTCTGGGCTGCTTGCAAACTATATTTAGATTATTATGCATATTGCTGGAAGTATTTCAACCTGAGATAAACCCTTAAAATAACTGTGTTTTCCTAGATGGCCAGAAGATTATGAAGGCCAGACGCCTAATTTAATGGAAAACCTTGCAGATAGGGAAGGGAAAAAGTGAAGACTGATTTTAAGTACATCCGTATCTTGGAAAAATCAAGTCGTTCAGTTTGGTTCAGGTCTCACAGTTTTAATAACCTATTTTAGATTCTTGGGGCAGAATTATTATGGTCAAGGCATTAGATCACAAAGAATTTTTTAAGCTCTGAAAAGCAAATAAATGTAGCCACTGGGATCACTAGTATGAATATCAGCCTACCTCTTCAGAAAATAAAGAGCATTAGCCTCGGGAAAGAAGCATATGTCCCAGGCTCAGAAATCCAGATGGGGAGTTTGCATTTCAAAATCTGACTGCCTGGATCGTTGGAGGGTTCTCACCATTGAGGAATCAAAGCACTTACAGACCTTTTTGTTGATTGACAGTGCTATAAAATTAGTCTGTGCCCTAGTCATTAGGAACTATTTAAAAGTCAGACTTTCTAAGTGTTCCTTGCTAAGGCACATAGACTAAATTTGACATGATTATTTCTTCAGCTTTTTTTTTCTGTGTGCCTTATAACAACAATAACATTATAATGAGAAACCTAAAAGTTGTTGCATCTACAGCAATTGCTGAAGAGCCAAGAGCTGACTCGTTGTCAGGGTAACAGTGAGAGCATGCTGAGCGATACCCGAGGAAAAGCTTGTGCTGACTCTTGCTTTGCTTCTTTTTAATGGGTAGTTGATGCACAAGTTAATTTTTGGCGGCTATTTAAAATACTTTGCAGTTCTTATTGTCTAAAAATCTGAAAAGAGACATTAAGACTGCATTTTTGTATGTTACTTTCCTCCTCTTCACTGTATGAATATAGAATCATAGAATATAGAATCATAGAATCATAAAATCATAGAATAGTTTGGGTTGGCAGTGACCTTAAAAATCACCTAGTTCCAACACTCCTGCGATGGGCAGAGACATGTCCCACTAGAATATGAAATTGTATTATTTATTGCTTTCAATCTGTATCCAGTTCTAAACGTCTAAGAGGTTTTTTCTGAGTCTTCCTTTGGAGCTAATTTCTTTCAGGCAGTCCTGTGGGCCTAGAGCTGGTGAAATGTGAGTGCCATCCCTACCAAGCTGTTTTACTCTGGTGTCAGGCACCACAGAATTGCAGTGCTGCTATGTGGGAACTAAAGGGGATAACCAGGGATTTTGGTCATGCTTCTTGTGAAGGGGTGTGAGGAGGAAGATATCCAGGGCAGATGCATCCTGGCTGCTGGTAGCAGTGGAGAGGACAGTGGTTCCCCCTTTCTCACCACCATGTCCCTTGCAGCCCGAGAAAGCATGGTGTCCGTGTAGGGAACTTAAGTAACCCTCAGCATCATAGGTAGGTTTAGGTTGGAGATTAGGAGGAGGTTTTTCACACAGAGGGTCATTGGGCATTGGAATAGGCTGCCCAGGGAGGTGGTTGTGTCACCTTCCCTGGAGGTGTTTAAGACACGGGTGGATGAGGTATTGAGGGACTTGGTTTAGTGTTAGATAGGAATGGTTGGACTAGAAGATCCGATGGGTCCCTTCCAACCTGGTTGTTCTGTGATTCTGTGATCATAAGGTGATGTGCATATCGGAGTGGTGCAGTACCACTGGCTGACCAGGAAATTGTCTTCATCATGACTAGAAGGATTTCAAATGAATGCTTGCAAATAAAATGATATTTATGCAAGCAAAAGAAATATGAGATAGGCTTTGACGGTTGTACAGTTATGTTGGACAGTACTGGAGATGCTATGAAACTGAAAGCAAACTTGTTTTAAAGGCTGACATATCATTCCAGGTGGTATTACCTAGGGACTTACTTTGGTTGGTGTCTCCAGTTTTTATAAAATCACTTTACAAGTTTGGTATGTTGATATGAGCAAGAAATCATGCTATGTACTGCATCCATTCCCTTGTGTTAGACTTCAGCCAGAGGAGCAGCGTGAACTTCAAAGACAGTAACCAACCAGCTTCCCAGTTACCAATGAGAAATACAGGAGATACTGCATTGTACGGCTGGTGCCTTGATCTTAGAGCAGCTGTAACTAGTACTGTCATCATGTCTAACTGTTCACAGTGCAAAAGTGTTGCCTTATGAGAAGAAATGCTCCGCAGCTCGCCCTCCTAGAAATCTCCTGGAGAAAGGGACACTCCTCCACAGTCAGCCTTCTGATGCAATTTGGTTCCACATATGGACCTCAGGACTCCTGCCTGGATTTAAGCTTCAGTGTTAACTCTGCCTCTCTCTGTTTTGCTCTGGACACCTGTTTTGGGGGGATTTAGTCACAGCTACCCTAATATCCATATCATCAAGGACCTTAGCACTTCTGAGTGGGCATCCAGCAAGACAGAAGACCATTCTGCTCTGGAAAGAACAGAACTGAGTGGT